>JAEUWN010000283.1:0-58569 GCA_018524465.1 Podaxis pistillaris | reverse complement strand
AGATAGCCACCCCCTAGCAAAGCTTAGGTGACCAGTGATAAGGACCATCCTAACACATATACAAGAGGAAAGCAGAGAGAGAAGAGACATGAAACACTGTTGTGTTTAATGAGAGAGGACAAGAGGATGAGAGAACTATAATGATGAGTTGTAGTAGAGATGACAGAGTAATTCACTTTGTTATGCTGTCTCCCTATGTCTAGTTGCACAGGTGAGGTGTACCACCTAGCATCATACTATGTCAATGTCTACTCCTTAGCTGTCCTGCAAGAGCAAAACCTTAGAACAGATTCAATGAGCTAATTATTGGAGGAGCATAATGTGGGCAAGAGCACAGGTGGAATTTGATGCTCAAGGTGTAGTAGAATTCTACACTCATTGAGGCTCAAGGTGTAGTAGAATTCTACTACTATTAAGTACCATGTTCACACAGCATATGGTATCTATCACATACAACCAGTTGTATGTCCCATAAACAGTATATGACAATCCCCTACCTGAGATTTCCAACCAGCCTCTAGTTCACTCTGGTGAATGGATGGGCATTCTGCTTAGGAACTTAATAGTGTTGGGTTGTCTTAGGACAGTATCTCTCTGCATTGGTGCAATGTCCATACCATGCCTAAGTAACAAGGCTCCCATAAAGCAAATCTAAGCTACACTAAAGCTGACTTAAAACCTCCACTGAAAATTTTGACTTATTTTTGACTTATATTCTTCATAAGACACAATAAGTCCAGAAAAAGCGGATATTCACTTTTGCTGATGTATTGCATGTGGAAATCACCCTGCCAAAGACTCTAGATGACTGGTTGTGATATCATCAGGCAGGGTATGCTATTGCAAGCAATGGCACCTAGCAGCACTTTGTTAGCAGTACTGTGGGATTGACCTTGGTGGGACCCAGCAGCACTTTGCAGCACTTTGTGGCACCTAGCAGTACTGGGTCTTCACCCATGCAGGTGTCAGTGGTATGTGGGTGTGGCAAATTCCGTAGGCTGGTACATGATGAATGGCAATGAATGGTGTGAGGCTGCAGTTGGCTCAGGTGCATGTGAAGAGACACAGAATCCTCCAGGGGAGACCACATACCTGGTGTGGATGCATCAGTGATGGCTGGGGCATATGGTGAGAGAGAGAGGGAGGGAGGGAGGGAGAGGTGAGAAGATTACCTGATGCCCCAGGGCCTCTCCTTGGATGCAGCTGTGAAGGCGAATACCTGGAGTTGTTCCTGAAGAAGTCCCTGAATTCCACGAGGTTCATTTACTCGCCTCGGGTGTGTGATCTTTCCAGTAGTCGGCATTCGTGTAGAATGTGATACTTTGTCTGCAGTCAGTTTCCGCACTCGCACAATGTGGTTCAGGGGGAAAGAAGCTCAGTGCAGGGCCCGCTTCTTTCCCCTTGAACCGCCCCCAAGATGGCTCTGGCTGCCTTTGTGCACAGCTAGGGGCTCTCGCCGAAGCAGGGGAGCCATGGTGCCCCCTCTCATTTTTAAGGTAATCGTGAGATTGGTCGGCTGTCCATCCGAAAAATTCTCAATTTTATCCTACATATAAACTCTATGAATTGAATGGGTACATCAACACACACAGGCCCTCCTCGGCAATCCCACATGCCGGCGGCACACGACAATCGGTCATCCCCTCAGCTTAGCGCCACAACGACCACGACGGTCACGAACGACATTACGATTGCGAATGACCATTCACAACGCTACTATAGATCCAAACACAATGAAGTCCAACTAACAGACCAAACCAACCTGCTACCGTTAAAGAAAGTTCTAGCGTGCTTCTTCGGGCTAAGCCTCTGCATCGTCGTATCCACCCTCGACTCCGTCACAGTCGCCACAGCCCTATCCACCATCTCTGCCACATTCAATGCTGGCTCTGTCGCGTCCTGGGTGCCTTCCGCATACTTGCTCACGTCGACAAGCTTTCAGCCCCTGTATGGAAGGTTCAGCGACATTTTCGGGAGAAAGGTAACTTTGACTGCTGCGATGATTATTTTCATGATTGGGAATTTGGCTGCGGGGTTTTCGAGGAACATTGTAGAGCTTATTGTCTTCCGTGGTTTCGCGGGTGCAGGGGGAGGTGAGTTCTGGAAAATTTGGTGCCTCGTGAGTGCTAGGTCTATTTATTGACTCGTTATGATCGTATGTTGTAGGAGCTATTTTGAGCATTGCACAGATTATTATATCTGATATCGTCAGTCTACGTGATAGGTCTGGCGTTTCTCCTCCATCTTCTGGTGGCACGAGAGCTCATACTGACTCCTTTTGTGAAGGGGTAAATATCAAGGGATCATTGGTGGAATTATCGCGGTAGGATATACGATTGGACCTGTTATTGGAGGTGTTCTCGCACAGAAAGTGAGCTGGCGGGTAAGCCGACGCCTCTTCCTATTCCAAGCAATAGCTACAGCATCTCACTTCTCGCTCTAGTGGTGTTTCTGGGTCAACCTCCCAGTCTCTCTCTGCGCTATCTTGGTGGCCAACTTCATTCTCCCACTCAAACCGGTCGGGGGGAATATCAAGAAGTAAGCATGGTCCCAAGGCAGAAATCCCTTACGCCTGAGTAGTCATCACTGAATGATCCGATTCCGCATCACAGGAAGCTCCTTGTAGTCGATTACATCGGGTGCGGCCTGACGCTCTTGGCATGTACGCTAATTATACTTCCCCTTATCTGGGTAAGATGTCCCAGCCGCATAAAATCAGATCGCTCCTAACCATATTTTCTCTTCACAATTTGTTGCCATTGTAGGGAGGCGTCACATTTCCTTGGAACTCGGCCATCGTTCTCGCACCACTTATATCTGGCGTTTTTATTTGTTTCCTCTTCGTCATATGGGAATGGAAAGGAGCACGCTTGCCCATTGTCCCTAGTAAGTGGTCTAACACAATCATAGACTGAGCCATAAACCTAAAACAATAATGTAGTGGGTATATTCAAGCATTCTACTGTCTGCGGCGTCTATGTCGCCATGTTCATAAAGTAAGATTACCCCTCTATATGGTGATGTCATCAATTAATAACTAGTTGAATTTCATGTTTGAAATAGCGGTCTGATTACCTTCTCATCCATGTTCTACCTTCCCCAATTTTTCCAAGCCGTGCTGGGATACAGTCCGATTCATGCGGGACTATTCTTGATCTCGGTGCTCGTTAGCCAAGTGGTCTTCAGCTCTGTTTCTGTGAGTGAGGGCTTGACGGTATCGTTTGCTTCAACTCAGAAGACGCATAGGGCATCATAGTTAGCAAAACAGGGCGATATCGAGTAAGGTCGCTTTGGTTTGATTGACGCCGTTGACTTACGTCCGAGCTAGACTATCGTTCATTCTGGCTTTGCTATGTGGTCTGTGGGATGTGGTTTGATATCGACTATCACGCCTCGCACAGGGCAAGGCGTCATGGTGGTATTCATGCTGTTATCCGGTATCGGATCAGGACAGGTGAGTGTAGATTATCACACATCCAGTCTGATTTAATAAACGTGCAAAGACACTCCAAACCACCACCGTGGCAGCTCAAGCGAGCGTGCCACGAAAGGACATGGCCGTCGTAACTGCTTTCAGAAACGTAGGTGTATATTAATGCCCAAGAGCAGATGTGGCTCACTAAGTCATCCATAGTTCGTAAAAATACTTGGGAATACACTTGCACTGGCAGTCGGTGCTACACTAATGTACGTTCCGCCATGTCACTTTCAGTCCTATTACGAAGTCAAATTGACAATCACACCCACCAGAAACAACACCCTCCGCTCCTCTATGGAAGCTCTTTCTCTCCCGGAGGAAACCATTAAGAAAGTGATCGACGACCCATCCATCCTCGCTAACCCGTCTGCGATCCAGCTTACATCAGAGCAAGCCATGACGATCCTCGATCGCGGGTATACAAGAGGATTCAGATCTGTGTTTATTTTAAACGCGGGTTTGTCGGCTGTAGCCACAATAACGAGCATCCTGTTGATCAAACACAAGAACTTGACGCGAGAGGATGACGCCAAGTTTAGGGAAGCTGCGAAGGGGGAGAAGCGGGGTGATGAAGAGAAAGATCGTGAGAACGGGGAGGGGGAGGGGGAGCAGGATTCGGAGAAGGAGAAGGTAGGGACGTCATCTGGAATGACGGACCATGAACATTCGGATGCTGCGGAGCCGAGCGGGAAGACTTCGAGTACGCGGGGAGGATCGTCTGACGAGCTCTCGGGGACGCTATGCCAGAACCATACATCGAAAGATGGCGGGAAGAGGGATGTAACCAGGCAATGCAGTGGTCCATGATGTTAGATACCCGACGAAGCGAGATGATCTGAGAGATTACGTTCCACTTAGATTTACACTAGAGGCATTATAGAGAAGGGCATTTTGGGCAGTAACTCACTTCAGCATATAATACAATCACCATCTTGCTTACCCAACCTAGCTTCCAACCTTGTCCGCAGCTTTTCATCAGCAGCAATGTAGGAGCTACCATCATACTGGAGACTCGTGGCCATCAGGCTGTCCTCGAATGTGACGGAAACCTCTGTGACACTATTACTTCCGCGACTTGGTGGTGGTGTAAGAGGTTGTGGGGACTTGAGCCTCATTGATATTGTAGGCTTCGATTTTTGTCGCTGTAAAGATGAGATTTTCGGGGCATCATCCACGAAATTAGGATCCGCAATTAGGAGACGAGAGTCGACCCAGGTTGGGGGACTGTGCTCCATTAGGGAGAGCGAGACACACCAAGAGCCTGGACGTCTCCCTGACTTGACATCGGTGTTTTCAGGTGCAACGAAAAAACATAGTCGCCACATTCGGCCTGGAGAACTTCATTCAATTATATGGTTGTACTGCACAGGTGCTGGCACTTACTTCGAGCTATAAATTCAATGTTGATGGATTTCGTTATCATCATTCGTTTCTGGAACTTGACAATTCCAAAATTGACCGCGAAGGAGCCTTCATCGTCGGGAAGGTTGATCACTTCAACATCATCGGGAGGCAATGTCACCCCGATAAGTATTTCATCCGCAACCGAGCCTGATGTGAAATCAGGAGATAATCTAAGTCGTTGGAATAACGGCTGGTCCGAAGCAACTAGACAGGCGTGACGGACATCCGACATGGTTGCTTGCGATAACGGAGTCGAATACGATAGAAGTGCAGTGAGCAGATCGGGAATTTGGGTAGAATCCTCCTGGGCCTCATCTGGCTTTCGTTTCACGATCGCCCAGTAAAGCGGGGTGTGGCCTTCGATCGACTTCTCTTGTAATATAGACGAAAACGAGACGCCATTTGATGAACATGCTTCGGCACAGCTTTTCAGGATTCCCACTGCCGCAGGGTCAAACTCCTGTCGTACGAGGTCTCGGATAAGTCCCAAAGTCGTGGACTTGACATCCTTCGATGTTTTGGACCCCATGAAATTAAACCATGGAGCCCGACCTTTGCCTTTAGCGGAACTGGGTGAAGGGGTTATCGGTGATTTTGCCGGTGAAAAGGAAGAGGGTGAAGGGCTGGTAGAGCTCCCAGGTGAAGAGGGGGTAACGGATGATTCGCCTGCGATTGGTGACTTCAAATCATATCGTGACATAGTCTGAGTGGCCGAGGCTATTGTTTCGTAGGAAGGAGGTGCATCGGAAGGGGTTGAGTCGTTTGGAAGGGGAGTCTTGTCGATGATCATGAGGTTGGTGAGTGAGCTCAGCTATGAGCTGTGAATACTAAGGCCGGGGACACGTTGGGTGCTGCGGAAGGAGAGACGAGTCTATGGTTTCTGCCGATCAACTGCGGTTGTTGATTGTACTTGACCGCACTGCCTTTGCTACCCTGAGACTATCATTTGTTAATTACTTATTTTTACACGACCGACTTGGGAACCGGGCACTACATACCAGAAGTTTCTCCTTCAAGCGCCCAACCTTTTGCTTCGCGTTCCAAAATGAAAAATGCACCTTTAGCTGCCCCGTTTCCCTATCAGTGTAGTAGATGCTGTACTACTTGCATCTCTCAGAGAGCGTGTGATATGTTATTTCCTTAGTTCGGAAAATTCCGCCGGTTATTAGCGCCCGCAGTCCCCACCATCACGCCTAAGCATGGGTTCGCATGGACAGTACAAAGCTTGCAATCTCTGAGCTGAATGTTTTTGACATATGGCTGAGTATCTTATCCCTGCTAAAGACTTCAAGAATGGCTTTACAACCTGCGAGCATCTGAAAGATGACCGTGTAACTCTCACTCCCCTTGACGACAAGCCACTAGGAGTCCATAAGATATCATCGCGAACAACACACGTACTTGTCTCTCCTCCGCCATGTCGGTCTCCACCGTCAAGTCTACCTCCGCCGACGCGCGCGTGGGAGGCCTTTTATCCCGAAGGGAGTATCAACCCGAAGGCCGACATACCAGGAGGATTCGGCTTCTACCTTTCAGGCCCACCTTCGTTTGCGCGCCAACTCGAGGAGGGTGCAAAGGAAGTCCTAATGAGTTATCGTATGATGCTCGGAGAAGATTGGGAATGGGTCAAAGGCGGAAAGCTCCCTGGATTCTGTGAGTCCGACTTTGACATCGAGTTGTATAAGCCAGTTTAGTCCATCTGCCGATGAATAGTCGGCGGGATCGGCAAGCTTGCCTATAGTTGCACTGGAGGAAGACAGGAGGATAGGTGTCAATGTTTCAATTTACGACCCATGTGGAGGTGCGACAAAGATTTCACGTGGTGAATTCTTCTTATCAAGCTATCCTAGACAGAAAGGCGTAGGAGAATTGTACACGTATCTCCCACTTGTGGAGAATAATTTAGAGGTCCTCAGAAACGTACCCCCTTGTTCCATCCAAAATCCCAACTATGGTTTCTCCGTTGGTCGAGGTGCCTTCAACTGGGAGAAGGCTGTCGGAAACTGGATCACCGTTGCCTGCCGAATCAGGGTTAATGATATTGGGTTTTCGAATGGTGCTATCGAGTCCCTCGTAGTCAGAGTGTTTCGTTGACCAATTTCGTTCTTTGTAGGTGAAATCCAGATGTGGGTTGATGGGGAACCAGTCATTACTGCAGACGGGCTTTTGCTAAGGGAATCGGATCAGTCGATTATCAAAGGAATGCACTTCGAAACATTTTTTGGGGGTGAGCAATGTATCACAGGTGCTATTTAATCTTGTTGATGACCCTGTGCGACACGCTCTGTACATTTGTCTAGGACACACGCAGGATTGGGCTTCGCCGAAAGATCAAAGGGCGTGGTTTGCGGACGTGACCGGGGTGATTCTCTAAGTGTAACGGCCCAGATTGCACTAGTGGCCACGCCGCACGCATGATCCGTTGTTGATAAGTATCGTAGACGTTATCAGTTCAAATATCGCCGGCGCACCCTGGTGCATACACTTTTGCCTAACACAAAATCAAGTCTGGCCGTTTGTTGTTTCTGATATAGTTTCTTAATCTTGGCCGAACGCTATTGTCGTTATGTTACTTCCTCTGCGGGCCGAAAGACCATGAACTAGGGATGTTAACGAGTAAATGCGAGTACGTGGTGTGAGTGTTGCTGGCATAGGTGCGGACATTGGAATAAAGAATGGGTGTTGTCTCCAGTTGGTCTCCTGGTTGCCGATAGATTGGGGGGCACAATCAATCCTCGATCTCGCTTTCATGAAGGAAAAGCCCCCGTTTCAACCACCCTCATACATCCCCGGCCCATGTCTTGGAGCCTTGTGATTGAAGTTATATGTGGCGTAGCAGATGTATTGAACATAGACCTGGAGTTCTGCCTCTGATTTCGTTCCCCGAGTGGAACGATCGCATATCTGTCGAGGCGGTGAAGGCCAAGACGGAGGACCTTGAACGCATTGGTACAATCATCACATCCCTCTCGCTATTGCAATGCTAATCCCAATCTACCAGCCTGCGCTGAGGATCGCCGATTTTCCCCAAGAAATGGCGAAAGCAGGTCAAGTACACCGAAGCATGGCCACGTTGGAAATAAAAAATACTCCAGGACCGAGAGTGACAATGCAGACGATGTGTCTCTAAAGTCGAGTGAGTAAGGAGCTGGATTGCGTACTGGCAGGACACGGTTTTCCTCCAAAGACAGTACAGTCGTAGTACAGTTTTGATGCCATTTAAAGTACTTTAATCGATATTGCTACCCTCTTATCGTAACTCGCCGCCTGGTCAGTCATGCACTCGCTTGGGAAACTCGGAGTAGGAGCAAGTATCATCATGATTCTTTGTTTGTGAGTTAACGGGTTCTTGTGAGGAAAACAGAAGTATTTCATGGATTTCTGTTCATATTCTGGCTGGATACAACTGATAGGATAGGAATAACACACAAGCCAGTTCGCAATATTCGAATTCGTCATTGGCTTGGTAAATCGGGAGGCGGGAAATCCTTCGCCATGTGCTCTTTCTAGCGGCAAGATCAGCAATCATCTGTACAAAGGCGTGAAAAACGTACATAAAATCGGAAATGGATGGTCTTTCCAACATTGCTGATCTCAGCGACGTCGGACTCGGTCAGCAGCTGTGGGGATCTCGCAAGCTCTCCAAGCGCTGCAATGCGTTCCGGGTTCCCGCTTGCGCTAACCACTACAGCATTTTGTGCACGCGTCCAGAGGAGTAATACTGTAGTAGCATCGATCGGTTTGCCTGTTTCCTGAGATAACCTAGCAGCGATCTTCTCGAGAACAGGTTTTAAAGGCCCGCCGGTCGGATGGCGAAGAAGGGGAGTCAGAGAACCATATGATTCCGTTATAATGCCATGTTCTTTCTGTAGAGCCAAAACGGGGCCAAGGTGTGCCAGGGTGTAAGGATGAAATTCGAGCTTTAACCTGACGTCAGGATACGAGGCGCAGAATATTGGCTTGATGGAAATTACCTGGTTGACTACAGGCTTGTATTTTGCCTCAGTCAGAAGGACATTCAAATCCTGAGGTCTGAAGTTGCTGACGCCAATGCTCTTCAATTTCCCTTCGTCTTTCAAGTCTTCAGGTATCTTCCACATAGCTCTTAGTTCTCCTGGAGCTGCAATGAAAGGATTGTGGATCAGATAGAGGTCTGGAATGAAGCCCAGCCTCTCAAGTGACCCTTCAACACGCGCTCGGACCTCATCTAGGGGTATCGGTTTCTTATCTGGACCCCAGGACACTACGAGACATCGGTGAACGGTGATTCCTGAATGGGGGTCTGGATGGAACCTGCACATACGTTTCGAGGTAACATAGACTTGATCTCTGCCGACTGAGGCACGACGGACAGCCTCTCCAGTTTCCGGTTCAGTTTTGTACAGCTGTGCAGTGTTGATATGATTTATGCCGCTTTCGATGGGTAGCTTCCCCTTCTCAATGGCATCCTCGCCTCCTTTCACCCCTGTCCCATTTCCCCAAGCCAACCATGGGATTGATGTGCCGTCAAGGAGCCGGAATGAAGGGACTGGCATCGCGGTATGGGTTCAGATGATAGATAGCAGGTCAACGCACTATTCGTGCGAGACCATCAGCGTGGAAGTGATGTTCCAATCGGGGTATTTGGAATAACGAATAACTGAAAAGAAGATGAAGTGAGACAAGACGTCATAAGAGGCACTGCTATTTAAGTGCATCAACGAACTAGGCTCAATTCCCATTCTAACCCCACGGGATGCTCTTAAATAATCTGCCTACGAACATTTCGGAAACAGGGACAGAAAACTACGTTAAAGATCACATCGGCCCATGCACAAATGCCCTACATGACACTTCGTTGGATATATACCTTGCTTGCAACCTTGGCAACATTCCCCAGGTCAAATGTTTGCATCTGATCAACCCTCAGAATAATGGTGAGGGAGGTCAGCAAAACGGCAAGGATAGACACCAAAACAAGCACTGTGATCGAAAAAGGCCTGCTCCCAACCATCGCCAACTCTTCTATGTCTACCCATCCTTCAGTTGCAACCGCTTCAGAGATCGAGAGCAAAGTGTTCCTAGCGTTAGGTTTATGTCCACTGAGGTAGGATTTGGCTGCCGAGCGCATTACAACGTTCATATTTTCATTGATCTGAGAAATAGGGAGTAGTTTGAGCTCTACCCGGCCGCTGGACTGGTTGAATGACTTGGAAAGTGTAGGGTCCTTCAGGAATAGGTTTCGTGCAACGTTGTTTATAAAGTTTCCTGGGAGCAACGTGTTCTGATCCTCAGAGGATGTGGCACCAATCAAGGCCTCGGAAAAGATTAAATTGGCTGTTGAGGGTGGAATATTCCCGACCACAGGAAAATCAGGTTGCGTAATCGCGTGGAGCGACCCTCTAAGAAGGGTAACCATAGCAGGGGTTATCTGAAGGCGGGGATCACAAATAAGAGCAGAGACACGGAATGGCCACCTCGGCCCGCTACCGAAATGACCTTCTTGCGGATGCAGGTAGCGAGATTTTGGAATCTCTTCAAGTCCGAGGACGTGGATAGTGTAGTTTTTGCGCTTGACACCAGCTTCTTTGTAAGTGATGTTCGACCCAACAAAAACAAAGGCGCTGAGTGGTAGGTCCGGGTGTTCACTACCAGCAGGGCTCATCGGCCGCATTGGCGTAATATCTGCCACCACGAGTCAGAGATCGGTTGCAATCATTACACGCCATGGAGAGACAACTCACTAGCACAGTCAAGGTCACAACTCAGGTGTTGCACAAGTAACCAGTACCTGTCATCTATTGCAGCCTCCATAACCATCCCATCGCTAAACGTTCCCCACGCAGCCTGCTTCCAGGAGCATGTGAAGTTGTAGGTGATGATATCGCTTCTGTAGCTAATTGACCCATTGGCAGATATTAAGTCTAACGGGGGCCAAGGAATCAACGTGTTTGGTTGAAGGTTTTGGAAGCCATATGTTACGTTCTCGAGAACCTCCAATCTTGTGACCAAGCTAGTACGGTCGTTCATGACGAAGTTCTGTCCAGGGGTTAAACTGAGGTTGGCTACTTGGATTGTGCGCGGGCGTGCCGTGAGGACGGGAGTGATGCTGACCACACTGGGCCCAAAGCCATTGACAGCGATCAAGAGCAGAGACGACAAAAAGGCTAAACGGAATCCGAGTGTCGCTCCCCTTGTCGCAAAATGCTTGAGCCGGTTGAACAGACCTGAAGTCAACCGAGAGACGATGTCGGTTTTTCCGGAAACCAAGTCTCCAGATTTGTGATATTGCTCCATCCACTCTGCGCTGAAGACGTGAAGGATGACATCCCCTGCAGAAAACACTGCAAGGGAATGCCATATAATAGTGATGATAGTAATAGCGCCTCTCGCTTCTGCGAGGCTGACATCGAAGGAGAGGCGGAGCGGAATTGGTTTCGTGGTGGCAAAAAATGCGAGGATGAGGAAGCCACACTCGAGGCTGAGGAACACTCCGATGCGAATAATAAAAGGATATTTGTATGGGATGGAGTTTAGTTTTGGAAGTCCCGTCATACCGGAACGTGAATTGCATTCCGATTCGAGGCTCCTATCATCCATCCTTCTCTGGGTCAGTGCGCTGGGGAGGAGAAGAGGGGAGTCATCTGAGCCTTCCAAATTCGAAGTTGTGGAAAGCATAGCTAGTCAAAGAAGTCCAGAGGTGAACAAGAAGCACTTATCGCTACTTATAGGCCCTGATCTCTTGATACATCATGCTATTCAGCGAGGCTCTGCTTCACATCAGTCCCACAACTCGTCGCCAATCGATCAAATGAGAACTAAGCACAGCATTTCCGCGTTAGAACATCACGATCTATAGCACAACTTGTAAGGTAGAGCACTGCTTTATAAATACTGAAGAGAACATAGTGCCAGTTGCTTGTTAATATCATAAGACTGGAAGGACACTGACATACATCGGTGAGGATGGGGAATTGCGGACACATGTCAAGGATTTCCTTGGCATCTGCCACCGAGGTAGACTCTTAAATTTGCACTCCGATGAGACAACCGAGTCTTGCCACACAAACCGTTCAGGTCTCTTGAACAGCAAGATGAATAAGGTATTTCAATAGGCCATCACACGAGCGTTGATATCGAATGCCAGCATAGATCCAACTTCATTGCTGTTTTTTGAACAAGGATCCGAGTACAGAAGGATAACGAACGAGACTACAGCGCCCCGAGGACATCCAACATATAACCTTGTTCTCACCGTGCCCAAGAATGTACGGTCCTTCCGTGCCCACAGACGTTGTTGGCCTGTGCCACTTGAGCCAAAGATTGTTGCTCAATCGGACAATCTTGTTACGAAACTCAACGGGAATCTGGAATCACAGCTTCAGCGAAAGGAACAAAAGATATGCCAGCATACAAACTCGCATTTTCTCTCAACTTGTCCGGAGAAAAGTCGGAGCGATAGAAGAACGGGTGATCGCATAGGCGAAGGATCATTTGAAATCGGAAGCCCACTAAAGCCGCTGCCGTAGAGTGTTCCAAAGGGCGATTCAGTTGCAAAAGTAGAAAGAAGTAGCGAAGTAAGGTTCGGTACACAGTCTCAGTGACTATCCGTGAGTGCGGACATGTAACGTCGAGATGAATCGATTTGTCTAGAATTTAGGAAGACTGTTAGACAAGATTGATCTATAGAAGTCATTGGATTGATACATACCGAGACTCTGAGAATGAACAACATTTAAGCGTGCTAGCAGTTCCCTTCGAGTACTGTCAAGATAACTGGAAAAGACACAGAATTCCCCGGACCGCTCCGGGTCCTGTATAAAGTCCAGGAAAGACGCGTGGTAGAATCTCACCACGGGATCGGGCCCAGAGTCCAAATGCAGCACAGATTGGAGAGAGCCCAAGGCGCTCTGAATTTGCAGCTCGGAGAAACCCAGGACGTTGGCATACAAGAACACGAGCACTGGGGTGTCATCAGTGCTCCTGAGTAGTAAGACCTTCTGGATAGCCGGGAGGATTTTCGATGGGATGCGGCGCATAATGAGAGTGTAAAACAGATCGAGTTCTGCCAAAGGATGACCTGCCTTGGTCTTCCCTTTGGCGGATGCAGCAAGAGTGAGGACGGCGCGTAGCTGGTCATCTGGGCCGAGGGAATTGTGTTCGCCAACAAAACGGATGATCGTGGCGGCATAGATGAAAAGGCCCGCAACGAGATTGACGATAGTTTCAATGTCCAACTCCGATGGCCATGATGACGGCAGCCTATGTCGCTCTTGTATCTTCTTGAACTCGTCCGTCAGGTAGCATAAGATCTCGTGATCAACCTCCCGAGACACTGGGAGCTCGATGCTAAAGGACAATGAAGATATGCGATCCGAGCTAAAAGTAGCGATAATGTGGGGCTCGGGGCGGCTGAAGAATGCCCAGCGGAAGGGCGTGGTTTTATTCCGGACGGAGGTTGCGACTATTTCGACTATTTCGCACTGGGCCTCAGTTCCAACGCATTCGTCAAGACCATCAATGATGATCACACTCTCCTTCATGTCTTCTCCTCGAGCTCGAATTTCTTGCAAGGGTTTGACAAAAAACTCCTGAAACTGTTGGGTAATTGATTTGGTTAGGAGAGTCGGATCGTTGAGTATATCCCGATCGAGAATGCCGCCGTATAAACGGAACATTGTGGCGATTTGGTATGAGAGCGAGGTGAATAGCTTGTTCGAGTCATCCCATGCATTGGGGCGAGAAAAGAAGAGTGTAGCTCCTAGCACATTCCTTCCAGCCAAATGTTCCGCGCATGACTGTGCCACGGCCGACTTTCCAGCTCCGGCAGGACCCTGCATCCAGAGAATGTGCTTATCGTGGTGCAGAGAGCCGAGCCCCCAGCTGGTGATTTTGTCGACGAAGTCCTTGCGAGTGCCAGGATGGCGTCTGGGCGGAGGGTGACGAGCGGAAGAATCGTGAAACGCTTCTGGAATGGATTCCCTGAGAAGCAATTGCAGACCTTTTCCACATTCGTATATCAGCAAATGAAGACACAGCAAAGTGAATGGCACCTCCAGTTACCTTCTTTCCTATTGATCGGGGAACTGTAGATGTTTTGTGTTATCGTGGCCGAGGAATAGTCGTTCAGTTGTGGGTTATTGAGGACAAATCCGTGAGCGCCCGCCAGAATCCCGGTAGTCATGGTTGTAATAGTTCAAGATCGACTGCTTCTCGAGCGCTAGATTTACCGATAGCATCAACCTTAGTACTTGATGCATTGTGCTTGGGCGCTCAACATTCGTTCCCAGCGGCGCGCTTAAAAGCTCGTCGACCAGCCAACTAATACTTTCTTCTCACTTCGGCACCGCCTGGCGTCACTTCATCACCACCCGTGACTCAAGTACTCATGCATCATGTCAAACAAAGTCGTCCCAAATAGACGAGGCCACGCTGCCTCACGGTAGCCGTATGTTGTATTCTCGGTTAGATCCTTCTGATACTAGCATGAGGTTTTGCATATGTGATCGTTCATCTCCGCTTGCCCATTCTCAGGACACTTTCTTAGTCGACACACCGACAACAGCACTGAATGGCCTTCCTCAAACCAAACCCTAGCGTCGTTGAAATCCAACGAGACAAGCCTCTTCCGGAGCTCATTGCGGTGCCGGACGAGCCCAAAGAAGCAACACCATTTCCCCCTCCCACAAAGCGTGAGGTTGCTCTGCACGAGCTGCTCTCCTCAGAGCGGGCCTATGCCTCAGATCTCGCCCTCGTTCGCGAAGTCCATATCCCCCTTGCGCTCGGTACTCTGCATTTCTCTTCATCGATTTTAACATGTTCTAACATTCTTCTTCCCTCTTCCTAGGTACAGCACCTCTTTCCGACCTCCCCTCGCCCAGTTCGTCCTCTAGCACCCTCTCCGCGGTTCCCAATTCGTCGCCAACGCCGCTGGGACCACCTATGACACAAGAAGATGTCAAGCGCATTTTTGGCAATATCTCCGAGATTGCTGTATTTTCAGATTCATTCTGCCAGGCACTTGAAGAAGCCATCGGCGACCGTATTAGTAGCGACAAGGGCGGGGACTGCGTCGGAAACCTCTTCCTCTCGATTGTATGTCTTTCTTCCCTGTACATTAGCCCGATTGTTCCCGTTCTTCATTTGAACGTTCACGTTTGATATCACAGATTCCTAAACTCGAACGACTCTATAGACAATACGTCATTCGCCATCCGACCGCCCTTAACCACCTCCAGGAGCTCCCCCAGACTCCCGCAATCCAGAGCTACTTCACCCACACACAGACCATTACTTCCTCACTTTCGCATGCGTGGGACCTCCCTTCCCTGCTCATCAAACCTGTCCAACGGCTCTCCCAGTATCCCAACCTCCTCACCGCCATCTTCAACGAGACGCCCGATAGTCATCCAGACAAGCAGAACCTACGCGATGCCCAAGAACGGATGAAAGAGGTCATCCGGGATGTGAATGAAGCTCGCCGGAGAGCTGAGGTCGTCCGGCATGTCTTAATGTCCAAGGAGAGAAAACCTGCCAGTCCAAATGTATTGCTCTCGGCGAACTTGATCAAGGTGAAATCCCTGACCGTGGGTGGCGCGTCGATGAAGAGCACTGATCCCAAGGATGAGACCGAAGAGGCCATGCTCATCAGACATCTCGAAAGAGAACTCCAGGCAATTGAACAATTTGTGCAGAAATTCGCGAGAGGTATCGTCGAGTGGGCACGCACGGCAAGTAATACCACGGTCACCCTGCATACCTGGGCCCTCGACTTCGCAAAGGTCATTGGTCTATCCGCAGACCAAGGCTCTGACGCCTTCGACGCCTTCTTCCGCCTCATTGAGCGCAAACTTATGCCTCTCTGCATCGACCTTGAGGCCGTTATCAACGACCGTGTAGTCAAAGAGCTCGCACGCCTGCTGATGATAATGACACAACCCCTCAAACTCCTCAGGGCGATGAAAGAACTGGAACCTTACCACTATCACCTCATCAACATGCCTGTCTCTGCTAAAAGCAAACCTCCACCCTCTCTCCTTGCGGCTTCTACAAACTACCTCGCTCTCCGGGGCCAGCTCGCAGCTGAACTTCCGACGTATGTCACCCTGCTGCGCAAGGGCCTCAAAATCCTCAATCTCCGGCTCTCGGCAATCCAGACGGAGTTTTGGGGGAAGCTGAGAGGCGAATGGGCTGTACTGTGGGAGGGGTTGAGGTTGGAGGAGGAGTTGAATGTTGGTGCTGAGGAGACTGTTAATGTGTGGCTTGTGAGATGGGCTGAAGTGCACGACTATTTAATATCGCTCTCAATTACGCAGAACAGGAAGTTTTATGCCAAGCCGACCGCAACATCGTATAAGGATGTCACGGAAATGCCCAGTACACTTATCAACGAGGGCCCAGACACATTCAACACACCGCTCTTTCCATCAGTCTCTCCGCCCCCGCCCATTAAAGCAGATTCACCCAAGATTAGAAGGAGAGGAGGTTCTGAGGCATTAGCGAAAATTGCGATTATGCAGGGTCAAACCACGAACCAAACGCTGGCGTTGGATCCGGCACGGGAGCCTGAACTCCGTGGTGAAGAAAGGGAACCCTCTCCCACTCAGCCCACACTTTCGCCGCGCAACTCGGCCAGCTCTTTCGCTCCTTCATTTGCTAGCTCGCTATCTTCTGCGGCCAGACAGGTCATGGATGAAGCCGCCTTATCAGCGACCATCATGTACATGCTCGGCACAGTCGAACCCCTTTCCTTTCTTGGCTCAAGTACATTCCGCCCTCTGACACCGGGAGCCGATTTGTCAAGGAGAAGCTGGGATGCGTCAAGTTATCGAAGTTCATTATCGAACATTGAGGCCGATAGTGTGGGTGGTGCTGACGGCGAAGAGAAGCAAGGCAGCAGATTGCAGATTCCGACAGACTGAGGTGATCAAGACCTGTTTCGCCTACTGAAAGCTGCTGGAGGATGACCGATCGCATAGTAGTTCAAGTCAAGGAACCCCTGTTTCCGGAACACATTTGCGATATATACACGTGCTGGACACTGCAGTAATGGTCAATATGTAGCGACATAAACTTGGATGGCATACACGCTCAGATCCGATAAATGTTAACGCAATGTGACCCAATGGGTTGTTGTATCTAACGCACCCGTTGTCCTCTGTTCGCCCCGCCGTTCTCCTAGTGTAAATTTGCAACTCACGCGCACGTTGGGCGCGACGTGTAAGCGCTGGTGGCACGCCAGCGCTGTAAAGAACACGTGGAGATTTTGCTCTGTAGCGTTTAATGACAGCCTTCTCTCCTTCTCTCATGAGCTCTCGCCATGTCCATCATCGGAAAGTTCAAATCCTCCATTTCACACCATCTGCGGAGGCTGAGGAACCTACTAGATAGTGGTTTGCGCAGCCGACCCGGTGCACTCTCCAAAGACAGTGATCATGCCATCTCTCCACGTGAGAGCAGTAGTGATAATCCTTCTCATGAACTGGTCATAGCAACCAAAGGTCGGCCATCCCCTCGAGCAGAGTTACAATGAACTCAGCTATCTCGCAGCGCCAACTTCCGCCCCTGGCTTGTTCACCCAGGCTCATGACTTTGTCATCCAGGACTCCACTGTATTCAACGTCGAAGGGAACATTCAAATCGTTGACTCGCAGACCGAGAAGATAGTAATGGATCTACTCAGACAGAGGAGGGCGCCTGGTGCAGAAGTCGATTCATCCGATCGCTTCCCACCCCCGAGATGTCATCCAAATACTCGCAAGACAATACGGGGCAGGATCACAGCCTGGCTTCAAGACCTCAATCGGGAATATAATATGCTCTGGGTCCTGGGACCTGCAGGCGTTGGGAAATCTGCTATCGCGCAAACGATTGCTGAAGGGGCCAAGGAGGATGGCCAGCTTGGTGCTGCCTTCTTCCTTTCCCGGCCAAACAACCGCGACCACCCCTCATGCGTCATCCCTTCCCTTGTTTATCAGTTTGCTGTCCAGCTTCCCGACTATAAGCGGTTGATCACTCACCGCCTCGCCAATGACCCCACTATTCTCGAAAAGGACCTAGGTTCCCAGTTCAAGTTACTCATCGTTGAACCCTTTAACGTCCTACGCACCAAGAGGTCTTTTAATCAGTCCCTGCTTGTCGTACTCGACGGGCTGGACGAATGCAGCGACAAAGAGGCTCAATGTACTTTCATCAAGCTCATCAGCGACCACTCAAGACCGAAAGGCAACACTCCACTCATCTGGATGATCTGCAGTCGACCCGAATGGCACCTTAAACGGATGCTCTCGAAGGACTTCGATATTCATTGCCATCATGAAGAACTATCGGTGAACAATGCGGAAGGCCGGAAGGATGTGTATTGTTTTCTTTGTGATGGGTTCAGCGATATTCGACGCCGCTTCCGTAATGCTGTTGACGACCGGTGGCCATCGGAGGACAATCTTGTTCAACTAGCCAGTGTATCATCTGGCCTCTTTGCTTTCCCTTGGACGGTCCTCAAATTCGTTGGTGCCGAATTCACCAATCCAATTTCCCAACTCGACATATGCCTCGAATTTGTGAAAACAGCATCGGCATCCGGTACTGTCAACCCTCTCCAAGCGCTCGACCTTCTTTATCGCCAGATCCTGTCCGATATCCCTTCACATGTCCTTCCGCTAACCATGACCGTCATCAGTTTCCGCCTCATGGCTTTCTCTAAGCACGCCACAACACCTCGTGATATCTCTAACATCCTGGGCCTCAGCAGGGCAACCTTCTACACCGCAGTTCAAGGGTTACACTCGGTTCTCGATATACCCGATGCAGATCATGGCCACGAGAAATCCATCCGATTCTGTCATGCGTCGTTTGAGGATTTTCTTCGAGATCCAGGTCGTTCGGGTCCCTTTTATCATCAGGAGGTCAAAGCGCGAAGCGAAATTGCAATTCGGTGCCTTCGCTGGCACAATATGTTGGTGTCTTTGCATTGTCCGCTAAAAGGTCTTTGACTATTCACCGCAAAGAGTTCTATCTGACTGACACATTCGTTAGGTGTGCCATGTAGAACAGCGTCCCTCCCGTTGAGTTGGGTCCCACAGGGCGTTCAACGTAGGACGCCCTTGGTCGAGAGGACCCAAGTGCTTGTTTCTGGAATAGTATGGAAAGCCTGTGTTCTGTCCGGTGAGGACGACGTCCCAAGAATTATGGCCGAGCTTCGGCAGTACAATTTCTGTCACCTTTCCGAGGTAGCATCCGTCCCTTTCATGGAGTTTCTCCACTGGTTGTGTAAACATGTGAGATTATATTCCGTACGAGTCGTGGTTACTCAGCCCCCGAGCAGGACTGTAACGATGACCGCCTTTTACGACATTCGTCGGCCTCTGCTACAGATGATCAACTCCTAAAGTTTGCCAAGGCGAATTCATTGACCAAAGAACTTCCGCCAAAGGCAAGTATAGTTCCCATTCTGAGATTCCTTTCTTACAACCGAACTAGGAAGCCATACGTATCTTTCGTTTTGCTTCTCAGCATAAAGCGCGACAGGAATTCACTTTGGAGGCCTCAGAAGTTCTTTTGCTTGGGTGCGGAGAACGCAGCTGTCTTTTGCAAATGTTTAAATAAGGGTGGTAGCCCGATGTTTTGTAGAGGTGACTTCGAGCTAACCGCGTGTGCAGGTCGCTTAGCTGAGTTTCATTTGTTGCACTGCGGCTGACGGGGTCTGGTAAGAGGCCGTGAAGCCTTCGGAATCAGTAGGGCACGTTGTTTCATTTCATCATCTTGTTAACCCTAGCGAATGCGGGCGATGAATAATAGAAAAAATGAGTTTAGGAATAAAGGAACGTATTGTGAAAGGAAGCAAAAGGGCTGAGATATAGGAGTCTACAATTATGACAGGTAACCAGTTCAAAACACGGTCCGAATGCCTTGGAACGGTCTTCCCCCATATTTCCCCTGCAGCCCATTGTTTCTCTCTAACAAAGCTTGATAATCCTCCTCATTACAAGATTCGCTTGCGGTGATGATCGATAGTTGCTCCAGCTTCTCGACTGACAAACGAAGCCCACTAATCCCACATGGTGGCATCGCCATATCGAACCTCAGGTTCAACCGCAACTCCTTCAACGATGGCACCTCCAACCCATAAAACAACTTCTCCAGCGCATAGCCTCCCTCACATCCCAACACCATCTTCCTTAACCGATCCACCCGAACCGGTTCCGCCCATCCAGACTCCGAATCTTCATCCGCCACCTCGAACATCAACGTCTCCAACTCAAACTCCACCAGCTTCGGACAGAGTTCCAGGATCTTCACAACGTCCCGCACGGCGACTGAATACTTGACTGCGAGCTTCGTAAGACCACCCAACGACCTCTTAGTGCCTGGAAAGACCCATGGGGCCAAGATATCTCTTGGATGACCTTCCCAAGCGACCTCCCGAAGGCTAGGAAACTTCAGATCAGACCTCCACTCGGAGCCCGCTGAGCAGATGGCTTGTGGGATGCATATATGGAGTGTGGTGATATTAACATCGCACTCATATAACAACGCGAGAATGTCTCGAAGTATCGTGTGTGCTTGTCGTTCGTTTTGGTGGTCTTTCATGAATTCAAGGTGTACGTGCTGGATGGTCAACCAAATATCGGGGCTTCTGCGGAAGACGTTCCAAAACCAATTGTGTACACGTGTGTCGTGTTGGGGCATATCGGATGGGAGTACGACGTGGAGTGTCCCGGTGAAGTAGTCGATCGTGACGCCTGGCGGAATTGAGGAATAAAAGAGAAGTCGCGCAATGCGAAAGGCGAGCGAGGGTTTGGCGTTGAGGTTTTGTTTCTTGGCGGGCCCGCTGAGGGGATAAGGTCCTTTGAACTCTTGCGCTCTTGCCGCGAACCAACATACGACAGCGAATCCGACGAAGACCGTGAACCAAAGGCATCTCGATAGTACAGAATGACCTTCTGCAATGTGGACGAAGTGGCCGACAGACAATAAGCTTGCTGTGAGTAAGAGCATGATTAGGAATGTGCAGTCCCTATGGTAAGGTGTGCGGTTATATATTGTCGAGTTGGTCAATCTCCCCATGCAAAAAGAAATTCTTCACTAGGCTGCCGATCAAGCCGTCAGCTTCAGGAGTGGAGAGAGGATGTTTCCACTCACCGGAGATGTCTAACTTGGACGCATTGGTCGTGTCTAGGGTCGGCGGGTTCGCCCAGAGGTGTGCGGACACACGAGGCCTAGTAATAATAACCTAAAAGGTGAACGCTTTGACCCGGGCACAGAGAACAAATAAATATATTGCATAAATAAGACACTGACATTGACGATTGACCATGTTCATTTTGTGGGGGGAGACGGTGAGGAGAACGTATTACATGCATAGAAAAGTGGAAAGCGAAGGTATATGAGAACGTCCCAACAAATCGAGAGAACAGGGGAAAAGACAGCATATAAAAAAACAGACGACGCACAACAATAAACATAGCAGCATATCAAAAAGCTTGACCATAGAAGAAAAAGCACTGTGGGGTTTTGCATATCGGGCGAGATGCCGCGTGTTTTGCGTGTGCGTGGAAGAGAAGAGAAACTGACGGCTTGAGTCCCTGGTGTGTGTCGAAGGGACTATGGTTGCATAGTCATCACCGAATCAACCGTCCATAATCTAATGCACTCTCTCGTCCCTTTGAGCCCCACTCTCCCACAACGCTTCCAACGCCCCCGCCCATTCCACTCTTTTCTCGCTCTTTTTTGGACGGGAATGCGTTCCAAAACCTCAGCGTCTCATCTCCGGCACCAGTCACAATCGTCTCCCCGTCAGGACTCATGGCGAGATACAAAACACGGTTCGTATGTCCTGTCAAAGATGCAACCATGTTCAAACTGGGATATTTCCATATACAGATTTGGTTTTGTGCGGTTGTCGAGGAGAAGCCATGTGTTGAGACGAGTTCGTGTGATGTTAGTGACCAGATAAGATTGCAAACCTAGTTTTCGCTGATCAATAACGGCCACAGTGGAGTAAAAATTTTACATACTTGCGACCCAGTATCAAGTTCGCTCAACATAGTTCCATTACTAACGTTCCAAAACCGGATATGCTTATCTTGCGTTCCACCGCCCGTTGCCAACAATCCGGGGACATGCGGATCCCAAGCAAGCGCCTTAACCGCAGCAGTATGTTCGTGAAATTTCCACAATGGTGTGTCCCCAGGTCCATCATCCCCACTACTCGTACTGCCACCTGTACCCGGTCCAAGAGTCATACTAGCGGGCCGACCAGCAGCAGATCCTCTCCTCGACCCACGCAGATCCCATATACAAACTTTGTTATCATTTCCACCGCTTGCCAATGTTGCCGAGGAAACACCGCCATCTCCACTCCATTTGAGTCCGCAGACTTCTTGTCGGTGTCCAGTACACCGCTTGAACGGCCGTGTCGAGGGATCACGTACGTCTCGATGATGTACCATCCGGTCCCGTGAGCCTGAAGATAGTACCCAAGAGTTCCATGCAAGAGCGCCTATCCGCTGTTGATGTGCATGTTGATAGGTTCTTTGTAGTTGTAGTGTACTTGCATCATAGATGTGTAGCCGCCCGGAAAGTGTGCCAACGGCTAGGGTTGTACCCTTGTGATTCAGTACAATCAATTACTGTTTAGCGCTCGAACAACAACTAACTTACCTTTTGTACCCAAGAGACGGAACTGATCGTATCGTTAGACTCCGCAAGGTCGCAAAGTTTAGAAACTTGGGCGTTATGTGCTGTCCACAAATACACACACGATCCCAAGCCTACTCCGAGTACGTTAGTGCTCGACCAGTCGACCAGATTTAGATAGAAGTCGTCCGCGAGCTCTGGGGCGTCCAAAACTCGGTATGGAGTTTTGCAAACGCTTCGAAGCTGTCGCCGTGGACTTTCGAGAAGTTGGCGGCTCTCAGCACGAACGGGGCTCATCGAGTAAGCTTCATCTGTCGGGGTGTCCAGGCGACGGGTAGGGGTATTGGGGTTAGAAGTGGAAGGTGAGTTATAGGTGAAAAGACGACGTCGTTTAGGCGTAGATGGTGGGCCGTTTGAAGGAATAGGGATAGGCCGGGTAGGGGAGTGTGGTCGTCTTGGAGAGGGAGGAGTGACTTCGGAATGTAGGATAGAGTTGAATATTGCATTAGCTTGTTCTAAGTTGAAACGAATAGTTGGCTCAGAGTATCTAGGATCCAGGAGAGAGCGCACCTTTGAGAGCGTCAGATTCTGATGGTATGATCCTGTTCTTGGACGGTGTCGAAGGCCCGGCCTCGTCGATGAGGTGGTAGCTAGTGCGCATGTCTCCAACATCGCGCGATGGGACAAATCTATCGCCGTACTCGCGGTTCGAGGATCTGACCACAGGTATTGATAGGTCCGCAGGGGTGTCCGGACCAGTGCTACTATCGCTGGTGTGCACTCGGGAGTCCAGGGACGGTGTTGAGACACCGAAGATTGGATTAATTCGCTGGCGCGTCCGTCGTGGTGTAGCTTCCAAGTCTTTCTGCGAAGCGCGCAGTCTTTTGCCGAATGGAGAGTTCTTAAGGCCCGACATGATATGCTGTGGTCTTGGAGAGAATACAAAGACAAGGCGTCACAGGGCCTAAGGGGCCTTTAAGCGATTACTGCGTGTAGTTGTGGTATTGTAGTAATCCCGCGGCAAGTCGGATACCCTCCGTGGTAGAGAAGGGATTTTGTACGGCAGAATATTGCGCTTCGGGCGTTGTGGATGGCGGCGGCGGCGAGGATAATTCGGACAATGAGGGCAGAGGCAAGATCAACTTGTCCAAAATCTCAACAAACGCCCACCTGCCTTTCGGGGACAATTTATTCCCACGCTCGTGCCATAAATATCGTCCCTTTCCCAGAAAAACTTTCTTTCCGTTCTACGGCTACATAACGGTCTACGCAAGAACACAGAGTCTTAACTCAATCATCCCACATCCGGGGCAAGAATGTCCAGACACTGTACTTCAGGGTGCTGTGTCGGGAAAAGGGTCCGGGACGAAGTCATAGACCAGCTCCGAGTGTGCCGAGTCATTTTCAGAACAACGTTTTTGTCCATGGTCAATCAGCCACGACTGCACTACATTTTCTCCCCTTGTTTTTTTAGTGGCGGCTCTGTGGTCCTATTTATACCGACGGATGCGTCGAAATGCGGCAGCCCTCCTTTGCTGACGTGCTGGCCACTCCCTCCATAAGTCCACGATGCGCCATGCATCTGTATCGATATCTAGAACTCACCAAGTCGATCCTTATTCTTCCAAAGAATTCATCCTTCGCCTCCTTACCTTCGTTATCCTCGAAAATGGCTTTCTCGCTCTCGCAGGGCGCTCTTTATTGGGACCCCTTATCCTTTCTATTTCACCCCGCGTGACACTCGATGGAGCGAAAGGAGGTTTCACCATCATCTCCATTATCTGGCATGCTCTAGCGACGATGGTCATCAAAGACGCCATCCTACAGGTATTCAGCTCAGAATGGTTTGCTCTATATCAACAGACTGGACGCCTGCAATCGAGTACGACCGACAGAGTGTCACGACTCACTGCAGGGCTTATCGCTCAAGTACGCCACCTCATCTGTCAGGCTGCTACCCGCCGATATAAGGTTTCTATGGCCGTCTGGTTGTTACTGATGGCGATAGGCGGCCTTGGTCCAAGTACGATTTCCGTCGCTAACACATTCGTGAGCGCACCAATCCAGATCACTCTGGCCAATGTCACGCTCCCTATATTCAATACATCTGCTGCTGATTTCGCGGTGGCGACCTCAAGGGCAAACACTATCCTGCGTCTTGAAGTGTTCGAGAAAGTCACCTTTGGTCACAACTCGTCTGGTAACACCTTGATTCCGTGGCCCATCGCAAAACCTGGAGAAAAATTTGACTGGCTTAGTTATCGGAGCGATGCTCTTTCTTTTGATTTCACCTGTTCCTGGAATAGGCCGATGTTTAAAAATTTGACCAACGACAACATGGTGTTCTGGGCTGTGGACAATCGTACATTTGTTTGCGATGTCTCCGATATCCTTGACGGAAGCCAAGGTGCCTGTTTCCTTTGATCCTTGGATGCGCCTGTGCTTACTCTCGTGCAGGTACATCGCGCATGTCACCATGGCCGACATCATCATTTGACACAGGCTGGCTCCTTGTGTCCTTTGATTCAACTAATTCAACGCAACAACAAATACTTGATATCGATCTCAGTGATCTCCCGACCACAAACCTTCAGACCCAACCACCCGTTTTTCCGCCGATCCTTAAATCCGCCACAGCTCTCATCTGCAATTCCCATCTCAACTTTTTCACCGCAGATGTAACACTGGCCGATGGCACCCTCATCGCCGTCCCTGTTGAGTCCGATAAAGTCGGTAACTTCGAATCCAGCCCCACAGTGCAATACATCTTCTTATCCAACGTTCTCGCGTCGATCATTTACTTCTTTCCCGACTCCCCTGATGGTGTCAGCTCAAAAATTTTCAACTCCATATCCCGGCTCCTCTTCTTCTGCGAAGAAGACGACCCATGCGACTCGACCTTTAAACCCCTTCCGGTTCCTGTTATCCGTAATAACATGAACCGTTTTTTTCGTTCCGCTATCAAAGCATTCCTGGACGGCTACAACGGCACTCGTCCCGGCTACGGCACTATCTCACTTCCCAACTTCAACACATTCACCGCTAATGCCACGGGACGAGAAGAAAAGCTGGCGTTGGTGACCAGTCAACCGTTCTTCATCGTTCTAGCAGTCGTAGTAGCCAGCATTGAGTTACTCCTACTGACCCTATTCTTCCTCATTGATCCACAATACATGAAATGTTTCAATCTTGATAATATTCTGCATGCTGTGGAAAAGCCAAATAATCTACTTGCATAGAAATGACAAACTTATTATGCATAATTTAGGACGTACTATTATTCGGTAACATATCTATGTGTGCTGCATCCTATTTTTAACACGATAGTGTATTTTTATATATTATTTTTAGGGACTTCAATAGGTACTTGCGTATTCCCAATGTTGAGGGAGCTTTGAGTTGTTGAAAAAGAAAAGAAAAAGAAAAGGCGCTTCTTCCCGCGTAACGCGCAACTGTCCCAGTGACCGTTGACATAGATTATCGATTGACGTCACGGAATATTGTCACTCTCAGCTCCCTTTGCCAGGAGGCCAATAATTTCACTTTGAACATCTACTGGGCAGCTCGTTCGCAAAGTATATTCTCGCGGTAGGTACAGGAACTAGGTTTTCGCTACACAAATTCGTTGAGTTTCAATCGCTTCTCCTCTTCTAGAACTGATTGCCAGTTTAGGATCCTGGCTGAACGTTTGGAGCACAGCGACCAGCGTTGGGGTCAACCGTAAAGGTGTAGAAGTTGCCCGGCCTAATCTTCCCAGAACCACCCTAGAGTCATAATTTGAGCGATTGAGAGCGTTGAACGGTTAGCGATGTTATCTCACCCTGTCGCACCTCCTGGCAGCGTTCTCGAGAACCCTCCGACAGTTGACTTCGGACGGCGCAGAAAGGGCATTCCTGCTATTAAACGCGATGAAGTCACCTGACGATGCCAAAGTGAACGACTGGAGCAAATGCAACTTTCAACAAAACGTACACCTATTGCCGTTGGGCAAATTGAAGCAGCGGCTTCCTGAATCACCGGGACGGAACTTGTGGATCGATTGGTGAGCGGAGGATAGTGGAGCGATGACCATCAGCGATCAATATTACCTGATCCTTAGCAACGTCATTGCAGAAGTTGTTGATGAACCGGATACAGTCTGTGGCTGGCCTAGTGCCCCCTGGGTAGCAAGAGGGCGGCGGGATACCTTGGGCCAAAGCGACGGCCAAAAGGCTTGCTAAGAAAGTCTAATACAAGGGTTATGCTATTGATGTACAACATGATTATCCATGTTCAACGTACAGCTTTGAGCATCTTTGAGTTAGATGAGAATTTGGAGCAAGACGAAGAGACTCTGTTCGAGCTGGAGACCCCGCTGTTACTTAGGGAAGCATTTTATACCCAAGGGCTACCTCAAGCACTTACCTCTTTCCCCGGGTTGAACGTCATCCACCACGCAAAACCCGCACCATAGCGTACTGACACCCTACCTACAAAGCGTTAGAGTGGAAATAATAACATTAGCGGCATTGACTCGACTTCTGTCTCTTATGTGACAACTACATCTCATATGGTGTCGAATCCGGACTTTTCGACTTCGGGTAAAACGCGTTATCGAGGATGAAGCTTTTTTTATTCACCATTGGGAGAGACAAAACATCGGGAGTTTAATCAACTTTCCTGAAGCCAATTTTCTGGAGGAGGACGAGCACGTCCATAAACACTGGTTCACTCATAAATGTACCATGGGCCTAAGGTCCAGTCTCAAATAATCCCTTTCCCTGATTTGGTTAATCTGGGGTACGCCGACTTGACATTCCGCGCCAGTCCAACCATTTATGACGCTCGCATTCGGGTCGAAGTTATCGGTATGAGGTAAGTGCATGGCCTAAACGAAAGCTAGAAGGCAAAATACCCTTCGATTGCTAGTGGTGGCCTCTTAGAGTCGGTCCTGGAACGGCTGAGAGCGAACAGTATGTAACATGGTACCGCCGCCGCATTCATTTTGAATTTCGAGGAACGAGTCCAATGGGACCATCGTTTCAGCTGACCTTTTCCCAATCATTTTGACTCCAGGGATGGCGTATGACTATCCTTTTTGTGAATTGGTCAGGGCGATGAACAAGCTGGAACTTCACGGTCTCGGTGCGCTCCAGGTACGTTCGAGGGCCAAATCATTTAGGTAGCTTTGATAATCGCGGTCTTCCAACCCCCCGCATGATGTAGCCGCACAAATAACAATGGCACCAATGTTTCCGAGCCAAAGGATCTTGCCCACGGACCCGAGGTGCCCGGAACTTGTGTTGGAGACGCCAGCGGAGAAACTTAGAAAATGCAGCAAGCATTGCGTGTGTATTGTTTTGATCAGTATGGCACACGTCACATTTTGTCTGTGTGAAATATGTGGAAGTGATTTGGGTGGTGAACGGGCTATGTATGGGGTTAAGACAAGGGAGATAGATGCTTGCTTACATTACATTGTCAGTCTATCGTGTGCCTGGGAACGATTAGAATATCACATCACAGAAGCCGTGCTAGCGTGATGCCGACGAACTGACGTCTGGGCGCTCTCAATCTGGCGTTGCTATCGTGTTATCTCAAGATAGCTATGAACTAGCATGGGTGGCGTCGAGCCGAATCGACTAATACCTCGAGGTGGGGATAATCATCTGTTCTCTTCCCAAGGGGCAATGCCGTTCGCAACGGCTGGGGGACGTTTGAGACGAAAACAAATCTTTTCGCCCAACGCTTGCCAATGATCCTCGTTCGCCGGCTCAGTAAACTCTATCGCGGCTCGTGGGAGCACCATGCCTCCTTGTGGGCTCAGGACACGACTTCTCGTAGCTCCGTGTTCGATAACTGAGAACAAGCCGTCCGAGACCGAAACTCTCATGTTCCTGTGAGTTCCCCATTGGCTCTTCATTTCTGCGACATATATCTCAACATACAAAGATTCTTTATCATTGTGTGAACAAAGGCATGTAGCTACAAGGTGACAATTTCACCTGGAACTTGGAACCGGTAAGGGAGTCTGCGATGTAGTCACGCTGGGGCTTGGCCTATTGGTGTTTTGTTTTCTTAGTTCAAGAGCTGGGCTAGGTGCAGACGCAAGATAACTTACGTCCAGGTAATTGTTGTAGTCGTATCCATGATGAAAGGCGGTTCCTTTATCAGGGTATGGAGCACCTTCTTCTGGGTGAACACAGGGGGAGTCTGTCGCGGAGTCTGAGTAATATCACAGCCGGATTGCTAGGAAAGTACTCACTGCAGCAGCTGCCGCAATGACAAATACCGCGAAGGTGAAAGAGAACTTCGAAAACATTGAAAACGTTAGGGGATTCTCGCATCGACCATCCCAGTTCCTTCAGGTACTTATAACATTCTAGCGCGCCCTCTTTCTCCGTTTGTTTCAAGCTAGGTACTGCTACTGCGTACACACGATCATCGGCGCGCAGTTTTTGCGTGATTCAGCATCTCCATGACGTTAAAGAGGCAATATCTTTCGTACGTAAGTCTCCACTTGCATCCATCTCCCAGAGCTCTACCTTCGCGTTTCATCCCAGGTAAGAATTAGATGACAGCTGCGCTTTCGGGGACAAGTTCAGCATTCTCACATCTGCGAATGATACCGTCAGCTCAAACCCCAAGTGTCCTCATAAGTCAGTCCATATTACGGTGTCCTTCAGTAAAAGGCAGCCGATGCCGCGTTTTCGGGGCATTCGTGGGCGTCGGCGAACCCACGGTCGCCCTGAAACTTTTCAATCCTCCATAACATTTGCCCCTTTCTGCTTGCTTTGTTGCGACAGAGACGGTGAGGCATCCCCGGTATTCCAGCAGAGGGAACGAAAAGATGATAGTCATGGAGTATAAGTAGGAGAGCAAAACCAGCAAACGATTAAACTTGACAACCGCGCCTTACCCATGAAGCGTTTCATTGTCTTGCAATCACTCATAGCTATCGCATTGGCGGGCATTGGACCTGTTGCCGATTTGCACATTGGCAACCGAATCATCGCCCCAGATGGCTTCAATCGCTCGTGGGTTCGCTTCCATTATGCCACCCCATTCTTCTCTGACCCCTTGCAGTACGGTTTTGGCGGGAACAGCGTCCGGCTTTTCCATGCCAGGTCCCCTGATAACTGGAACAAAGGTCAGCGCAACGCTTTTCATATGCCATTCTTCTCGTCGTTGACACGCCTTACAATAGGGTGATCACTTCCAACTTAATGTGATCAACGAGTTGACAGACACTACGATGTTGAGGAGTACGAGCATCGTGAGCTACTTATACTGCGCTTTGTATTCAGCGTATTTGACCGTATCTTCAGCACTGGCATGGCCTCTTTCAGGCTGGCTCGAGCTGGGCCGACGGACCCGTCGGCGTTACACAATGCCCCATCGCGCCAGGAAACTCTTTCTTGTACGAGTTCAACGTCCCAGATCAAGCAGGAACGTTCTGGTACCATTCCCATTACTGTGAGTACTATTTCTACGGCAAGATCAAGTTCTAATATGTATTAGCAACGCAATACTGCGATGGTCTTCGTGGGGCTATCGTAATCTACGACCCTAATGATCCGCATGCCTCCATGTGAGTTTGATCTGTCGCCGCCCTGTTTTTATGCCTCGGCTTAACTACGACTATTTATAGGTATGATGTGGACAACGGTTCGTCGGGATACCCTGTCTCTGGGAACATTGACTTATCCTAATGCTTAGATGACACGGTGATTACCCTTGCCGACTGGTATGCATCTGTGCCTTCTAGCCTTGACTTCCTGCTCATCATTTGAAAGGTATCACGTACCAGCGAGGTCTGCTGGACTCGTACCAACTGAGGATGCGACACTCATCAATGGACTCGGAAGATACATTCAAGGCCCGACATCTCCCCTGGCGGTGATTTCTGTCGAAGCCGGAAAGAGGTATAGATTCCGTCTTGTATCCATTTCCTGTGACCCCAACTTCACTTTTTCTATCGACGGACATGTCATGGTCAGTGGAATTTGTGGATCACACCGCCATTCCTCACTGACAGTACTTCTTGAAGACTATTATTGAAGTTGACGGTGTCAATGTCACCCCTCTCGAAGTAGACTCGATTCAAATCTTCGCTGGTCAACGTTATTCCTTTGTCCTCAATGCTAACCAACCAACGGATAACTACTGGATTCGTGCGCTTCCCAACTTTGGTCCCGACAACTTCGACAACGGTGTCAACTCTGCCATCCTTCGTTACCAAGGCGCGCCTGTGGCCGATCCCACAACCACACAATCACCCAACAGCAAGCCTCTAGTGGAGACGGACCTCCATCCCCTGGAGAATCCCGGTGCACCCGGAACTCCCCAAATCGGAGCGGCGGACGTCAATCTTCGGCTTGACATTACCTTCAATGGCACGACGTTCTTTATCAACGGCAGCCCATTCATCCCTCCTACCGCCCCTGTTCTCTTGCAAATCCTCAGTGGTGCAAGAGACCCGACTGAACTCTTGCCTCCTGGCAGTGTCTATGTTATTCCACGGGACTCTGTGATTGAGGTGACAATCCCTGGAGGCTCTGTTGGGAGCCCTGTAAGTACGATCCAATGCACGTCTATCCTCGTACTGATGTCCTATCTCTAGCATCCCTTCCACTTGCATGGTGTACGTCTCTTTGTGACTCTTGAAGGAAAATCTCCGTTTGACCCATCAACAGCATGCGTTTGACGTCGTACGAAGCGCTGGAAACTCCAGCACCAATTTCGTCAACCCTGTCCGCCGAGATGTCGTCAGCCTTGGATCAAGTACGAGCGATAACGTGACGATCCGCTTCAAGACTGACAATCCTGGACCTTGGATCTTCCATTGGTGCGTATACCGCTTACGATGTCTGATATAGCCACTCAGACTGTATTACTTTCCCTGTAGCCACATCGATTGGCATTTGGAAATGTGAGTAGCTCCAACTTGACTAGCGGGGCTGAGACTGATATGTCCTCTTAAAAGTGGGCTAGCCATCGTATTTGCAGAAGACGTTGCTTCGATTGCAACCCAAACTCATCCTCGTAAGATCTTCTCGTTCAGTTTGCCATTCGGTTAATAATCTTGGTAATAGCTGCTTGGGATGAACTCTGCCCCATCTATGATGCGTTGCCCCCTGATGAGCTCTGAAAAGGCTAGGGGTACCAAACCCTCTCCAGTTTTTGTTCGTTGGGAGATGCTGGGCTTGAATCCACTTTTGTTGATGAGCGGGGCGGAATAGTCATTTGTTGCATATCTATTGTGATGTGTTGCTATCAATAATCGAAATAAGTTTACACAAGGACTCTTGGATTGTGATTTTAAGGATGAAAAGTGTGAGACATAGAGAATGCCAATCCGGAGTTATGTAAGGAATATTTGTGGTACTGTGCGTTAGTCGTTTAAGTGGTGGCATCATGTGTACCCTATATCAGGACGGGTGATTCAACATTCCTGTGGCGCATACCTAATTGACTATGTGCAATCTCCGTAGCTATTAGGGGTTCACTATAATTATAAAATTTATATAGGTAGATTATAGACCACCAAGGAGTCCCTGTAGATCTGTGATAATATTATTACTCTTGTCCGCGGAGAGTTCTTGAATGAGGTCATGCGGCCCCAAGTCTAACTGAACCAATCAAAGGCGTATCTAATTACAGGAACGAGGCTGATGTATTATTTCTGAGAACAGCGGCAAGGTCTTGATGGGTATTACAAATTTCCCTCTGAGGCTAGAAGTATGTTGGTGATGCCCCCTCGATAGTTGATTGCGGAATAGTTATGTCGGTAGCAACGGAAGATGTCTTTCTCAACGCATCTAATCGGTAATTCTCAGGTCAGCCAGAACATCGAAGCTCGAACACTCCGATTGCGTGACTTGGAGAGTAGTAGTAGACGACGATAGACTCGTAGGTGGGAAACTCACGAAAGATGGGGCCTCTTTTCCAGACGGCTGGGTGCAAGGTTTGGGAATTTTAAATGCAGTTGAGAAACCTTGGTGGTCAGACCAGTAACGGATATATATGTGTATGCAAATTGCGCCGACAAGCCAGCCGATCGCAGGCCCAGATATAGTTTACGTCGGGATCGAATGATGAAATTAGTTTGGCTAACTTTATAAGTAGCCGTACCGGAATAGGGGGAATGCAACCAAAACGGGACAGGTGGTGCTTACATAATAACTGATCCAGCACGTTGGCGTTCGTTCATAGCATCCTTGTTCGTCGTTGCCCAAGATGACGACGCAGCTATCTTACATGTCCATAGCCGCAGCGCTTGTTGACCACGGGAAAAGCTTCGAGGTACCGTAAAAGTTAACATTTACCAACCTCCGCTCTTACCAACCCCGCCCACGCTAATAGGAAGTCCGCATAGATGATTACATCCAAGCATATATGACAACCGGCCGACCGCCTCAGCCAGTTCCACAAGTACCAACAGGGGACAAGGAACGAGGATTACTCGGACTGCCTCCTCTCTTTAAGCCTATATCCGAATATGATCCAATCTTAGCCGATCGGCCAAAGGAATCCACTCCATCGTCTCAATTATCGGGTTCGCGGAAGAAGGATCCCGCCAGTCTTCCTTCAATCCAGGACTTTAAGTGTGAAAAGGTTGGGAGTGAGATGTTTCATACCATTTGTTGTTCAGAGCCGTATACTTGGTTTAGTCCAGAGGTACGCAGACCTATAACCCTCCGCGTCTTTCGAATGGTTTGTTGACTATTCTCCAGGAGCTGCGGTACTACGCGTATAAGAAAGGACACCGACACCCACCAACAGACGAATTGCAAAGCATAACTACTAAGCCCGAATACGCTCAGCACAGCTTTGAGGTATGTACCCCATCCTCGCTGGGCCGCTGCACCCTTGCTCGGAGATGGTGCGGCCATTTTCTGTCTGAAATGACTGTTTCTCTCGTTCAGGAACTACGTGTTGTCTATATGTTAGCAGGACGTGAGCTCAAATCAGCAGAGATAATCGCTGCTATGCAAGGCAGATGATACGCTCCGTCCCTATGAGTCTCAAGAGGCATTATCAGGACAAACCGCCCCGAGCTATACGAAGGCGCCACCCACTAAGCCCATTACTCACATATTGGATTATGTTTCGCCTTGAAACGTTAGATGGATGGAAGGGGACCTGGTCAACACTTAAACTTCGATCGGCTTAGCTTGTCCTTGCCGTGTTAGACGTCTAACTGATGTCATTGATGTAAATAGTCGCGTATTGAGTTGATCGCTATTTCGGACAATAAATATTCATGAAATGGATGGACGGCACAAGTAATGGTCGCACTGGTACCAGTCAAGAAAGAAACGAGGTCCAAAACGACACCACACCGCCCGGTAATGCTGGATCCGAGGGGTGTCGAAGTTGGGTAACACAAGGTTTTTGTACCTATCAAGGTAAGCTTTCACTTCCAAAGAACGAATATTTTGGTCCCTCAAGAGAGTGGGTATTAGGTGAGAAGGTCCTGGAAACCTTCAGATTTTAGGATCCAATAATAGATACGATTAGCTGCGGCTATGAACGAGCATGACATGACATTACATATAAAGATGAGTTAAGGATATCAACAGAGCTAAGAATGAGCAAAAGATATAGTGCAAAAGATACAGTATTTGGTTACCAGAAGGTTCTACGTGATCGAAGGCGAGGCTGGCTATCGATTTTTTCGATGGTATTACTGACGTGTAACGTAAGGGACGATGTGGATGCATGCGGCCGCGAGAGATTTGAACGTTCAAGTTCATCAAGGAGGAGACGGGATATATTGTCCAAATTAAAACAAAGCAGGCGGTCAGGATTGAGGAGGAGACAAAGAATGCCGAGGAGTAAGGTGGCGAGCGCAAGAATAACGACTAGGCCGATGAAGAACGGTCGGCTAGCCACCAACGCCATCTTGTCCGCCTGGCCAACGGATTTTGTAGTGAAGGTATTGAAGTTGGGAACTGAGAGCGTATAGACGCCTGGACGAGTTCCGTTGTAACCGTCCAAGAAAGCCTTGGAGGCTGAACGAAAGAAACGGTTCATGTTTTCGTTGATGGTAGGTATCGGGAAAGGCTTGAATGATGTATCGCAAGGGCTGTCCTCGGCACAGAAAAGGAGAAGTCGGGCAACAGAGCTGAAAGTATTTGAGGAGATTCCGTAGATGGAGTCAGGGAAGTTATAAGCGAGGTCTGGGATAAGTGAAGAAACGAATTGGTTTCGTAACATAAACCTGGAGTCCATGTTGTCGATTGGAGGGTGGTCAATTCGCACAGCATGGAGCGTGCCTTTGTCCAAGGTGACTTCGGCTGTGTAGACTTCAATTTGGGGTTCACAGACGAGGGCGGTTGCAGCTTGAGGTACGAGTAGCCCACTCCCCTGGAGTTTAGGTTCGAGTTCGGCGCGAGGAGTTGTAGGAAGACCAGTGAGGTCAAGTGATGGCGCGTCGGGTTCAGAAGAGTTTCGATCGTAAACAGCGAAAATCCAGGAGGAGCTGAAAAGGGTCGTTGGCCACGTTGTTATGGGGACAAAGGCTAATGAAGGTTTAGTAGGATGCAATCACGACTTGAGGACAGTCACTCACCTTTGCTCTGGGCCTCCATCATGAAGATATTGTCCCAGAGCTCCCAGAAGATGTAATCGGACGTGTACTTCCATATTGTTGGCTTGTGCCACGCACAATTGAAATCAAAAGAAAGAACATCGCTCTTATAGACAATCCGATTGCCGCTTGTGTTGAACTGTTTCGATGGCCAGGGGATCATCAGGTTATCCGACGACTGAAACCCAAAGGCCACCTTCTCGAAGAGCTCGAGGCGGAGAATGGAGTTCGCTCTTGTGTCTATCATCCACGTGTTCTCTTCCTTGAAGTCTGCCGTCGTATTGTAATAGTAAGGGAAGGTGACATTTGCTACGGATATGTTGAGTGGAACGTCAACAGGCACCGTCGTAACGACAACTGTGCTGGGGCCCAAGCCTCCGAGTAACATGAACAAGCCAACCAATACCATTGCTATCCGAAATAGTGTCGTTGCGGCTCGCGAGAAGAAGTGTTGAGTCTGGCGAATGATCCCAGTAGTAAGCTTTGATACTCGATCCGTCCCTCGCGATTCTAGTCGACCAGAACGTTCGTATTGAGCCACCCATTCCGCACTAAAGACGAACAATAGGATATCCTTCGCTGCTGTCACTGCCAACGCATGCCAGACAATGAACAACGCGGTGAAACCGCCTTTGGCTTCGGAGAGTGAGATGCGGGAAGGCAGGTTAAGTATGATAGGGTTTGCGAGGGCGACCGCAGAGAGTGAGAGGAAAGCGCTTTCAAGGAGGCCAAAAATCCCGACGCGGTAGAGGATGGCTTTTCGCGTCAGATGATCTTCTCCTGCACTTGCATCGTCGTTGTTCTCGGGATCAAGGAGAAGGAAGGACTGAGGAGACATGGAGTGTTAAGTGTACGACGTAAGCCCAGGCCGGTCAGAGCCTGAGGGATGAACGACAGGTTTCCTCTTGAGGGTCTGAAGAAAAGCAATCTCACTGAAGTTGTTCCATGAATGGAACAAAGGGAAGCACTTCTTGAGCGCATTCAGGGTCAAGCAAGCGTATACACAAGTTCAGCGGCAGTGACACAGTGAAGAGCTAATTCCGCAGACGACTTGGTGAGGACATGGAACTACTTACCAGGCTGCATGAAATAGGGGTACGCGTGCTTGACGACTTAATCAGTTATGTTTAAACTTTAAATATAAACACGGCAATATGTCTGATGATGGGAGTATTTGCACGTGCTTGGACCGGGGGGCATCGGAGTTTGAAAGGGGGTGTTTCTTGGAGATTGTGAACGACGTTGGTGAGGAGGATGAATGTAAGTCGCTCATCGTCGCCTACAGCGTCGAGCTCACTGCTGTCGTCGTAGAACCTACTCCGCACCCTCACCGAGAGCAATGTCAAGCCCCAGACAGACCTCAGGCTCCTCCTCAATACCGTCAAGGAAGGCCGGGTATGTCTGCTATTCCTTGACCCGGCCAACCGACTCATATTGTCCTTATCCAGAAGCAGAGCGTAGACAACAAGCTCTCGGATCCCTTCTACGACGCTTTGGAGGGTTTGCTGCTCGACCTTAAGACTATAACTCTCGTCCGTGTCTCGTCTATTGTCCCACGACACGCGCTGTACTCACGCTGTTATTTCGCAGGATAACCGCGATGCGGAGGCGTTTCTTAAGCCGGTATCCAAGGCGGAAGTACCGGATTACTATGACGGTGTGTCATTGTGTCTGATGGAATCTCATCCGGCTCCAACTAACGGCTCATATAGTTATCGCGAACCCCATGGACTTTCAGACAATGCTCAAGAAGGTCAAACAGAAACAGTACAAGTCGAAACGCGAGTTTAAAGACGATCTCGAACTCATTTGGTCCAACTGTTATACGTACAATGCATCAGAGGTGCGTTGAGCCAAAGACTTCTTTCAGGGCTGAAACTCAGAACAATGGGCGTTTAGAACCACCCGCTCCGACAATGTGTTAAACGCCTGAAGGCCAAAGCCGATCGACTGCTCAAGCACATTACTGACCGACGCGAACGCACTGACCCCATTATTCCCCCCGAACTCAGCGCTGGATATACTGGTGGATACCCAAAAGTCAATGGCGCCAGCCGAACACATACTCGTTCCCCATCGTATTCCTCGTCCAAGGGTAGTACACCCGGTGTGGCGACCATCAAATCCTCTCCGTCACTTTCACGCCAACCCGCATTTCGTCTGGATGTACCGTTTCCCGACACCCCTGCCATCACACGGACGCCCGAGGGCATGGCGATGTTCTACGAATTGGACCGGGAAGTTGCTGCAGCGTTCAGGAAGCCGAATGACCAGGTCATTCAGAAGTTGAAAGACCTGGCCCCGGGGTCGCTCATAGATGGCGAAGTGGAGACGGAGGATGTGGACATGGTAACGCCGACACAGGAAGATGCAACTGAGATGGACGGTATTGTGGGAGACAAGCGGAAATTGTACGAGATTTTATGCTGTCCGTGTTAGCGCCCATAACTCAGGTCTCTGAACTTTTGACAGGCAATCGCCTAACGACCACCGGCCGCGAAAGCGCGCACGATTTGTCACACCTTACCCTGTTCCCTTATCCTCCGACCAAACCAAAGACGAAATATCCGGACTATGGTGGGCTGCAGCCCAATCCGATACCCTACTCGCCAACAGCGTTCCCCCAATCCCATTCGGTCCCGCTTCATCCGAACACAAACTCTGCTCATCACTATCATTGCCATCACTATTACCATCATCATCATCGTCACTATCAACCCAACGCCCACCATCAACATCATCAACACCGAAACCTAAAGCGAAATTAAAACGCCGGAAGAGACAGAAAGATGCTCCGATGGAAGTCGACGAAGTACCACCGACGCACGTCGAGAACCCAAAGGCGCTACTGAATATGATGAATACGAATATTAAGACGATGAGGAGGATTAGGCATACGCATGCCAAGTTCGCGGCGTTGAATGCGACGACGTTGGCGGGTGAGGAAACGGAGGAAGGTGGTGTTGGTACGGGTGTGGCTGGTTCGAGTGGACCTGGTGTTGGTGCGAGTGGGCCTGTCGCTGGACCTTCGATTACCGAGGCGGAGAGTTCGGCGATGGCGTTGAACGCGGCGGCTGAAGATGAGATTTTGAATGAGAAGGTTGATGAGCAGCCGTGGGTGATGATGGTGCCGGGGAAAGGGAAGGGAAAGGAAAGGGTGGCGAGGGTGGGAGGTGTGGAGATTGGAGAGAAGAATGCCTGGAGTTGTTTGCAGTGGGCGAATCAGAAGATTTTGGAGCACGCTGGGTTTCAAGGTGTGTTTGGTTTGAATGCTCTGTGGATGTGTGTGTGCTAATTACGTCTGAAGGTACATCGCAGGTTGCTTTGGATGTACTGGCGGGTGTTATGTCGGAGTATCTTTCGAATGTGGGACGGACGATTAAGTATTTGTGTGATAAATATTCAGCGACCATGACACCTGAGGTACGTTGTTGATTTCATTATGCTCCAATCCACTGACGATTTTTGTAGGAAATTATTCTACATACATTATTTGAGAGTGGCACCTCGAAGATCCAGGATCTAGAGAGATATATTCGTGATGATGTTGAGCGGTATTCGTCGAGGTTGAACGAGCTGGAGAAGAAGATTGTGGGTGCTTATCGGGAGACGGTGAGTAATTCTCCTATCTACGATCCAACTTCCTGCTCAGACTCTTCAGACGTCTGGAGAAACGCTGGAAGACGAGGGTTTATTCGAGGAAGAGGACGAAGAAGAGACGGGTGCATTGGCTATGTACGTGGTTGTCTTGTTCTGTCATTCGAAGTCACTCAAGTAGCTTTCCAGCGGCGAGTTCGCAGACCTACTCGGAGAAGATTATCTCGGTCTTCGCGAACTTGGTATTGCAGCAGAATTCGGAATGTCGAGTCTCAGTATACCCAAAAAGCTACTCAAGAGCAAAAAGAACCAGCACAAACCAGCTGCTGCAAAACCCAGCGAACCACCACCCCCATATCCACCTCCTCCACCTTTCGTGCCACTTATGTCAGACAAGTTGGAAGACCAGATTGGGTTGCTCAAACCATATTACACGAGCAGATTCACAGCCCTCGCTGCAGCTGCCGCCCCGCCGCCACCTCCCGTACCTCTCCTGCCGCCCGGGCCCTCATTACCTGGCCCAAATATCGGATCAACCCTACCGGGACCGACGCTTACGCTTCCTCCGTTACCTGGACCATCACTATCACAACCGCAACCCACGCCTGCATCAGCCCCAACAGCAAGCACGCCGGCATCTGGGTTACCATCGTCGAATTCGATCACTGTCCCTGGTGCCGCTTCGACGTCACAGCCTGGGCAACAGCAACCACAGCCGATCGATCTGGCGACGTTGCCTGTACTTACGTTACCGGATGATACACCGAACGCTGTGCAAGCCAAGATGGGGCCGCTGGGACAGATTTCAAAAGGTGGAGGGGCGAGTGCGGCGGGGAAGAAGAAGTCGAAGGGTGCTGGTGCTGGTGGTACGTCTGGTTCAGGATCTGGGGTGGGTGGAACGTCTGCTACTGGTGGCGCTGCACGCAGCGTGGCTGGTGGTGCGGCAGTGGGTGTTAGTGCTGGGGGTGCGTCAAGCCCTGTGGTAGTGGGTGCTCCTGTTGGATCGGTGCCCTCAGTGCCAGTGGAAGGGAATGCAAGTCCGAAGAAGAAGAAAGGTGCTGGTGCGGGTGTTGGGACAAGTAATGGGAGAAAGAAGAAAGGACCCGAGGGTTCTGGTGCTGGTGGGTCGCAGAATGGTGGTGGACAGGGACAGGGGTCGCCATACCCACCAGTCGTTGTTGCGAGTGCATAAGCTGTTAGTCGGCTCCTAGATAGGCTGTTGGCGGCGGCTTGTAGGTTCGGTGTTGTTGGCGTTGCTATTGTGTATTTTTCCTACCTGGTATATGGGACCTGTTACTATTACCCGATACAGACGCCGTACTTATAACATTCTTTATTCTGTGGTTTGGGATATGTTGCCGGAATACATTACACAGCATTCTAGGATTCCTTCTCTTCGACGTGTACGACTGGCATTCTGAGTATTGCACCGCATTAAGCGAGGGCCCGAGAAGCACGCGGCTTGGAGCACTGGATTGATAAGTGATTGCCCATGACGAAGTATATTTCCTTATAAGGCAGTTGGGCAGTGTGGCTCATCTAAACGAATCGCTGCAGTGGACGCCTATATAACCCTCCTCTTCTTGCTTTACTGGCCTTGTCAATTTCAACTTTCTCATGTCCTACGGAGTGAGTCGCTCCCAGCTTCATATGCACATCGCTGTAATTAATACTCCTAACGTCAGAATTACGGCGGATACGGTGGCGGTGGATATGGTGTCCCCCCTCCTGGAGGAGGATATGGCGCACCTCCCGGTGGAGGCCCTGGATACGGAGGACCTGCTGTATGTTTCTTATCTTCACTCAACCCGCCCACGGTAATATGATCCTAACATCCTTTGGCAGGGATACGGAGGAGGTTTTGCCCCCGCTGGCCAACCTCGTCCACCTCCGCCAGGTGCCGACCCTCAGTAAGTCCTTTGATCCGCCGGAGTATAGTAATGGATAACGGCACTGACGTACTATGACCGTTTGCAGGCTTTGGCAATGGTTTAATGCTGTAGATTCGGATAGATCGGGGCATATCACTGCGCAGGAGCTTGGTGAGTGTGTTGGGTGATAATTTCCGTCGCGGGTTGCAGGTTGCTGATGAGTTTTGTTAGAGAGGGCGCTGATTAACGGAGATTGGACTCGTAAGTTCTACCTTTCTTTTAGATGTGAAGTGGCAGGGCCGATGAATGCGTGTAGCATTTGATCTGGACACTGTTAAACTCCTCATGACGATCTTCGTGAGTCCTCCCATTTCCTCTCCCTTTGTTGATCTTTATAGGACCTGAACTGATCAATAAATCAGGATACTGATCGCAGCGGAACGATTGGCTTCAATGAGGTGTGTTTCAAACACTTGAATAAATAAATGGTCACACGATTGACACACTGGTCTAGTTCAGTGGTCTTTGGAAGTACATCAAGGTATAATTCTTGTTGTGCATATACAAAACAGAACCTCATTTGCTGCAGGACTGGCAAAACGTCTTCAGGCACTTTGATCGTGACCGATCGGGTTCCATTGACAACCAAGAACTCCAGCAAGCCCTTCACCAGTTCGGGTGCGTAACATATCAGCTGTTTTACCTTCAAGGAACCCTAAACCCTGCTTGGATATCACAGCTTCAATCTCTCCCCTCAGATGATCGACCTCGTTCAGAAGAAATATGGTGGGCTCGTGTACCTTTTCTCCCTACCTTGACTCGAGTGCTAATTAAGTCTACCCACGGGGTAGACGTCAAAGCTACCGCGACTCATGTTCCCGGAGGTGCTTCCCCCGGAATTTCCTTTGACCGATTCGTGCGCGCATGCGTTGTTGTTAAACAACTCACCGAGGCGTTCCAGAAGATCGACACGGATCGCGACGGATGGATCCAGATCAACTACGACCAGTTCATGCAGACCGTGCTCAGCTTGCCTTGAAGAAGAGTAAATTATGATACCTGAATTGGTGAATGTATAACAGCTACTCTGGAATGCTTTGTGATTTATTCCTACTTGTAGAAGATAAGTACCTATGTATTCTTGAGACTGTGGAATGACGTTATGATATACACCCGTGGGAAAATGCGCGTCCTGCGCATCTGCCTTGTCGGGAATTTCCAAATTTGCGATTCGAACATCGCTGCCATCAGAAACTCAGAAAATGCGCCTGACATCGACATACACACCAAGCACAGCGACGGATATTCCAGTACTCATCGTCTGCTATGGCATGCGCAGGGTATTCATGCTCAAAGCGCACACGTACAATGTCCGTATTTTTTCCTCACTCTCGCGAAAACGCGTTTCTTTTCTTACACCGAGGGACATCATGACAGGAAATGATTATTAACATTCGGCAGAAGTTTGACATTGACGAGACGCGTGATATGACTCTCGAGACGACCGCCCTGGACGTGTGTAGGGGCTGTAAAGTCGAGATTGATGAAGACGTGTGGCCCGTTATGAGGTCGAGCCTGGATGAGGTCACGGTCATTGTTTCTCATGATTCAGCCATAGGTGTGTCATTTTTCTGATTCTGTTATATTCCCTTCGATCTTTGGACTGACAACAACGTTTCATTGTCCCTTTTCAATAATGATAGAATTTAATGTGCCCTTGCCTTCCGGGCTATGCGCGCCAGAAAGCCAAGTGCTTGCTGACCCAGAACAGCCGACAGCGGGGAACATGAAAGGAGAAAGCCTTGAGGAGTGGTTGAATGAGACAAGCCAAGTTCCCCAGGAGATGGGTGATCAATCCCCAAATCCTTTGAGGACACGTCCCACCGCAGCACACTTCGAAGAGGACGCGGGGACCAAGGCTGGGTTCCTGCGGGAGGACGAAAATGATCGTGAAGACGATTATGAAGGCTATGAAGATGATGACCATCGGGAAGGTGTGTGAGGCAATTGATTTGTAACACGATTATTGAGCATCTCTCAGATCCAGACGGGGAGGAAGAGCCTGTTACGCCTCCTGTTACACCCGCCAAACCTCTTCCTAATAGGTTCCGAGCCCTAATGGGCACGATAGAACCACGTCCGACACGCGATGCACAACCCGAGGAGGCAAACCAGGCTGAAGACCAGTCCTTAGAGGAACGTTTCCAAGTTCGCATTACGGCTCATACGGACCAAAATGCGGAAATCAAAACTCGGGGAAAACATCTGGTGAAGAAAGTTCTAGCAGCGGTCTGTAAGACCTTTGGTCTTGATTATGATAGGTTAGTACTTCACATTCTCGGGACAACTAAGGCGGTCGTGTTAACTGATCGTTATTCTTCCTCGTGCTATTTATAGCGCGGCGTTGTATCTTGTAACCCGTGTTGAAGGTGAGGATGGTGAGATACGGGAACGGTATGTTAGGTGTCCGCCTGATTGGTCGATGGCGAGGTGTGGTATTACGAGTAAGTCAGAGTTGAGGGTGGTTCAGGTGGAGGAGCTGGAGACTGCTGCTTCGGTTGCCCAGAGGTCGAAGTAGGCACGGAAGTTGACCTGTAAATGGCATGGAGGCCATTCAATTGTTTTCTTGGGTTTCTCAAGAGGTGCGGTAGCATTTAACTAATTAATTGCTTGTTAATTCGGACTTGATTTCTCACAATTATGTATACACATGAATGCGTTCGATTCGTTGTGTTTCTTCGACTACCATCAAATATGTCACTGAAATGTTAAAAAATAGGAGTTGTGGGCTATCGTCTCGCAGTTCCACTTTCCAACTTATGCTTATCTTCTTACAGGGTGGACAGAAGCGACCTACTGTATATATTGCCCAACCACGCCAGCGACTTTAGCGTTGATTGTCGGCTAGTGGAAAAGAAATTTGGAGCCGTTGGCTCCCTTTAGGGGGGAACTTCGAGGAACGAGCCTAGTAGGACCATCATCTCGACTGATCCTTCACTAGCTTCACTGATCAATTTGACTTAAATGGATGTCGCAAGTAAACAGCTGCCGAATTAACTTGTGGGCTTGATGTAAGAATAACGGACGTGCTCAGTCTCCACAAGAACTGTCTACTAAGTATCTGCAAGAATAAAAAGGTACTGCGACATGATGAGCATATAAGTGAATGGAAAAGGTGATCTTCTACATAAATAGACAATTGAAGGGAGAAAACGCCCCTGTGTCAAGGTCGATGGGTCAATCGCAACACCGTCCCCTAAGGTTCATCGGCCTGTATTCCATTAATATCCCTGAAAGGGATGTCCAAGCGGTGGCTCAGCGCATATTTGCCACCCAACATCGGACACCACAACAGCGTAGAGTTGATGATGCTCATGGCTACCCAAATTTGGAGTAACGATTATATAAGAAAGTATCCCATGGCTGGCTGGAGCCTTCCGCTTGAGGTTTGGTTACAACTCGCTTCTATTCTCCCTCTTCCTGTTGAAACCTACGAGGCCTCTGTTCGGGCTTATACTGCTGAAATAGAGGCTAAAGATATATCTACAGCAGGTTCTCAACACGCAGGACGCTGAGGCTAAAATCTCCAGTGCAACTCCCAGCGCCGGATCTGGCGGCCGCTAGCGCAACGCTTTCGCCCAAGCCCTTGTTTTGGTTGACCCGCTACAAGTCACTGCTAAAAAGCTAACGGCCACGACTCTCCGCGCAAGGGCCCCTGGAAATGGTCACTCGACTGCAGATGAGCTGTGTTTGAGACGAACGACCCTTTCCCTCAATACCCAAAAACGATAGACAATCCTAGTTCGTTGACTCATAGGCAGATCTCCTCGGAATATGGTCTTTGCTTTGTGTAGTCCAACTCATCCCTGGCAACCCCTTGCCTTAGAACAATGTAACAACAATTCATGACCGATCCTCTACTGGCGATATGAAATGTGCGCGAGATGGAGATATGTATATTACAGCAGATTACAACGGGCGCGCCCCTGTGAGGATGGTGAAGGCATTTCTTTGTGGGTCCGGAACATCGACCTCTCACATTCTTGGTGCCTGATAGATTGTGATCCTTTGCGGGACCGAACCTCTCAGATCTCAACTTCCGGTGAATTCTCCATCGGTTGTTCATTCTCCGACCTCATTTCTCAAGAATATTCAAACGCTTTATCACATTTGGAGTAAATGGGCATAGGTACAGGGTACGGAATCAACCGGAACTTGGAACCGGCAACGGGGTCTGCGTTGTAGTGACGCTAGGGCTTTGTCTGTTGGTGCGTTTTTTTCTCAGTTCTGTCTTCGAGCCGGGTCAAATGCAGACGCGATATAACTTACGTCCAGGTGATTGTCGTAGTCGTCTCCGTGATGAAAGGGGGCTCGTTGATCAGGGTATGGAGCACCTTCTTCTGGGTGAATACAGGGGGGTCCTGTGAGGAAGTCTGAGTAACATCACGCCTCTGTTGCGAGGGGGGTACTTACTGCAGCAGTTGCCGCAATGACAAAGATCGCGAAGGTGAAGATTAACTTCGAAAACATCGGTGCAGTTCGTAGGTTGTCCCATAGGTCGCCCAAATCCTTGGTACTTATAGCCTCTCGGTCCACCACTTTCCCCGTTTGCTTCAACACAGATACACTCATCTCACACGCACGATCGTCGGTGCAGAAACAATGGATGATTCAGCATCCCCGCCAAATGACGTTACAGATGCCAGGGGACAATATCTTTCGTACGTAAGTTTCCACCTACATTCATTCTGAGCCTTCGCCGGCGTGTTTCATCTCAGGCAAAGGCTATATTGCCGCCGTGCTCGTTCCGGGACAGCCTGAATATTCTCACATTTGCGAATGACGCCGTTAGTTCAAACCCAAAATACCCTCATAAGTCAGATGATATCACGTTGTTTTGCAGAAACAGCAGGCAATACCGTTGTTTTCGAGGCGCCGGTGAGCTCGACAAACCCACGGTCCCCCTGAAGCTCTTCAATCCTCCATAACGTTTGCTCCTTTTTGCTCAACTTGCTGCGACAAAATACGGCGAGATTATCCCGATACCCTGACAAAGAGGGCGAAGGGATGGTACTCGAGGAATATAAGTAGGAGAACAAAACGGCAAACGATCAACCTTGAGAATCATATCCTCATCCATGAAGCGTTTCATTCTCTTGCAATCGTTCATAGCTGTCGCATTGGCGGGCATTGGACCTGTTGCCGACTTGCACATTGGCAACCGAATCATCGCACCAGATGGTTTCAATCGCTCGTGCGTCTGCATCCATCATGCCATGCCACTCCTCTCTGACTTCTTTCAGAACGGTTTTGGCGGGAACAGCGTCCGGCTTTTCCATGCCGGGTCCCCTGATAACTGGAACAAAGGTCAGCGTACACTTCTCATTTACCACTCTCCTCGTCACTGACACGCCTTGTAATAGGGTGACCACTTTCAACTCAATGTGATCAACGAGTTGACAGACACTACGATGTTGAGAAGTACGAGCATCGTGAGCTACTTATACTGCGCTTTGTACTCAGCGTAGTTGACCGTATCTTCAGCACTGGCATGGCCTCTTTCAGGCTGGCTCGAGCTGGGCCGACGGACCCGTCGGCGTTACACAATGCCCCATCGCGCCAGGAAACTCTTTCTTGTACGAGTTCAACGTCCCAGATCAAGCAGGAACGTTCTGGTACCATTCCCATTACTGTGAGTACTATTTCTACGGCAAGATCAAGTTCTAATATGTATTAGCAACGCAATACTGCGATGGTCTTCGTGGGGCTATCGTAATCTACGACCCTAATGATCCGCATGCCTCCATGTGAGTTTGATCTGTTGCCCTGTTTTTATGCCTCGGCTTAACTACGACCATTTGTAGGTATGACGTGGACAACGGTTCGTCAAGATATTCTGTCTCCGAGAACATTGACTTACCCTAATGTTTAGATGACACGGTGATTACCCTTGCCGACTGGTATGTATTTCGGCCTTCTATCCCTTATTTCCTGCTCATCATTTGAAAGGTACCATGTACCAGCAAAGGATGCTGGACTCGTACCAACTGAGGATGCGACACTCATCAATGGCCTCGGAAGATACCCTCAAGGTCCAACATCTCCCCTGGCGGTGATTTCTGTCGAAGCCGGAAAGCGGTATAGATTCCGTCTTGTATCTATTTCCTGTGACCCGAACTTCACTTTTTCTATCGACGGACATGTCGTGGTCAGTGGAATTTGTGGACTACACCGCCGCACCCCGCTAACATTAGTTCTTGAAGACTATCATCGAAGTTGACGGTGTCAATGTCACCCCTCTCGAAGTGGACTCGATCCAAATCTTCGCTGGTCAACGCTATTCCTTCGTCCTCAATGCCAACCAGCCAACGGATAACTACTGGATTCGTGCACTTCCCAACTTTGGTCCCGGCGACTTTGCCAACGGTGTCAACTCTGCCATCCTTCGTTACCAAGGCGCGCCCGTGGCCGATCCCACAACCACACAATCGCCCAACAGCAAGCCTCTGGTGGAGACGGACCTCCATCCCCTGGAGAATCCCGGTGCACCCGGAACTCCCCAAATCGGAGCGGCGGACGTCAACCTTCAGCTTGATATCACTTTCAATGGAACGGTGTTCTTCGTTAATGGCAGTCCATTCATCCCTCCTACCGCTCCTGTTCTCTTGCAAATCCTCAGTGGTGCAAGAGACCCGACTGAACTCTTGCCTCCTGGCAGTGTCTATGTCATTCCACGGAACTCTGTGATTGAGGTGACGATGCCTGGAGGTTCTGCTGGGAGCCCTGTAAGTATGTTCCAACCCACGTTTACCCTCGTACTGATGTCCTATCTTTAGCATCCCTTCCACTTGCATGGTGTACGTCTCTTTGTGACTCTTGAAGGAAAATCTCCGTTTGACCCATCAACAGCATGTGTTTGATGTCGTACGAAGCGCCGGAAACTCCAGCACCAATTTCGTCAACCCTGTCCGCCGAGACGTCGTCAGCCTTGGATCAAGCACGAGCGACGACGTGACGATCCGCTTCACGACTGACAATCCTGGACCTTGGATCTTCCATTGGTGCGTATACCACTTATGATGTCTGATATAGCCGCTCGGATTATATTAACCTCCCTGTAGCCACATCGATTGGCATTTGGAAATGTGAGTAGTTTCGACTTGAACAACGGTGTGAAACTAATATATCTTCTCACAGTGGGTTGTCCATCGTATTCGCGGAAGATGTTGATTCGATCGCGACCGCACCCCATCCCGGTAAGACCTCCTGGTTGAGTTCGCCGTTCGGTTACTAATCTTGGTAATAGTTGCCTGGGATGAACTCTGCCCTATCTATGATGCGCTGCCCCCTGACGAGCTCTGAAAGGCTTGGGGATAACGGACCCTCCACTTTTCATTGATAATTGATAAATGTTGAATTCTTGAATCCGTTGACAAGCATGCCAGACTAGTTACTTATTAATATCTATGTCGGCTTATTGCTACCGAACATTTAAACACTTTGAATGACATCAAAGCATTCCCAGTTTGACTTGAAGGAAAAAGAGTGTGTGGGATAAGGAAGGACGGCTCAGACTCCGACAGAGGGTATCAAAGGAATGTTTAGCCGCTGGGATAACCCCTCAGGTGGCTCTACCGTATGTTCTCCTTGTCGGGGTGGGTGGCTCAGAGTTTGTGCGGGAGTCCGCAGATGGAAGAGTCCCAGTAGCCTAAAGCGATCCATCGTGAATAGTTGAGCTATTATAGCGTTTCTTGGTATGACTCACTGAGGAAGAAGGGGAACGAGTAGATACGGTGACTTCAATATATCGTTGTAAATGCTCCCTGGTTCTATCCTCCTCGTAATCCCTTGGCTCTTCAATAATAACGCGGGGACCTTGTTCCATGTCAAGCTGAGGAGGCTTTTCCTCCACTGGCGATATCAACCGTATTCCCTGTTTCTTCTTCTTCCCAGCCCGCGAATGGATTAACCAGATTACCAAGCCCAGAATGCAAATACCTCCGACGGACGCACCGACCGCGATACCACCGATCGTATTAGCATGTCTAGAGTTCGATGCATTGTCCGGGCTGGCAGACGAAGACGATGAGTTGGGGGCGGTGGTGGACGATGCCGCCGCACTGGACGCGTTGGTTGAAGACGGGTGGTGCTTTGCCGAAGAGGTGGTTTTAGGTTTTTTCGTACTGGTGGATCTGGCGCTACTGCTCGTACTCGTGGGAGGAGGGAGTACGACCGACTCCGTCAAATCTGTCATTAAAATTTCAGACCGTCAGCTTGGAAAGGTTGCTCTGGGAGCTACTTACTGGTATTTTTCTGTGCACGAAGCTGATCGAAGTTATCGGAAGGCTTGAGAGCAGCTTTAGTTCGTTCATGTTGAATATTGTATCCTGGGATGGCGGACACCTACCCTGGGGTCCAAGTATGCCCATCCCGGCACATGCAAGCCGATTGGAAGTGGTTCAGGAAAACTAGGAAATGGATAAAATATAATTTTCCGAAGAACAAGAAGAACATACCTTGCACTGACGGTCGGACAGTTTGCGGTCCATTGGCTCCAACTATATGATGCGTTGAATCAATCCTCATTTTTTAAGATACAGAAGTCGAAACTCGACTCACGAGATATAAGAGCGGCCTTGACATGCAGCACAGGCGCTCATCAGCGAGTATGTCACAGTATTGCATTGACAGTCGTTCGCGTTGAAAACGGACACAGGGCCAAGATAATGTGTCGCATCCGGCAATGACGCAACATTGTATGCTGTTTTCACAGTGAGATACGCCTTACCCGGAGGCATGAAGTCCTACTTACACCCACCACTACACACGGCTAACAGACTCGCGGCGACAACACACGGACTCTGGTGTTGTGAATTAGACATCTAGGCACTCCCGTTAAAATCTTCCTCAGAGGGTACATATAATTTGTCAATTACCCAATCAAAGTAAGGTAAACACACTGCATCGGTCGTCTGTGCCGCTACTCCCGCCAGCTGGGCCACAACCATAGCTAAAGCTGCGAGAGCTTCAATCCTCCAGGAGCCAGCCATCGTGGGGATCACCGGAGAGGGTGGAAAGGGTGTCGTGTGGGAGACGGGGAAAAGAGCCAGAACACGTCTACCGCCGACTTGATGATAGATATAATAACGATCCACCGAGTCGTGGATCAATACATCCTGGGAGAAGCTGTCCAATCACTCGGGCGTATAAAACGCGCCGATACGCACAACGCAACGTTCCTAGAAGCCAAGGCGAGGAACAAATGTGGCCGAAGAGGTATTGATCAACGAGTAAACATGGCAGGCTTGACTTCGACACGGAATCAATATATCCGTGGGTATGCCATTTGGCAGATCGTTCCTCGTCGAAGCTGTACCTTCTCGGAATCTCTTGCGGAGGTGGGCGTGAACTGTGCAAGAAGGGGCGTAATCGTGGACGTCAGGGACGCTATCAGCGCATTTGACGTGTATGAGATCGGATGAGGGACAGTGGACATACATTCATGAGAGGCGGTATTCTAGAAAGGGTAATTCGATTCCTGGATCGTCGATCCAGGAAACTATCGGCTGGTCGAGTACGTCAGTTCCGTTCACATCCGTAAATGAGGTTGGGATCGGGCTCGGTAAGATAATGGAAGAAGTACGAGGACACACCTAGAGGAATGCCTGGACCACAAGCAACAATGCCCAGAAAACCCAGCACAATTCATCAGGTGAGGATTATAAATAGGAAATCCCACAACCGCCAGCAAATTTCTATCAATCAAGTTGTATTCAACATTGATCACCTGCCTATCAGTTACGCGCAAACTCCGTAGCTATTAGGGGATCGTTGTAAATATAATATGTGTGCATACAAGTAAAATATAGACCACAAGGGAGTGCCTGTAGATCTTGCCCTAAAATCGATTGCTATGGGTGATCGTCCGCAACGAGTTCTTGAACGAGCTCATGCAATCCCAAGTCTAGTTCAATCTACCAAAGGCGTGTCAAAGTACAATAGGAATTAATTAAGGTAAGTCAGCGCGTACCTGTTGCTTTAACATTGAATCATCACGTCCTGCAGATGAATGAAAGACGGCATCCACTTCTTCCAGAGACACATTTGCTGTTTCGGGAACGATATACGTCGCCCATAGGTACGCAAGGAAGCACGCGACTGAGAAGACCATGAAGGTAAACGAAGGCGACAGCTCCATAGCCACAGGGGTTGCAAGGCCAATAAGGACTTATTTTGGTTTTATTGTTGCAACTTCGAGAAAAAAAAAGAGCAAGAGCGCTTACAGTTATTGAACCAGTTAGAGGCGGTTGAGAGGGCGACACCTTTCCCCCGTATTGACAATGGAAAGACTTCGCTCGGAAGCACCCAGCCGATTGGACCAAAAGATACGCCGTAGGCGTAGGTGAAGGTATATATCCCACTGCGAACAACTGTGGTCAACATTGAGACTCCCATGGGTTTAACAGTAACTTACACCACTGCGACCCACGCCGCTGTCGAGTGTGAGGACCAATCAGCTTGAAAGAAGAAAACCTGCAATGACCGGTCATAGGACAGGTAGATCTTTTAATTGGGGAAGTATACTGACAAGGACAGCAATCATGAAATGGGAAAGGCTCATCGCGACACTACCGCCTCTAAGGAGTGGTTTTCTACCTATTATAGCGGGGTGAATTAGTGAGGTGGCGGACAGAGATGAAGATAAGAAATAAGTTACCGAATCGGTCGACATATGCAATTGCGGGGAATACAGCCAGGAGTTGAACGACGCCAATACCACCAGATACCAAGAGCGTGACGGTGTCACCAGACAGGCCAATGCTACGCACCAACGTTGGACCGTAATACAACAGGGCGTTGATGCCACTCCATTCTGCAAGTGGCACCTTATCAGTAATCCAAGAGGTTAATTCAATCTACGGGCTCACGTTGAAAGACCATGATCATGATCCCAATCATTGTCCGGTTACGATACCGTGGGCTGAACAACTGTTCCCAGCTTTTGAGCTCTCCGACGCAAACGGATTTCGGAACATCGTGTCCACTAGTTTGTTGTATGAGCCTCGCTTCGACTTTCATTTCCAGGAGTTCAACCTGCGGGAAGACATCAACCGGGTCAACCAGGAAATGCAACTCCAAACAAGTGGTTGGCTTGCCTGGAGCAGAGGATCAGATTCAGCTTCTTCTGGGGTTCGCAGGCGAAGCTTTGCAAGGCTTGATAAAGCACTATCGTAACGACCTTGCAACACGAGAAGGCGAGGTGATGGAGGGAGGAAGAAGCAGCCAAGAGCGAGGATGACGCCAGGAATCAGCTGGACTCCGAGTGGTATGCGCCACGAGAGCGACCCAGGGACTAAGGGAAACGTGTCAACTCAAGAGGAATGGATCATACCCAAAGAAGCTTACTTTCTCGGGTCAAGAACCCCGTCCAAAAGCCGAAAACGACACCTAACACGATAGAGAACTGCTCCAGAGCGAGGAGAGAGCCTCTCACTTCTGGGGCGCTAATTTCTGCCATATAAAGGGGGGACAGCATACTAAATTGAGAGTTGTCAGTTGACGTAGGGGAACATCTGGGGATAGCGGGTCATACCTCAAAGCACCAACGCCTATTCCACCGACTGCACGGCCAATGAATACATGGGCGAGAGTGGTTGCAGCACATTGAAAGGTGGACCCTATGCAAAACACGACTAGCCGTGGTTTTAACACAAACATCACAAAGTGGGAAAGAGGCCTTACCACACGCGACGACAATCGATTTCCTTCGAGAGAGGCGGTCTGCGTAGACACCAGCACAAAGAGCTCCCAGGAGGGCTCCGAGTTCCAGCACGGCCGCTACATAAGTTTAACATCATCAATTATTGCCAATATAAGGATAAACAGACGCACTCATAATGCCCTTCTGCAAAGGTGTCACCGGCCACCGATTTATGAAGTCCTTCATGACCAACACGTTCGCAATCTAGAGCTCATTTCCATCATATCAGCGTTCCTCAGTTGTCATCATATTGGAGAAGTGGATCGTACCACGCCCTGATCATACCCAAACTCCAGTCCACCAATGGACGCAAAGATGGCACACAAAAACGCATAATAATTTTGTTTTAATCCAGCCAAGCCACCCGGACCATAAGAGTAGTTGTAGGAGCCATCGGAGTGAAGGACGAACGACCCTCCGTGGGGCATGTCCGCCTTTCGCCCAGGTGCATAGCAGTGTTCCACAGAAGGTGAGAAGGATTGATTCAGCCGTGTCGAGTCCTCGTCTCCTGCTTGAGGAACAGCACTGTATGCAGCCTCGTGGATGCTCTACAAGTGGGTACATTGAGTCGAGTCCGGGGTGACCGTCATGATACACACCATTGCATTGAGCTTGACGTTACCAGACTATAGTTTCTCTGTCGGCGTGACCAAAGGGCTGTTGGGCAGACTAACGTACTAGAACAGTTAGTCAGGTCGTCGGCGATGGCGGGAAGGTGGTGAATGATCACGTGATAGAACCACTACGCAATTAGATAATATAATATATATGCAGGCTACAGCCCTGAATGGATAATAAACCATCGCGATGTCAACATGTACGTTGTCTCGGTGCAATTGTGGAGACGATCACGCCTTTGCTTCCAAGCTGTGATAGCAACATTGAATGACGCCGGGCTCCGCGGTCGACCACTGATGGCACGTAGGATATCTGAAACGAACGGCACCCATGCAAGCTTGGCATCGACCTCTCTCCAGTATTTACTGCGTTCAAAAAACGTCAGACACAACTTCTTAGACCATGCCCCCCTCCACTTCAACTGAGACTGAATACCTTCCCTTGCGCTCGTCAACATTTGATGATACTCCTCGACCCAAACCGGACGTTCTCACCCGTATTTCGAAAAAAGTGCCCCCGCAAATCCAGTCCTACAGAGTTGCGATACATATTTCTCTTCCGCACCGGCGCATTCATCGCTATCGAATTCGGCTTTATCATCCTCGCATCCATTGCAATGTCCAACCCAATCCCACTCCATATCTCCTCCAGCGTTACACTCACTGAAGCAAAAGGTGCCCTCACAATCATTTCCATCATCTGGCATACCCTTGCAGTATTCACTGTCAAGGACATCATTCTTCACATCTTCAGCGCAGAGTGGATGGAGCAATATCGCAAATCTGGGACTATCGTCCTTGGGGAAACCGATGGTGTATCTCGAATAACCTCGGGGATCATCGACCAGATCCAGCACTTCATCTCGCGAAGAGCGACGTCTCCATTTCGCCTGGGCTTCGTCTCTGCACTACTCCTCCTGCTGCTCAACGGACTCGGTCCGAGTGCAATCACGATCAACCCAATTCCCCTCGAGTACCCCCTCAAAATCAAAGTGGCCAATCTCACAGTGACGAACGACCCAGATGTATATGGCCCAAATATGTTGGTCGCAGATCGTGCTAATCTGATCACAAGGCTAGAACAGGTGGAGAATGCGACTTATGGATTCCGGGCGCAGCAGACTAATGTTCTGATACCGTGGCCATCTTCCGACTTGATTTCGCGCAACGAAACAATCAAGTATCAAAGTGACATCATCACCTACAATTTTAATTGCTCGTGGAAGCAGCCAACAGCAAACGACTCGGTGTCTAGCTGGATGGTAGATGATCAGGAATGGAGCGTTTTCATCCCATTCTCTCTTGGTCCTGACAACCCCGAAATCTTCACTGATGCTTGTAAGATTACGTCGCCGTCTTCATTTCTCGAGACTTACGTGATTCTAGTAATCCTTCCAATGCTGCCGGTCGGTGACTTTTGGGAAGATGCGGACAACCCCCTCATAGCCTTCCTTTTCGTTGGAAGTAACACCACACTCTCCAACTACATCACCCTCAACCTCGATGGTATCCCAACCAACGTCATCCCTCCCAAGAACGCCACCTCGGAGAACGCAGATAATTCTCCCGCTCTTGCCACTGCCCTCCTTTGCGACCCCCAACTAAACATATCTCCCGCTACGGTGACTCTCTTCGGAAGTTCACTTCAAGCAACCAATCGTTCCGGTCCTTCTGCTGTTAAGAATATACCAAAAAAAGCCGCCAACGCGATTTTCTCGCAAAGCCTGCTCCAAGCGACGTCCGTCCGGGAATCATATGGTGACCAATCCATTATCAACGCAATCGCGAGTATCCTCTTCCTTACCGATCCCTCGCTCTCGCACGACGACGACCCGAAGGGCATCAAGCCTCTCTCACTCGACAGGATCAATCAGCAGATGAACACCGTCCACCTCTCATCCGCCAAGGCCTTCCTTAGCGGGTACAGACCTGACCAAGACAACCTTACGTTCCCGGCGTTCGAAATGATCGACACAGACGCGGTGGGGGAGAGGCAGGAGCTAGCGTTGGTTGGCAGTAAACCGTTCCTAATTGCCCTGGTTGTTGTGGTTGGGGTTCTGACGGTGCTGCTAGTTACCATGGTGTCAGTGGTGAGAGTTGATCAACTCCAGACATTCGACTTGGAAAATATCATTCAAACCCTGAGAATGCATTGATAAAATCTGTATTGTCCGAGGTCTGGCCTTCCTTGATGTGGGCTGCTTCGTGCGATGATGGGATCAACCATTCTCTCCGCCGCGCTAGAACGATCCCACAACAAAATCGGATACTTTTCGCACCATATTGGCTTGGGGGTGAAGCCACATGAGGATGGCAGAGGTATCAATAAACAAGCGTATAGAACACTGATATCATTAAACATTCGATTCTACATAGTCTGTATCATATATGATCGCTCAGCCGACCATTCAATTTGATACTTATTACATTGCTCCGCGTGACCCGATGCAACACCTGAGGAACCATGTTGATTTGCATACTCGTTGGCAAAGGGGGTGAAACAGGTAGTTACAAATTTTATAAGAGCACAGTTTCTGTCTGTGTTGCTGAAAACTCTTTCGAGTTCTAGAGAAAGCTCTCAACATCTATGATTATTATAGGGTATTCGGTCTTCGTAGGACACTTGCTAGGAGCTTTATTCTTAGAATAAGAATGCCTGCTTGTGTTCTGTCATGCTTTGCATGTATCTTCAAGTAACAACCACACTTGCTCATGGAGCATCCCTATAGAGTATATAAAGAGCTGTACATTTGTACTGAAAATACAAACCTTCTACCCGCTCCACATATCAAGCCCGTTTTTTTCGATTTTGTGTTTATCAATATGACAGCAGCTATAACCAGCACTATGGCGTTGTGTCCCAAGAGACCTAGGGTTAAGGAGTCTAAAATAGTTATGGGCTACGAGTCAGAATTCCCTGTGAATCGACTCAGGGGAAAGAAACGTTTATGAGATATATGAAAGTATGAGTTATCAGTGGTACGGGTTGCATGGGAGACGGCTGCACTGACATAGTGCAACTGCCCAGGCAATCATTTTGACCGTACTTCCAAGTGATAACAACTAGAATGACGCCAGATTTCGTGGTCGACCGACAATATCCCACACGGTGATCCCGGCGGTCAATTGATGGTAAGCAGACATCTGAAATGGATGGCATTCATGCATAGCTTGACATTGATATCATTCCAGTATATACTGTGTTCAAACAATGCTAGGTCATGAACCATGTCCTCCTCCACCTTGATCGAGACTGAATACCTTCCCTTGCACTCATCGAGATTTGATGATACCCTTCGGCTCAAACCCGACCTCCCTGTTCATACTTCAAGAAAAGCGCCCCATAGATCCAGTCCTACCAAGTTGAGGTACACGTTTCTCATCCGCACCGGTGCATTCGTCGTCATTGAATTGGGCTTCATCATCCTCACATTTCTCGCAATGATCAACCCAATTCCACTCTATACTTCCCCCAGCACTCCATGGCTCACTGAAGCCAAGAGTGCCCTCACAATCATCTCCGTCATCTGGCACGCCCTTGCGGTATTCGCCATCAAAGACGTCATTCTTCACATCTTCAGTGCAGAATGGATGGAACAGTATCGCAAATCCGGGTCTATCATCCCCGGGGAAACCGATGGGGTTTCTCGAATAACCTCGGGGATCATTGACCAGATCCAGCACTTCATTTCGCAAAGAGCGACGTGGCCATTTCGCCTAGGCTTCGTCTCTGCACTACTCCTGCTGCTGCTCAATGGACTCGGTCCGAGTGCAATCACAATCAACTCAATTCCTCTCGAGTACCCCCTCAAAATCAAAGTGGCCAATCTCACAGTGAGGACCAGCACGCCTGACTGGCCCCAATATTCGGTGATCCAAGATCATGCCAATCTGATCACAAGACTAGAACTGCTGGAGAATGTGACTTATGGATTCCGGGTACAGCAGAGTAACGTACTGATACCCTGGCCATCTACTGACTTGATCTCGCACAACGGGACAATCAAGTATCAAAGCGACGTCATTACCTACAATTTCAGTTGCTTGTGGAAGGAGCCAACAGCAACGGACGCGCCTTTAAAATGGATAATAGATGATCAGGAATGGGGTGCTTCCATTCCACGCGGTATTAACCTAGAACTCGACACCGGGATCTTCTTTGACGACCATGAGTCTATCCTGCTCCCTTCATATCTGAAAACTTAGGCGACTTCAGTAATTCTTCCTATGTACATCGACCTTTCGAAAGACGAGAACAACTCCCTCGCAGCTTTCCTTTTCATAGGAAAGAATACAACACTCTGCAAGGATGTCCACCTCAATCTCGACGGTATTCCAGCGCACCTCATGTTGCCTGATTCGGTGATGAAACAAGAGCGCCCGGATGTCGACCCCCTTCTTGTCACTACCCTCATCTGCGACCCTCAACTAAGCATATCATTCAAACCCTGAAGATGCAATAGGAGAATCCCAGGAGCGCTTATCAGCCGGAACAGTGCAGTTTTACCGGGCACTGTGATAGCTGACTATATCACCGCCATTCTGTCTGTATGTTTCAACAGCCATATAAAGTTGAATTTGATCCTCCCTGAGAGTGTCAGTGCGATTTCCCCGCACAACAGAGTCACAGAGGGCTGAGCGCGCGCTTGTTTGATATAATCTGTGTATCGTTACGGCCAACACACCCTTCCTAGATTCTCCCAGTGAGGAAGGTCTTTCTGTTTGGGTCCGCAGCTAAGCCTTCCTTGACTCGTGTTACTATGGGCTTGCTGAAAGTCGGCTGCTGGGATCCATCGTTCCCTATGGATTGTTGAAACGGTGCCACAATGGAAGTTGGATATTTTTAGGACCATATTTGGCCTGAGGGTGAAGCTACGGGAGGATGGCTCGTGTAGCACTAGGCAGGATCTTCCAAAATTCCTTTAAGCATAAGAAGCCAGTGAGCATGTACCGTGTTACCCCCTCTCTCATCCCCCACTTCATGAGCGGCAACACCTTCGTTTCGCCTAGGCTTCATCGATCGTCCCCATACTTCAGTGAGCTCTGTCCGACCGCAGTCACGATCAATTTGATTTCACTGCCACGGTGGCCAGCCGCATGGCGAAAAATACTATATAGAATGGCAACTTTATCGGGCAGGTTTACGCAAGAAGAGGGGTTGGATAAGTAGAAAATGGCGTGATAGTCGCAAAGCTTATCCACTTCATGCAGGCGTTGGAAACATCTGCGTGATAACCAAGTATCGCATACTCTATGACTTTCTACGCTACGGTGTATAGAGCAATGGCGACCAAGACTAAGGAAGTGTTTTCAACTCTATGGGAGGCGGTGAATATCCGAAACCGTCAGAGTGAAGGCTCAATGGAAATTATAACAAATTTGAAACATCGGCCATCCACGCGTTTTCAATGACACTGTCACCGCACGTCGATGTTCGCTCTTGCACGATGACCGGAGAGTATCGAGCCCCTCGCTCGACAGAACCAAATAGCAGATGAATACTGTCGCTCTCTATTCTGCATAAGCCTTCCTTGGCGGTGGCAGACCTGATGGCAACCTCATGTCGCGGCGTTCGAAATGATTGTAACAGGCACGCTATGGCGCTCCAAGTGTGACAAAAATAAAACCACCGCGCGAACACATCCCGCGCG
>JAEUWN010000284.1:0-48654 GCA_018524465.1 Podaxis pistillaris | reverse complement strand
GTGGATCTTCAACGGCAACAACTGATTTATTTGTGTAGCTAAACTCAGATAGTGCTGAAGGCACGGGTAATCAGACTTGTAGGAGGAAGGGGGTGAAGGAGTTGTGACCGTGACTCTCGGCTAACGGAGACTTCACTCTGTTTCCTCCACTCCTTCGTTTGTCTCAAATCGACAATCGACGTCACTTCCCTTCACCTTTCTGATAGCAGATGATCAAGCTTAACCAAGCATCATAGCAATATTGCCAAGTCTTCCTCCCATCCGGAGAGGGAGAACTGACCGGCGTGTGCGCGAGCTGGAGGGACCACTGGCAGGAATGCTTGCTGGCAGCGTGATCCGTGAGTGGGTTCGCGCCTTCCCTCGAGCTTTCACTAATGCACCAAGAATGTCCCAGACACCGTCCCATTGGCCCACACGGCTCGCACGCACCTGCTATAAGGGACCAGGTGTGACAACTAGCGCCCAATTAACAACAGAGGGCACGAGGCTGTGTGGCACGTCGCAACCCTGCTTTCAACCACCATGTCCCACACGATCTTCCAAGGTGCTCAGAACTTTGTCGTCAACAATTCACATTTTGTGGCCAATTCCCCTCACCAGACGGTTGATGATGGTGTCCCTGGGAAGAGGGGAGATGGTGAGCCGTCTGAGGCAATTTTTGAGCGCTGCCAGTGGTTAACGGCATGCAACCAGGTATCGAAAGGCTTCTCAAGGCATCTGTGCCAGACGCATTTCATGATTCTTCCGCTCGCGACCCACCACCCAGCTGCCACCCGGGCACTCGCCAGGACTTCATTAACGATATCACCAGCTGGGCGCTTGGCACTTCAGGTCATACCGAACGCATCCTCTGGATGCATGGGCCCGCAGGAGTTGGCAAATCAGCTGTAGCACAGTCTTGTGCCGAGCTCCTGGCAGAGCAGGGCAAGCTCGGAGCTGCATTCTTCTTCTCCCGTCCAAACGAAAGGGACGATTCTAACACCCTCTTCACCTCGATCGCGTATCAGATCGCAACGAAATCCAACTTGTATCACGACATACTGGACCATAAAATCCGAAAGGACCCGACTCGCCTCACAACATCGATCAGAGAGCAATTCCGCGAGCTCTTGGTGAAGCCATTGCAGCATCCTCGGACTGATAGGGCAGATGTTGGAGAATGGCTTATAATCGTTGACGGCCTCGACGAATGTGAGGGAAGAGAGACGCAGAGCAATATCATTCAAATTGTCGTGACGTCAATCCGAGAACACACCACACCCTTCCGCTGGTTATTTCTCAGTCGCCCCGAGCCCCACATCACTGGCTCGTTTACCGCGAATGACATGCTTTCACTGTCACGACACCTCGAACTCCCAGTATCTCGTGATATCGATAACGAAATCACGCTCTATCTCACTGCTGAGCTGCGGAAGATACGGCAAAGGAGTGGGTTGCCGGATTCATGGCCCACGGAAAGAGAGATTGGCATCCTGGTGAATCTTGCAGGCGGGCTTTTCATCTACGCTGCCACAGTTGTTCGCTTTGTGGGCGAGCACAATTCTTCCGGTCCCGTTGACCAATTGCGTGCCGTTCTTTCTCTTGCTGTGAATGGCAAAAGGGCAGCTAGCTCGGAACATCCCTTGTCGGAACTCGACCTGTTCTACACCCTCATTATACAATCCATCCCCCAAAAAATTCTTCCAACAATCCAGAGAATCCTGCTGCTCGTAAGCTACCATAAGTTCAACAAGCGCTAGTGGCACGAAAGCAGGATTCTCGACTTCGCCAACATTCTTGGTCTCACTGAAGCACAATTCCGGAATGCCTGCGGCTCTCCCTATTCAGTTTTAGAGATTGACTCGTCTCTGGAAATTAAACTCCATCATGCGTCGTTCATGGACTTTCTACAGGATCCAGAACGTTCGAAAGAGTTTTGTGTCTACTCGTGCCTGAACGACCTTCGTCGAGTGCTACTCGAACGTTTGAACAATGTGCACTCTCACAGCACCATAGGTATGGCAATTCTGAGGCGCAATTCATTTGAAACATGCTAATTGTTGTTCGCTCAAGGCTCCTCAACCCCTGTACCCAGGATTGATGTCACATGGCCCGACTTCAAGCGCATCAATGAACATTTTATATATCGCCGCTTACTCGAGATGTTCTTTGGCCTCTGTCAGTGGAAGCACCCTCTGGATCTGTCAATGTCAATGGCTCTGCTCAACTTCGAGTTCCACTTGATCCCCCACCTGTGGAAAGATCCGGAATTGCCTGTTCCGACATTCATAGACCAAGAGTTATCCCCAGTGCGGCTGACGGAAAATGTGACTTTCGGTTCAATTCACTGTTTCCATTTCTTGCTTCTGCTGACACTCATATTATAGGTCCCAACTGAATTCCGAAATCGGATCGTCCGACGATCCTATAACCCAGTTGTTTACTTGCGTAAGCCATCGGACGTATCTTGGCGCAGCGTCTACATTCTTGGACATGGGAGGAACAAAGTTATATGCTGGGACTCTTATGGTTGGGAGCTTGTTCCACATCCTGGTTCCTCTCATTCCTTGTAATCCTGCATGAATCCATTTGACTATACCATATGATGTTATATTATACATGCATTGGGGTTTCCTATTCCATGAATCCATAGTTGTCAAATGGATGTCTTGGTTGGGAACCAGGAATAACGCCGTATTGCCCCCATGGGCTTTCGGATACACAAGGATGACATTGGTCTTTCAAAGGTCTGCAACGGAGCCATAGGACGTACAGGTGAAGTGAGACTGACAAGAAGCCATAGAGATATGAGAGGTAAGACCAGAGAAATATGGTAGGGAATTTGAAAATATCACAGGGACTGGTGGTGGGCAGGCAACGAGCTGGCCATCTTCGCATGATAAGGCCTCTCAAGATATGTTGTAGAAAACCACAGGGAATACACGACTAGGATGTCGGGTGTGCTGACCACCCTCCTGAATCCTGTCCTACTTCGAAAGTAAGAAGTAGCCGAAGCACACACCTCTTCAAGCTTCCAATCCGATGAGGCAGACCTACAACAACCCTAATCTTTCGAGCCGGTGAACTGTGTGCTTTGCCAGTGGACAGGATGAGGCACAAGATCAGGATACACAACACAAGGGACTGGCTTAGGAAGCTGGCATAAGACGTGTCAAGTCGTGTCAAGTCGGAGTATTGTTTGCCTATCAACCTTGTACAGGCGACATGGAGGCGATCGTTAGTGCCCAATCAGTGATAAACAGCCATAGAGGGCCCAAGGCAGGCGAGCCGGTCTGCATCCCTTCTTCATGTGTGTGCTAGTCGGAAGGACTGGCAAGGATACTTGCAGTGTAGTACGTACGTTGATTCATCCCTTCTTTCGAGAGTTCACCTACGGCGGCCGGCTGCTGTTCAACTGCCCCTGGACAGCTTACATGTATCTGCCGCAACCCTTCGCAAGGCATATTTGATAGGAGTCCCCTGGCTCCAGGATTGGAGTGTGACAACTAGCGCCCAATCAATAGCAGTGCGCACGAGGCTGGCGCCGACGTTGCACCCTTTATTCAGACCACCACGTCCAATGGGCTCCTGTCAGGTGCTCACGACTTCATCGCCAACAATCCACTTTTTGTCACCAATATGATCGATGACGGCGTCCCTGGGAAGAAGGGTGACGGTAAGCCGTCTAAGGTCATTTTGAGTGCTAGTAAATAACAGCATGAAATAGGCACCAAAAGCCTTCTCGAGGCATCAATGCCAGATGCGTTCTACGATTCCTCCGCTCGCGACCCACCACCCAGCTGCCACCTGGGCACCCGCCAGGGCTTCATTGACGATATCACCAACTGGGCACTTGGCACCGCAGTTCATACCGAACGCATGCTCTGGATGCACGGGCCTGCGAGAGTCGGCGGATCAGCTGTAGCAGTCTTGTGCGGAGCTCCTGGCAGAGAAAGGCAATCTAGGAGCTGCGTTCTTCTTCTCCCGCCTGAATGAATGGAACGATCCGGAAACTCTCTTCGCCTCAATCGCGTATCAGCTCGCCACTAGGTCCAGCCTGTATGGCGATATATTGGACCATAAAATCTGAAAAGACCCGACCCATCTCACCAAATCGATTGGAAAGCAGTTCTGCGAGCTCCTGGTGTGGCCGTTGCAGCATCCTCGGACTGATAGGGCAGGTGTTGGAGAATGGGTTATAATTGTTGATGGGCTCGATGAATGTGAGGGAAGGGAGACACAGAACAACATTGTTGAAATTGTCGCAACGTCGGTCCGAGAACACACGACACCTTTCCACTGGGTATTCTTCAGTCGCCCCGAACCACACATCACCGGCTCGTTTACTACGAATGACATACGTTCGTTGTCACGGCACCCCGAACTCCCAGTGTCTCGCAATATCGACAACGAAATCGCGCCCTATCTAACCGTTGAGCTGCAGAAGATACAACGAAAGAAGGGTTACCTGATTCATGGCCCACCGAACGTGAGATTGGAATCCTAGTAAACCTTTCAGGAGACCTTTTCGCCTACGTGGCCGCAGTTGTTCGCTTCGTTGGAAGGCATAATTCTTCTGGTTCCGTTGACCAGTTGCGCGTTATTTGTTCCCTTGCCGTGCCGGGCAAACGGGCGGCCGACTCGAAACATCTCTTGTCGGAACTTGACAAGCTCTACACTCTCATTATGCAACTGATCCCCTTAGAGATTCTCCCGATAATCCAAAGAATCCTGCTGCTCATGAGCTACTCCTACACACCTGGGATCAACACCCACAGATGGCACCCACAAAGGGTTCTCGATTCTGCCAACATTCTCGGCCTCACTGAGGCACAATTCCGGAATGCCTGCGGCTCTCCCTATTCAGTGCTAGAGATCAACTCGTCCCTGGAAATTAAATTCCATCATGCGTCGTTCATGGACTTCCTACAGGATCCGGAACACTCGAAAGAGTTTTGTGTCTACTCGTGGCTGAATGACCTTCGTCGAGTGCTACTCGAACGTTTGAACAATGTGCACTCTCACAGTACCATGGGTATGGCGAGTCTGAAGTGCAATTCCTTCGGAACATGCTGATCGTTTGCCCAAGGCTCCTCATTCCCTGTACCCAGAATTGATGTCACATGGCCTGGTCCTGGCATCAACATACGGATTCTATACCGCCGCTTACTCGAGGTGTTCTTTGGTCTGTCAATGGAAACGCCCTCTCGAGCCATCAACATCAATGGCTCTACTCAACTTTGGGTTCTGCCTGATTCCCCACCTGCGGAAAGATCCGCGCTTCCCAACTCTGATCTTCACCGAATTTGAGCTATCCCCGGAGCGGCTGGGGGAAAATGTGATTTTCGGCTCAATTCGCTGTTCACGTTATTCACTTTGCTGACGCCGATATTGCAGGTTCCAACAGTGTTTCAAAATCGGATTGTCCGACGAACCTGTAACCCAGTCGTTTACTTGCGCAAGCCAGCACGTGTATCCTGGCGTGACGCCTACATTCTTGGGTGTGGGAAGGATAAAGTTATATGCTGGAGCAACAATAAGGACTCGTCGCTCGTTCCGTATCCCAGTTTCTCTGATTTTCTGTAATCCCGTTCACGTCGGTCTCACTTTACCATGTCGCACAGTATCATATACCTACTTGAGCTTCGGAGACAATCCTAGGGTATTGCACGTCGACCCCCAATGAACCTGGGTACCGAAGAGGAATTGAAGATAGTACCTCCTGCAACTGACGCGACTGAAATGAAACCAGAGAGAACCCTCCGCCTCAATTCCATAATCCTTGCAAATCGAAAATGGATGGAAACTGACCTACTGGCAGTTGAAGCGCACTCGGGCTCTCAGCGCTGGGGCATTTTATGTGTTCACCAGATAGGGGAACCTAGCACCCCCCGTGATTTGGGTAAGATATAGGCAAGGACAGTGTATTAGGGTCATACACACCGCTCGAAGCCATGAATGCGCAAGTTAATAATAGTATTATCCTGTACGGCACACGAAAGCACAATTATCGCTTCGCGAGAGGACAGCAACGCGAATGTGAACGAGTGTGATAAGCGCTCGTGCCAGGTGCTCCCTGTTAACTACACCCGCAGGTGAAGAACCTAGCCTTGGATGGTACCGTCGCACAATGCTAGCTACAGGCGGTCGTAAGCAAACTGAAACGTTGAAACAGGTTGGATATTGGTGAAAACCTGTATTTCAAGTTCTTAGTACACAAAGAAACAGATCGGGAGGTTAAGAAATCGGGAAAGTCAGGATAAGATCCTGAAGTATATCTTCCCTACCTTTATTTGTGCACGCTCTTGAGAAAAATGTGCCGTTGATACTGGAACCAGCGGGTCTTCAAATGATGTCATTAAAGATTACATTAGATAGGACACTCTGGATCCACTGCCGGTGAGTCAAATGCAAGTCGAACTGAACTCGAGAGCGGAAGGCGTCCAGTAGTTTTGTCCTCGATGACATTGGGTTTGCGTTGTGATTAGTGGCTTTTCTGAGGTTCCAAGGGCGAGAAGGTGACGGAAGAAGGGGTCTAGGTTGAGACGCGCAATTATACTGGGTGCAACAGTCTCCAAACTCGTGAGTCGTGCTTCTTCAAAACCCCCTGCTTGTTTGTTCTCCCTAGGACATTCGCACTCAGCCTTTGTTTCTTCCGCTTCTCCCCCCACTTTCTTTTCAACCTTCATCTCGGTTTGCTTCTCACACCAACTCGTGCTTGCGTTTACGCCCGTGCTTGTAAGTATAGGTCATCAGGTTTTGAAATCGGAACATAAGTCGAAACAGAGACCAATGCCGTTTCTCGGCAATTCCTGGAAACTCCAGGTCCAGGTTCTGAAAAAGGTCTCCGACTTCGCACCGTGGTGTAATCATATCCGGTATTTGATGTGGATTATGTAAAGCACCTCTTTCATCTGTTGCGCCTTCTCTTATACGTTTCATTTTACTTCACTCGTGGTGGGAGGTAACAGAAGCCTTGGATCTAACTTTGAGCAGTATGATGGTGTGTGGAAAGCCTTTGCGCTGAGACATATCGAAGGAACGGCATTGATGCGGGTTCGAATTCAGATCCCGTTACGGCTTTGACAGCGAGCATGGAATTCACCGAGCAACACCTGTGGCGTCACTTGCTCCGCTGCGAAAGCAGGCAATAACCGAAGTGCGGCATTCTTTCGACTTGGCTTCCGATCAAATGAAGCAGACCACTGGTGTTGCACCGATTCTGAGTTTTTGACCCTTTGAGTCAGTGAGTTGTGCGCTTTGCCAGTGAACGGGATGAGGCACCCGCACAAGGCCAGGCTACACAGCACGAGGGGCTGACTTGGACATCTGGTGTAAGACGTGCCGGGTTGTGGCAAGTCGGAATATCGTTTGTTTACCGTGTAGAGGACACACCGGTAGATGGATCAGGGAGAAGTGACTGACAAGTGATTGTTGTACAGTGACGTTGAAGCTAACATTGATTAATATTGATTGTTGGTTGATGTGACAACTAGCTTCCCATGCCTGGGGTACAGCCGTAGAGGGCCCAAAAGGGGCGAGCTGCTCTATATCCCTTCTCCTGCCCACCATGTCCAGCGGTATTCTACAGGGCGCTCATCACCTTGTTTTCAACAATGCACAGTTAGTCGACAATTCGACTAACAACTTGGTTATCACTGGAGGGAGGGGCGCTGGTAACCCGACCCGCACCATCTTGGGCGTCATTCATTGATAACGTATAACAGGTCTCAAGATACTCCTCGATGCATCTATGCGAGATGCATTTCATGATTCCTCTGCTCGATACCCGCCACCTCGATGCCATCCTGGTACCCGCCAGAATTTCATCGACACAATCATTAATTGGGCGCTCAGCACTTCCAGCCACACTGAACGCATACTCTGGATGCATGGGCCTGCAGGGGTCGGAAAATCAGCTGTAGCGCAATCCTGTGCAGACCTCCTAGCTGAGCAGAACAAGCTGGGAGCTGCATTCTTCTTCTCCCGCCCAAATGAACGGAATGATCCAGATCGCCTTTTTACCTCGATCTCATACCAAATCGCCATTAAATCCGACTCTTATGGTAATCTACTCGACCACCGCATCGGAAAGGACCCGACGCTCGTCACAAAATCGATTACAGAGCAGTTCCGAGAGCTCCTGGTGAAGCCTCTGCGGCAACTGGGAACCCATGGAGCAAATATTGAGGGATTGGTCATCATCATTGACGGAATTGATGAGTGTGAGGGCAGAGAAGCACAATCCGATATTGTGGAGGTTGTCGTAGCGTCGGTCCGAGAAAAGACAATGCCATTCCGCTGGATATTCCTCAGCCGCCCCGAGCCCCATATCGTCGCGTCATTTACCACAAACGACATGCGTTCATTATCGCGCCACCTTGAACTCCCGGTATCTCGCAAGATCGACAATGAAATCACACTTTACTTGAAAGACAAACTGCGGAAGATACAACAAAGGAGCGGGCTGCCAGACTCATGGCCATCCGAGCGAGAGATTGGAATCCTCGTTAATCTCTCAGGAGGTCTGTTTATCTATGCTGCTACAGTTGTCCGCTTCGTTGGCGAGCACAATTCCTCTGGTCCTGTTGACCAGTTACGTGCTGTGCTTTCGCTTTCCACGCATGACCGAGGGAAGACCGACTCGGAGCATCCGTTGGCGGAACTCGACCTGTTCTACACCCTGATTATACAACGCATCCCCCCGAAAATTCTTTCAACAATCAACAGAATCTTGCTCCTCACGAGCTACTTCAGCGCTCCCGACGTCCAGGTTCTCCGGCTTGTACCAAAGGTTCTCGAACTTGCCAATATCCTTGGTCTCTCAGAGGCGCAATTCCGGAACGCCTGCAGTTCTCTCCATTCAGTATTAAAGCTCGACTCTTTTCTAGAAATCAGGTTCTATCATGCATCATTCGTGGACTTCTTACAAGATTCAGACCGATCCAAGGAGTTCTGCATCTATTCGAGTTTGGATGGCCTTCGCCGGGAGCTGCTTGAACGATTGAATGATGTGCACTCTCGCCATGCTGTTGGTATGGTGGTTCTGGTTATATATGATGTATTGTACTAATCGTTGCTTAAGCTTCCTCGCACATCCCGATTAGCATTGATGTCACATGGCCTGACTTCAAGCGCATCAACGAATCCTGGGTATACGGCCACTTAGTTGTCGCCTTTTTTGGACTCTGTCAATGGAAACAGCCCTTGGACAGACTGACGGCTACCTCTCTGCTCAATTTCGACTTCTACCTGATTCCTCGTCTATTGGAAGATCTGACCTTCCACGATTTTGAGTTATCACCGAAGAAGCTGAGAACAAACGTGATTTTCAGCTCACTTCTCTTTCCGTTTCTTTACTCACTTTGCTGATGCTATACTACAGGTTCCAACGGAATTTCGAAGCCGGGTCGTCCGACGAGCCTACAATCCATTTATTTACTTCCGCGAGCCAATGGATGCGTCCTGGAGTGATCGCTGGATTCTTGGACGTGGGAAGAACAAAGTTGTATGTACTAAGGGTAGGGAAATGCACGCTTGGAAGCTCATTCCGTATCCTACTTTCTCCGACTTGTTATAATCCTACACAAATATGATCGCATGTGACAATACTGTAAACACCATAATTATAACAACACAGGGGGGCACCGTGACATTACAACAGGGTCCCAGAGCTAACAACATGCTGCAGAAAGGGCGCGACATAGACAACAGACATGGTGATAAGCAGTTAGATTTGTTTGAAATTATAGTCGCTCCATAGGCTCTAGCCCAGCCACTGTTTCTTTCCATGATGCCACCCTGTATTACTGAAAGCAAGCATCTTGTATCATTTAACCTAGAAAAACGTGATTTTTTTGTGCGTGACACTTTGCCCTGAACTAACAACACTGGAGTTTTGTGACGTGATTTTGACAACACAACGCTGGGCCGTGACGTGACGTGTTGTTATAATTATGACGTTTAAGTATCCTCGTGATACTTGAGCTACTGGCTCAATGAAATTGCATCTTGCACAACTGACGGAGGGCCTGGTGCCTTCAGAAGACGAAAATCAGCTAGTATTCAGCATTCCTTCTCCTTTGTAGTTCCTACCCAAATGAGTCAGTCGTCGCACTCCAACCCCCCCCCCCCGGGCGGGCGGTTCTTAGGCACTTACAGACTACATCCTGCAGGTGCAGGAGACCTTCATCATAAGGCTGTTGAGGATATGTGACAACTGGCGCCCATGAGTGGGTGAGGGCACGAGGTTGTTACACACTGCGCTACCGCCTTTGCTCCCCAACAGCCATTTCCAACGGGAACATGGATGTTCCTAATGACTACTCGCAATCTGTCAACAATTCCTTCCTTGGGGAACAGCTAATAGCATAGTAGTCACTGGAGAGAAGGGGTCCCAGTGAGCTGTTCCGGTCGTTCCGACCATCAGTTGGTGACAGCACCCGATAAGTCTCAAATTGCTCCATAAAAAGTCCACGCCGCATGCATTTCATGATTCTTTTGTTCGCTACCCCCCACCCCGATGCCGGCTACTCTCCAGGACTTCCTCAGTGGAATGATCAACGAGTGAGGGCCCGGTCTTTTGGGTAATATTAAACATGGGCCCGCTGGATTTCGAAAACGGGCTATAGCCGTCTTGCGCGGACCTTCTGGGTCTGGCAAAAGAAGTTAGGACGTACGTTCTTCTCCGGTCCAAACGAACGGGACGATTCAAGCTGCCTCTTCACCCCATCTCATTCCAAATTACCACCAGATTCAACGTTTATGGTGATATACTCGACCATTGCATCAGGAAGGACCTGACGCTCGTGGCAAAGTCGATTACAGAGCAGTTCCAAGAGCTCTTGGTGAATTTCCCCCTATTCTACTTCATTTTGTCTTATCGCGCCAGTTAGTGATTATACGCGACACTGATTCATTGGCGTCTTGCATGTTCTACGTGAAACGACGATGCAGCCCAGTACCACGTATGTCATGAAATTAGGGGTGACATGTTGATAGACTACGTATAAACGAGAGACTGTGCTAGGGTGCATGGTGCGTCTACGTGAGTAAGATTACATGCGAGTATGTAAGAGTAATGATATGTATCTATATCTAAGGGTGAGACGAAAATGGTATCTCGGATTGCCATGTGTTTTCCCGAGAACCAGAATCTAGCACCGTGCTCAACGTATCCCAAAAGGATGGAGAGATAATACCCTGTCTGTTTGTACCAGAGTAGCTGTTAACTGCTGTCTTCTGCATAACACCGATGATGATAACGGATAACTGTACAACTAGAGTTAGGTTAAATGGCCGAAGAGCTACGGGCAGGCTGCGTCCGGTAATCATTTAAACATTAAGATAGGAGGTCGAACGGCACATACGGAACGAGCCTAAATAGTTTTTATTGTTACTTCTGGTACAATACCCCAGGTTGAGTATACTTGCCAAACATATCAGAGTCGACATGGGACACTTATTGCATGTCCGCCATCGCATCGACAGTGACTAATGTTATATGCACTCAGCTTTCTACCACCAAGCGTCCCAACGACTTGTTCGATCTTCCATACCTTTGGAGAATCGCCGTGCATGTCCGAGCTGCAGGAACTAATACATACGTTCAGCATCAGGCGCTTCTCCTTCAAGTTTGTGGCATTCGGCCCATTGAGAACTGCCGTTCCACTGCGCCGGATAGTTTGCATACGACTTGTCCCCACCCTGCAGGAGAGGCTGTTAACATTGATAATAAGTTGGTCCTAGGGACGAGGTGTGACAGCTAGCGCCCAGTTAACAGCAGAGGACATGCGGCTGGTACATTCTCTACAATCTTACTTCTTACCACCATGTCCGGCGGGATCCTTTCCGACGCCCGCGACTTTGTCCTCAATAACCCACAATTTGTTGACAATTCTGTGGCTATCAACCAGAGTAACACTATAGTAATCACTGGAGAAAGGGGTTCTGGTGAGCCCGCTTGTATCATTCGACCTTATTGATTAACAACACACAACAGGTATCCAAAGGCTCCTCAAAGCATCTATGCCAGATGCATTCCGTGATTCTTCCGCTCGCTACCCACCACCCCGATGCCATCCGGGTACTCGTCAGAATTTCATCGACAAAGTCATCAATTGGGGGCTAAGCGTATCTTCTGGATGTCCGGGCCGGCTGGAGTCGGAAAGTCAGCCGTAGCACAATCTTGTGCCGACCTCCTGGCTGAGCAGAACAGGCTAGGGGCTGCTTTCTTTTTCTCTCGCCCAAATGAAAGAGACAATTCAAATTCCCTCTTCACCTCGATCTCGTATCAAATCGCCACCAAATCCGAGCTATATGGCGACATCCTCAACCATAAAATCTTAAAGGACCCGACCTTGGTCACAAAATCGATTACGGAGCAGTTCCGAGAGCTCCTGGTGAAGCCTTTGCAGCATCCCCGGACAGATAGGGCGGACGTCGGAGAATGGGTAATAATCGTTGATGGCCTCGATGAATGTGAGGGGAGGCGAACGCAATGCGAGATCGTTGAAATCGTCGCAACCTCTGTCCGAGAACAAACCACACCTTTCCGTTGGGTCTTCCTCAGTCGCCCAGAGCCTCACATCGCTGCGTCATTCGCCTCAAACGACATGCCTTTGTTATCGCGCCGCCTCGAGCTTCAAGTAACTCGTGATATAGACCGCGAGATCACACTCTATCTGACAGATGAACTGCGGAAGATACAGCAAAGGGGCGGGCTGCCGGATTCCTGGCTCTCCGATCGAGAGATCAGAATCCTTGTGGTCCTCGCGGCGGGTCTTTTCATATATGCGGCGACGATCATCCGTTTTGTTGGCGAGCACAATTCTTCCGGGCCCGTTGAACGGCTGCGTATTGTTCTTTCGCTCGCTGTACACGGAAAAAGGGTGGGAGACTCTGAGCATCCGTTAATGGAGCTCGACCTGTTCTACACTCTCATTATGGGACGCGTTCCTTCAAAAATCCTTCCCACAATCCAGAGAATCCTGCTACTCACAAGCCACTCAGATATCCTTGGAGTCCGAATTCCCAGTTTTTCGCTAGATGTTCTCCGATTTGCCAACATCCTTGGTATTTCCGAGTCGCAATGCCGGAATGCCTGTGGCACTCTCCATTCGGTTCTAGAACTCGACTCTGACCTGGGAATTAGATTCTACCACGAATCATTCATGGACTTCTTGCAGGATCCGAAGCGGTCTGGTGAGTACTGTGTCTACTCGTGCCTGCACGACCTTCGCCGAGAGCTGCTTGAGCGCTTGAATAGTGTGCATTCTCGTAGCAAAGGTATGTGGTCGCTGGACCTGAATAAACCTCATGCTCTTATCGTTGTCATTCAAAGGTTCCCCAGGCAGCTTGATCGGCGTTACATGGCCCGGTCCATTTATTAACGAATTTTGGGTATATCGTCGTTTGCTCATCACGTTCTTCATTCTTTGTCAATGGAGAGACTCTTTGGACTCATCGACATCGACTGCTCTGCTCAACTTCAAGTTCCGCATGGTTATTCGCCTGCGGGAAGGTTTGTTCTTTGATTTCGAGTTATCTCCGGAGAGATTGAGAAAATATGTAAATTTTGACTTAGTCCCCTATCTTCGTCCCCCGACTTACTGATGCGCTCATTACAGCTTCCAACAGAATTCCGAAATCGGCTTGTCCGACGAACCTACAACCCGATTGTTCACTTGTGCAAGCCAGCAGATGTAGCTCGGCATAACATTTGCGTTCTTGGGAGCGGAAAAAATAAGGTGATATGTTGGAAGGTTAGGGATGCACGGTATTGGGAGCTTATCCCATATCCTACTTTCCTAAATTTTTTGCCCACCTTACACAGATCATCCCACTTTTAACACATGACCTGTGCAGGGATCGTGGATCAGCCGGTCGTGAAAATGGCAGCTGGGCTACATCTCTCGCTACATTTCGGAACGCCCACAGCTTCATCTCCCCTACCCCCGGTATTGTGTGTCATCCCGATGGCGCCATCTTCGGACGCACTCCCGAGTTCAGCCAACCACTCCCGCACTTTTATTCTCCGCTATATGTTAAATTTCACTTCTTCCCCTGGTGGCTAAACAGTTCGTTTTACTCATTGCAAATTTTTACCTTGCTTTGGCTCGCCTCGTTCCAACTTGCTTATACAGATCATGGCCTTTAGTACAATACAATTCACTTAATATCCATTTGCTTCTTCATGTAAGGACACTTAGGATACTTTCTCCGGTTCAAACTAGTTTTCAAGTTTCAACCTCACCTTTGACCCCTAAATATTCAGAATTATGTAGTTCATCATCCAACTTCTACATAGGTTAGCTTTCCCTTTGTTTGTTCTGATCATCCGGTTCTAGGTAAGTATCTAGACAGACAGTAGACAACCGTAGAATGCCCGGATTGTTTCCATAGTATAAATATGTCCCCATCAGTAATGACACGAGTAATTTACATGACCTCCTACTCTTTCCTTTCTTCAAGAACTTCTGTAATCTAATTGAGCTCAGCATTGTGAAGCCGTCCATTAGATTTGTCCCTGAGCCCGACTTGTCTCTGAGCCCGGTTCTGCAGAGACCTCAGCTTTTACATGCCTCTCCCAGCGGCCCATAAAGCTCAGAACCGCTCTCGGTAGAGCACATAATATTGGTCCGCTCACTGTGTATTCAAGTCCAAGAAATTGCGACGAACAATTAATCTCAAAAACGTCGCGGGGTTATGGTCATGATCCGACACAGATTCTTTCGGAATAAATATACCAGTAATTAGAGAGACAAGCTTTTCAGGGCACAAGAAACCAAAACCGGGATGCACGACGACACTTTTTCACGGTACCTCGAAGTATATACTAAAAGACGAATATACGAAGGCCTGAGCCCACCAAAATAATGAAATCAGCAATATTTTTATACACAGGGAACGCCGGGACAAAGTTAAACAAGAAGCCGTGTTCGGGTCAAATGACTGGAGGTGCTACAAGCCCAGGTTCCGCGGCTGGTTCAGGCCCGGGCTGCGGTTCCAACTGCGGCTCCGACTGAAGCTCGGATTGGGGTTCGAACTCAGCCTGAGGCTGCGGAACCTCATGGAGAGGAGAGCGGTACGCGTCATTCTGGTCCGGTTGTTCCATCTCTGCTTGGGGTAGAAGCTGATTTTCGACTTCGTTAAACGCGTCCGTGCCCGGTTCAGGTTCGCCTTCGGCATCTTCTTCACCGATTGGGAGACGATCTATTAGACGCTTCAGTATCACATGTACGAGAAAAGGTAGCAGACGCCAACGTGCCCTCAGGGCCTTCGGTGCTCTCAGATACGTCGTTCCTGAACGAAAAATCATTTTCTAACACAATTATATCAGCCAACGGAAAACTCGAGGGCACCAACAGCTGACCGGACCTACCCTTATTCGACCCACCCAAACTCGACATATCATCGCGATCCAACACGGGATCACGGTTCATCTCGTCCCCATTGACGTTGACGTATGCATGCTCCCTCTCCAGCCCATTCGCGACAAATTCATCAAGATGCACTTCTAAGCCACCCTCACCATGACCAGGGATCAAATAACCACCGCTGCCACCATTGATTCTCCGCCTCTTCAACAGGACACCATCAAAAATCTCTTTCGGAGTCTCCGATCTCCCAGCGCTCCCATTACCGTCCGCAGCCGAAACAGGCCGTCTTTTCATTGCCTTAATGCGTGTCTGTGCTTGTACCCGTCGCTGTCGCTGTTGTGCCAGTATTTGAACGCGGGCCGGCCTACTTGGAGTAGACACAGATGTCTTCGCAGGGCTCAACAGTGCCGCTTTTGCTGTCGGTTTGATTGTACGTTTTGGTCTTTGGGCCATCGGTGAACTGGGGGCACCCATGCCGCCACTCGAACGAGTGCGTGATATGACCGCAGATTGAGATTGGGTTTTCGCCTTGGTCGCAGTGGCAGACGCCGTTCCGCGCGGGCGTGAGGATGATGTAGTGGAAGTAGCGGCGTTGGGCTGACGACCTCGAAGACGCGGTGTTCGTGACTCCGTGTTGGCTTGTGTCAAAGCAGCTGCAAGCGCCTTTGGACCTGTGAATTGTCTTGTTTGCTTCCTGCCTTCCTCCTCTTCTCCTTTCTCCTCTTCGGACTGTTCGCTCTCGCCTTCCGCGTCTTTGTCCGACTCTTCTTCAACTCTCCTCCTCGACTTCCGCGTAGTCCTTTTCTCACTCCCATTCATACTCGCACTTGCGTTTGCACTAGCACGCGTCATCCGTTTCTCGACGCCAGAAGTCGAAATGGAGGGACCAGAAGGACTTGCATCCTTCCTAGACCTCGTACTCCTCGCAGGTGCAGATATAGATCCAGGCTCAGACAACCTCACTCGTTTCACTCCCTTCCGCCGCGAATGACGCCCAGCCGTTGACGCGGATTCCAGCGCGTCCTCGTGTTCGCCATGATCAGTGTCACCCTGCGCGTCCTCGTCCTGCTCTTCATTGTCTGTGGGAAGGGATAGTGGTTCTGGCCCCGGTTCGGATTCGGGCGCAGGGCGCTTTCGCGTCGAGATACGTCGAGGTGACGGTTTTGGTTTCGATTTCAGTTTTGTTGCAGGAGAAGTTGCGGGTGAGGATGGGGTAGCGTGCCCGTTGATTTCGGGTTGAGCTTCGTAGAGGTTTTGGTTTGGTTTCGCAAAGTCCTTGGCGATTTCATCTGCCAGCGCAGGTCCCACTACTCACACAAAAAAAAACCAACGAACAAAAAAGCGATGTATGCTTCAGAACTTCATATACCGAGAAAAAGAAAAAAAGACAAGACATACACCCTCTTTTCTGCACAGCGCGTAGAAACACAATAGCCTCCTCTTTCTTCAAGCTTCGCTTGATACCGAGTTCATGGGAGAGGGATCTGAGTGTTTCGGCTTTGAGGATTTCCCAGGGAAAATCGGACATCGCTAAGGCGAGTTGTACGTATATGCGAATGCGGGTGTCGCACGCCTAGAAATACCGAGAGTGCGAGGAACAGGAAAGAGGTTGTGTGCGCTTTGCAAAAGGGTTGGAATGGAGTCTGGATGGATGGGATGATTCACCAACCCCGTCCGTCCTGCTTCCCTGTCACGTCACCTGGCCGGCCCTGTTGTCACGCTCGAACCAAAGCACTTCAGATTACTCAAGGAAATGGTGCGATTATTGGATGGAGGAGTGGGTAATGTGCGGTGGAATGTGCATTATAAAGAGTTGAATCGGAATATATGAGCCACGCTCGCGATCCCCAACGCACAACACTACATTTCATAGAATCATTTCGGGAATCGTCTTGAGCTTCCTTATGGACACTCTGACCTGCAAACTAGGCCTTAAAAAAACAAGGATTATGCTGCTCAACGTCGCCAACCTGGGCCGTTATCCATTTCTTCCCTAGCCTCAAGTCAGTCCGGTAACCTTTCACCAACCAATGAAACCCACATAAATACTCTAAAGCTCATAAATTACACTTCCACAGGAGAGGGGGTATACGTATATATGTACGACGTACGTATGGATGTATGTATGTATATATCTCTTATGAACGACACTAGATATACGCTAATTAAAGGAGCTGTGAATGTTCAGATAGACGAGTCGCTCTAGATGAACGATGCGGGTAGTGCCCCGAAATACACACATGCCATACATACTCCACACCGGGATAAATGGTGGGCCCAGTTTGGCATGGACATTCAAGTGCCTTCCGCTTTCGTCAGTGTCTGCTGTAGTGGTACCAAAGCAGCGTCTTCGACCACTATCTAACCGTTTACCGATTACCCTTCTCCCCGAACCACCCTCCTGACTTTCACCCGCCAAAACTCCTAATCCAGCCTCACCTCGGCACGCGATCCCATCACCTCCAAGCCCAAACCAAGTTCGAAATCCAAAACCATCCAAACCAAACGTGAGTAAAAAAAAATGCAGATTACTGTAAGTAGTCATCCCCGAGGCTTCATTCCCTGCTCCGGTCCCGGTCACTAACACCACGCGAAGCCGCTGCCGCCGTCGCCGTCACAGGCGGAACCCCAAACGACGAAGTCACAGGACTCCAACCATCCTCCGGACCCCTCTCATCCCCCCTAATCAAACTCGCAATACTCGCCGTATGCCGATGCGACTTCTTCCCTCCACCTTCCCCGCCCTTACTCCCAGCCTGCCCAACAAGCGGTTTCGCAGACGCAGGCGTAGGCACATCCCCACCACCAGGCGACCGATACGTGATATCCATCTCCTCATCATCCGAACTCGTCTCGCTTAATTCAAATTCTGCCGCATCCAACACAGACCCATTCCCTACCCTTCTCCGCCTCGGATCTTCGAGATCATAAATCTCGTACTTCGACCTCCCACCGACGCCGTTAACGCTCTTCAAAGCAGATGCGAGTCCGCCAGGGGGTGCAATCGCACCCGGACCCTTGAGTTCGTCAGGAAGGAAAAGATAGAAATAAGCCGTGGCGAGACAAGCGCCTCCAACGACATCGATGAGGTAATGATGCGTGAGGTACATCGTGGCCCAATACAACACCCCAGCGTAAGCCCAAGCATAGCGCGTAGTCTGGGGGAAGAAGTGTGACAAGAACAAAGCCTCCATCGTAGCACATGCGGCATGAAGGGACGGGAAAGCACCAAACACGACAGGCGAGTTTGAGAACGTAATGGTGTACCCTTGGGAATGGAATAGAGCGTCGATACGCGCGAGACCACCGGGTGAGCCTTTCATACCGTAATTTGCGGGTGTGAGTCCGTGGATGAGTTCGTACCACGGCGCGGAACATGGGAAGATGATTTGGAATAGGACACCGGTGAGGTTGAGGTAGCCGAAGGCTTTACCCCAGAAGTGGAGGACTTCTTTACTCCGGAAGAGCCAAAGGAAAGCAGCTACGACAAAGGGGAAGACAAAGTGCCCGACGCCGTACGGGAACCAGGCGATGATGTCAAGTATGGGGTGGGTGAAGCGTGTAAGGATGTCGGAGATGTTCGCACCGTAGAGTACGTATTCGAGTGTGGGGAGGAGTGCGACTGAGATGCCGGGTCTCCATGGTTCAGGGATAAATCGCGATGAGTAGAAGGATAGAAGGTATGAGAAGATAGGAGTCGCAGGAACGAAGAATTGGGACGTGAGTGGGACAAGGAGGGCGATGATCCAGAGAATGGGGAGGAGTAACTTGATGGGGAACCCAGGTTGCTGCATGACGGTGAACCAGAATGCGGCCAGGAGCGCATGGAAAATGTACATGCAGTCGGAGAGGACAAAGCTGTGGTTACGCAGCTTGGCAAGCGTGATGGAGGGTGAGAGGGATTTGTCAAGACGGGCAACTGCAGCTATGAACGCAGCCATAACTGTGTTGAGCGCTTGCACAATGGCCGCTCGTGGACGTACGGCTCCAGACATACTATAGACAGATATGTCAGTTTGATCGACACACGGGAAAGAAGCAGCCACAGTACTGCGCACCTTGCAGCTCCCGCTACGGATTATTCAAGATTCCAACAGCCGAAAAAGTCCAGGTTGATAGGTATCCAAGTCCCGTTTCCTCGACAGAAGCAAGAAGCAAAGCACGAGGAAGTAGACCTAAGCAAGGGAAGTGGAGCCACCACAACGTCAAAAGCCTCGTCAGTCGCCGAAAGGAGCTAACAAGCCGAAAGAGTAACAAACCAGGGAATAGTGTACAGAACCCACGGGAGAGGGATAGGATACGAGAGGCAAGAGGGAAAGGGGCGACAAGAATAAGCGATTGAGCACTGCAAGTTGGATGCAAGCCAGAACAGACCCTCCATATTTTCCCACAAATTTCCCTTTTTGGCATCACGTGGTAGAGTCGTGCCCCGGACTGCGTTTCTCACGGAAGCGCCATTTGTCATCCAATACACTCGCCCTTGCCGAAGCCTTCGTTTGTTCCGCGAAGCATGGACAAATCCAACAAGCTCAATTTCATACCGCCTGACTTGTGGCTGCACCTAACGGTCGCTGGGCGGACGTTGGCTTCTTACTGTCGTCATGAAGCTCTCTGCTGCATTTGCCCTGTTCATTGACCTTCGCATCGCGGTTCAAGCCGCTTTCTGGCCCACACTCGCGTCTATATGGCGTTCACCCAGCCTGTTATTCCATCCACAGAGGCTGTCACAGATATTCATGGCCAATGTCTGGATCGTTTTTGGAAACAGTGTAGACGAGGGCGGAAGACCCGTCAAGGAAGAACTTATCACTCCCCACGCAACCGGTGTGGTCCTCGATCTTGGTGCTGGTAAGATCACACTCACTTGATGTCGGTTGATGTGTAACAACTGCGCAGGATATGGCCATTCTGCCAAATACCTAGACCGCAGCAAAATCACCAAATACGTTGCCCTCGAACCGAACACTAACATGCACGACCAACTGCGCACCGTCGCCTCCAGCTGCGGATTTACAGAATCAGACGGAACCCTGGTGATCCTCTCTTGCGGCGCCGAAGATATCCCTTCCATCCTTTCATCCCTCGATAACATCCAAGTTGATACCATAATCTCAATCCTCACACTCTGCACCGTACCAAACCCACAATCCAGTATCACGAACCTCGTCCTAGATGTCCTCAAACCCAACGGACAGCTGTTGTACTATGAGCATGTCTTGAGTCCATTGAAGGATGTCGCGTGGTGGCAACGCTTCTGGGCGCCTCTTTGGGCGCTCGGGTTTGATGGATGCAGGATTGACCGCCCAACCCATTTGTATGTTGAAGAAATTAGTGGCCGCGATGGTGGAAGTGCATGGAAGGAGGGGGATGTATGGGGAAAAGAGGGTGAACCACTCGAACATTTGTTTTGGCATCGTGTTGGTCGATATGTCAAGGCTTAACCGCGACCAAGCTTTGCGTGTGCAAGTGCATCCTGAGCCCAGGCATTGAAACTCCCCATATCCTCAGATTCTGGTTGTATTTTAGGCTTGATTCCTGTTCATACCTATCGCAGACTTGACGCAGCTTTGTTCGCCCTCGTACCGAGTTCGTCTCAAAGTCCTCTTGCGACAAATCGCGATCGCTGGTACGAGTTAAAGAACTTGCACCCGGCAATAGGGTGTACGTGCAACCTTGTTTTCAGTGAGTTTTCAGTGAGAACCGAAATTGAAGCTGAATACATCCATAATCTCGCTGAAAACAAGGTTGCACATACATCCTAGTGTTGGTTTTGGAGGTAATATGCTATTTGGGAAGTCCTTTTGAATCTTTGTGTTCTTCAAATCGCAGGATCATCGTTATTCACCTCGCACCATCCTGAATCAGAAACGTTGTTGGACGAACACTGACAGTGAGTTTCTCCTTATAGACGGAACTCACCTCTTCAACCCCTTCTTTAGGATATCCTTCGGCAGACATGCTTGTTGCAGGATTAAGTTCTCGTTCGGAGTAAATGCTACTGTATGTTGGGGATCCGTTTTTGGTATGGTATTGCCTATCAAGACATTGAAGCTTGTTAAACTCTGGGGTGAGTTCTTTGTTACCGATGCTTCTGTTTAACAACCTCATTTTAGTTTCTCCTTCCTTTCGAAACTTAGTCGGTTGGCATCAAAGAAGGCTGTGAATACATCCTTGAGATCAGCCACCCCGTTCGTGTTACTACCCACTGTCTTCTGTACTCTTCCCTCTCGTTCAAGTCTTCAGCTCAAATGGTCCATACCAGGGCGCAAAGCGCAAGAGGCACCCACCAGGCCACACCACCTTTTCAAAGTGCTACCCCCTCCTTCCCTGATAACACCCTCTCCCTCCCTCCTCCAGACACTGCCGTGCCTCCGAGTGGGCTGTAAGTCGATCCTGTGGACGACGTAATGGCATGAATATCTTGACTCTGACACTTCTTGCAGGACACCCCTTCCTGACACTACGCTTTCGGCAGAATGTCCGCCGGACATCGTGGACTCAATTCGTGACGATTCATCTTCGTATTCACCGACTACAAGCGAATATATTGCCGAGGAACGCTGCGCTACACCATCCGACGCTTCCAGCTTTGCCAGCATAGAAAACACAGAGACCTGTTCACCGCCAGAGCCGTCAATCATGCCGACCTGGCCCACAATGACGGCCAACCAGGAAGTAGAATCTAGCCCGAAGTACAGTGGTACAAACAGATCGATCGTACTAGAGGAGCCCCTTATCAGCACTTGCGACAAAGCGTCCATCAAAGAAATCTGCCAGGATATCCACAACCTCAACTCTTCTATCAGCGATACCGTTCATCGGTTTATCCAAGAGAACTCGCTACTTTCTTACCGCATTCGACTCGACGCACGAAAACGCGTTCCCGATGTTCCTCTCGTCGTTCTTATGTCAAACGACCCCGGACTTGAAGTAAATGGAACGGCACAACGTCGATTTCTGGACATTTATATGCACGACATCATTATCAAAGAAGTGTACGATTGTATCCAAGGGAAATCGAGTGAGAATATCGGCAAGAAGTTTGCCGCGCTGAATCAGGTTCTCACTTGGATTAAAATTGGTACGCGTGATGTCCACTCTCCAGAGGCACTCCGTGTCTGAAAGTAGTCTTATTTTCTTAGAGCCTTTCCAACAAGCACAATGGTGGCGCAGTATGGGATATTCCGCTCTCCCAGCTCCTTCTACAGCGGGCTTTCATACCCTCGCAAAGAAACTCCTGGACACCCTTAACAAATCCCTACTCAATATACTCGAACAGAGGGATTGCCGGCGTTCCAAGTTCATTCGTTCCAACAAGTCCAAGGATATTGGCTATCTTCGAGGAATTATACTTCAAGCATACGAAATATTTATGAAAACGAGGAGAGATATACTCTCTGAACGTCTCGAATTCACAACTGGTACTCCCAAACATCAACCAGTTCAGGGGTTTGAGAGGATCGCGTACTCCGTTCAGGAGAAGGTGGAGGGTTCTGCGACAATGTCTGGTCGAACAACGGTGCTGGCGGCGATAGGCTTCGGTTTGCTTGGTTTTCGGGAAGGTAGTCCAATGCCGTTTGTTTACGTTCAGCCAAGCGTAGCTGCAGTAGTTCCCAAGTGATTTCAACTTTCATATATTGGAATAGTAATCTAGTAATGTGGTCTCCGAATGATAGAGAAACACATCCGAATCGTGGCTTATCTTTCCTTTGGCACTTCGCGGTTGAGCTCGGCACCTTCCGGTTGTTGGGTCTTTGTCTTGACAATGGCGATGCCTTGTGATGCGCATCATGTTGGTTTACCGGATAACACAGCATTGCGCCTACGCAACAATAGGTTCATTTGAGAGCAAGACAGTATATTTACCCAAGAGATGTAAGGAGAGAATGCTTAAGACATTAAATAGGCAAAATCCTCGCTTCGCTCCGCCTCCAGTTAGCCCCCGGCTGAAAGCATCATCTTAGTTATTTTCCCATGTATAAATGTCCAAGTAATAATCGTACCTTGTTAATACGCCATCGCGTGTACGCTCGCATATTACATCCGTCGTTCTCAATGCAAATACTAAACTGTATATAGGTTATAACCCATCAACATCGGACCACAGCTCAAGTCCGAAGAAACAGACCTTCAGGATCTTGTAAGGCGTTTTGATTTCTGCGGCATTTTGCGTTGCATATGGTGTATTGTTGAAAATGCTCTGTAAATCAACAATGACAGAACAGACATGCTCAACATGAGGGTTGAGAGTTGTGCGTCCGTCTCAACAAAATCAGCGCAAGAAAGTGAGCTCGATAATCAACGTACCAATTATTATCTTTGTGAAGTCAGGTCTCAATTCCTTTCGGCAAATATAGATATCTTCATGGAATTCAGGATGCCTCGCGATATCTTCGTCCGTCATCAATGTTTCGTATGTCCTGTCTGCATACCTTCCTGGCTCAAAGGCTGCACCCTAACAGGGCAATCAGGTGAGATGTACTGTTGCAGGGAGGAGTGGCGATATTCTCACCATTTCTGCAATAGTGTCCCAGACACCCGGGACTACCTTGGCACCATCGGGTCTCATTTCCAATTCTCTACCGGACCAGTTCACTTTGCATCCACCAACCTTGGGTGCAACCTCAGTCCCGTAATGATATCTAGTGATGTATGACGTGACGGGTTTGGCAAGGTACCAAGATATGGCGCCATGGCAGATAGAATACGCCATTATCCCGTCTGGTTTACTGAACCGCAGACCCTTTTTTAGACCCCAATTCTTGAGTTCCATAAATGCATATGATGAGTTCATCAAACCACCGGCCATTATAACGTCCTAGAAGAAAACATGAGGACCACGTCGGTACTACTCTAAACATGACGGAAGTACCTTGACCGAGTTGTTAGATTTTTGGTGTGCGTGAGTGATCCCGGCCTTTATTGCGGCAAGTGTAAGCTCAAAGAATTTCGCAATCTGATTCCTGTAGTAAAGGATACGAGGACCACCCTGATGAAGCCCTCGGACGAAACGTACCCTGGGAGATAAAGTCTTCCATTCACAATGCCCGCCTGAAGGATGTTCTCCGAATTAGTCTGCCCCATACCATATGAAATGTCCGGGTTATCGAACTGGAGACCTAGTGTTCAAATAAAAAGAATCGGTATAATTTTTACGTCCGACATACTCTCTTCTTTGTGTCATTTTCGAAAACCGCCATTAAATCCTCGATTTTTTGAGGCATGTCCCATGCCGTGCCTCGAACGCAGTCTAAAAATGAGCTTGGGAGCTTGGAAATCATTGGGAGTCACACCACATACTCGATATATGCCGCCGAGCTTCTTGATTGATGAAAACTGCCCCAGCGATAAGACCTGGGGCGAATAACGACCAGACTGTAAGCGCCCGTGCAACTTGCTGGTAAGAAACGCCCATACATTGTGATGCTACGCTCTCCTTCACTTTGAACGGCCGTTCTTTTGTGATCGTGTATGCGCTGATGTTTTAGACTGAGACAATCAACCCTATTGCCGATGTCAGGTTTGACGTACGTGATGTCAACTGTACCGCCTATTCCGATTTAGTACTTCATCCTGTAGGTTGTTTTATGTTTACTCACCTCCGGCGTCACATAAGAGTATATTGTTTCCGACCTGTAGAGCTTCTGGCTAAGCAGAAGAAACAATGGCATTTTCTAATGGCCAACCTTTATGCAGGAATCAACACACCCGCTATCAACGGCGTAGATCATGGCAGCCTAGATTCAACAGGGCTCTATCAAGATTAAGTGGGTTGAAAGGAGGAAAGAATATCAACCTCAGCTTCAGATAAGAAGTGTATCCGCCCAAGGCTTTCCTCTTGAAGATTCTCCCTACGATCCCCCGGTGTTCCCAAGAAGCCAGCAGCAATGGCGGCGGCACGAATTTGATGCTGCTGCTTGATCTCCCATCCATTGGGAATAGTTAGTATCACCTCCATTGAAGGAAACAACTCGTTCCAGATATCCTGTCCACGCGAGTGATGTTTGCAGAAATAAGCCTCGATATGTGTTAACATGAGACGGAGAAAGTCGGTATAGGCCTTTTCTACCGGGATAAAGATCGGGAGAGATGGTAGGTCGGCATGGTTTATCTTGGAAACCGGGAACATTGTATCATTGTCCTCGGAAAGGTGCGGTGGACGAAGTGCCAACTTGAACCTACAAAAGCCACCTCAGATCACCTTGCAAAGCCATCAAATATAAGACACACCATTCAACTTTTAACCAGCCCCTTGCCTCTGCGTGGGCAACATTGTCCTATTCAAATTGCGGTCAGTCACGGAGCGACAGGAACAACCCACTTACTGGATGAGTTGTTTGGGCACCCCATAGTTGCGGCGTTCCAACGTGATCGTAATACATGGCTGTCGGGACCTTAAAATCCAGAACCACCTAGGAGAATGAAACGTGAGCTAGGGAACGAGGTACCATTGTTCAGAGGTCATACCTGACCAGGCCAAGACGAAACCTGAAGTTAATACATGAGCCATTTGTTCCTTGTCACAGTCGACAGGCACAAGCTTACAGGCTTTGGATCAGGTACCTCGTTCGGTCTCAATAAACAGAATGAAGCTGCGGAGAACGTTGTTCCAATGTCGATTGAGAGGATTAATAGATTGTCTTGTCCCTTGTAGGTGTTGAAGCGACGAGTTTGGCGACCTGAGGATACTGTGGTTTTGTTGGCGCGATGACTTTTGTGATTTCGGGTAGCAGGCATTGTGATCCTCAAGAGCAATTGGAAGGGCTGGTCGTGTGACTAAGAGTGAAGATGTGAACATAAAATGATAGGGGACGGAATGGCTTTTTAGAACTCAGGACAAGGGGTGGGTCGGACGTTGACTCCCGAGGTTGCAGTGCGTATGAGTCGTCCATCGTTCTTGACGACGGGAAAGGTTATTTAGGGATGTATGTCTATGGGCCTTAGTTGGGAGGTCTTCTTTGGAAGTTCGTTATATTGACTAGCAATGTCTTGGCCGGCAAAGTAGAACGGGGAAGAGAGGTAGGTTATTCAACTCAGGGTCGCATGTCATCTTCTTACTTTGCGGATTTGGTCCTCGCAATGGTCATATCGAAACCCAAAAGTGTGAACTCATCTCTTGGACAGCCTTGGAGTCCGTGGGCGTCCGGCCGACCGGATTAGCTACAAGGGGGACTTGAATGGGCTTTCGCAGAACCCGAAGGAAAAGTCTTAAGAAGCCGACGGTGAGATGCGAAGGCGGCGAATCCAGAACAAGACTTCCTAAGCGGATGAGCCAACAAAGGTTAAAGTCAGCTTAGGAAGATCACTCACTACATATCGCAAACAATAACACCCAAACTGGTCCAGACTGCACCATAAATAACCTACCTGTCTGGATTCCACGCCTTAAGAATAACCGAAGTGACTTTCTTTTCGATCACGTCCTCGTCATTAGCTTTACGGAATAGTTTCGAAAATAGCACATTCTCTCCTTCGGACAAACAATACACCGCAGAGTCTGTCTGTTCTTCCCCTTGCGTAGCTTCGAGGACTCTTTTGCCGATAGGGCCGCGATAACCAAAAAAAAAAATGCGCGGTAAGGGATGTAAGCTTCGGATGGCTTGAGAGAACCCAATTGCAATTGTGAGTACGCTAAGTTTCGAGGGACGGCTGATGGTGAGCATGTGCTGCAGAAGCGAGATATAGAGCCTGACGGATGTTGATGCGGAGTAGACGGAATGATGGGAGGTGGTTTGGGTTGGCGCAGTAGTTGCTTGGAAAGGACATAGAGGACGAAAAAGGATCAGCAGTCCGAGTCGGGTGCAAATGTCGAGCGAAGAGCATAGATTTCGGGTCGGTTCTTCGGGAACACCATGAATTTCGCTAGGACCGCGTTAATAAGCACAAAGGAATGGCAACGGTTTCTCGAACGGAATACTGTCCGTTATCCAAATGGCCAACCCATGTCTGGAATCATAGATTTTGCGTAAAACATTAACGCCTGAGTTCGACGGGGCAGCCAAAGGAGAACGTTAAGTTCATGCGTCAAAATCATCTGGTGTGCCTTGAGACGTTTACCTTTGTGCAAAGCCTTGAATCGCGAATTCCAATGGACTAGTTCTCTACACTGTTTCGGCGACACCAGCAGGTCGTTTCCAAAAACTCTTCTCAAGCTACCATCATCCAACGAGTGAATAAATAGAGCGTGCTCACGGAGTTCAGGGCAACGGAACAGCCGCGAACAGCGAGCCCTGGGCCAGATCGACTGGGATATTGAAGAGGATTGTCGATATGGTGAATCTCACCAACTTGCAGACCTTGGCTATAAGCGCCTTCAGCTCAGCCCTTAAGCTATTGACTTAAACGCGTCCTCGCGTCTTATCTACGCTCGAACATTCTGGTAGCAAGACGTGGTCATCCAATCTTACCACTCAAGCAATTGTCGGGGTCTGATACGCACCTATGAAGTTCTTGACAAGTATGTTTGACCTCACTTTCGTTGCACGGAAGAGTAGGGGTCAATCTATGTATATTAGTGATTAGCTGATCATGTCAAGAACATAGTGGATATAATTAGCTCCAGGATCGAAGCAGGTTAGTATAATAACTCTAATATAGCATCAGTCGGTGCGAGGACGCTTGTTAGAATGACCGTTGGTCTGGCCATTGGCGACATGGCCGTTCGCGTTGGCAGAGGAGAAGTATTCGAGCTTGTCGGTAGGGTTGGGCTTAATAGTCTTAGACCCTTCAGTCCAGTTAGCAGGGCAAACTTCACCGTGCTTGTCCTGTCAACATGTTGTGAGCGGTCACAATCTCAGCTGGGCAGAAAACCGCATACAGTGAACTGGAAGGCCTTGATCAAACGGACGGTTTCACCAACAGAGCGACCAACAGGGAGATCATTGACGGTAATTTGCCTGGGGACGCATGTAAATTAGACTGTTCTATTTATAGAATGTGAATAGCATATACCTTAAAGTGCCCTTGGGGTCGATAATGAAAAGGCCACGGAGGGCAATGCCCTCCTCCTCGAGCAAGACGCCATAGTCACGAGATATTTGCATATTCCTATCAGCTACGAGAGGGAGCTTGAGATTGGGGCCAAGTCCTCCCTCCTTTCGATCTTGTGTCGCCCAGGCAAAGTGAGAGAACTTGGAATCAGTCGAAATACCTAGTGGTTCATATAAGGCTTTTTGCGACGCGTCGTAGCTCTGAGGGATACTCACCAAGGACAGTGGTGTTCAGTTCCTTGAATTGGGAGAGGGCATCATTGAAGGCAAGGATTTCACTGACTTTGCATCAGTGTCAAGACGCGTAAAATTAGAGTTAGAGCGCTCACGTTGGGCACACGAAAGTGAAATCCCTAGAGTCGGTCAGTTTGATACGATACGGGAGCTTGTTTCTTCACATACATGGGATAGAACAAAAGAACGACCCTTTTGAGGAACGACGCGTCAAAGGTAGTTGAAAATATATGTGGGCATGTAAATTTACCATTGGCCAACGAAATCAGACAGAGAGACCTCCTGGAAGGTACCTTCGACGACAGCGTCGGCCTTGAAAGCAGGAGCGGGGCGTTGGACAAGAGCAACCATTTCTACAGAGGATAGGTTCAATGAAGAGTAAAATAAGGTTGCGTTAGACTCGGGCACTCATAAATATTTTCAAGGTCGCATCATTTGGTTGTGTTTGTCACCAATTGGCGCGCTGCCCAGCTGCATCGATCATTCTGGAATTCGCCGAATGAGTCCCGACCAGTCCTGCCTCTTCGGAAAGGCAGAAAAATTCCCTTGGATATGTGGACCGTTCATTAACGTTCATTTGTCCACATTTCTAGGAAGTGACAATGAACTCCTGCTATCCAACTCCCTGTGGAAGAAATATGCTCTTTGTCTTCCCCCCCCCTTGGGGCGCCTATTCCAAGTACGGACCTGGTGGGCATCTTGCACATGAGGATGAATAATGCCGGGCACCCGCTTTCACGTGAGGAGGCGGTGACTCACGCCCCAACCCCTCAAAGTCATAGAACTCGTTCTAACTTGAGCTGAAACGAGAGTTGAAGTAGACAAGACCACAGAAAGTTGGCGCACCCAGAAAACATATTGGTTCAATTATGGATCATGTTGATGTGTGGGATGTATATATACTCGTTTGCTGAATGGGCATCTGCGACGAAGTGAGGTGCGAGCAGAAAAAAACAGCGCGACACTCTTGGCTTTCCTTAAGTACTGCTCTACCACAGAGGTGGACCTAGCTGCCCAGCTGCACTCTTTCAGAATTTCAATTCGTCCACCCTCCAAAAATAAGATCTGCACCTGCGCAGTTCTCGTGTGAACCAGATCGAAGGCCCACTTCTCGGCTGGCTCCTTATGCGCATTACGTGGCAGGGAAGCTGCTGGAAGCCCCGCACCGGGGCTCTCGTCCAACAAAGGCTCGCATAATTATGGTCTTGCACAACCATGCAAATATGTTTCCATCATGGTGGCTCCTTAATCTAGAAATAGCGTCGTGGCTCAACGGCGCAAGATAAAGAAACGAGTCATTCCCATATTCAATGCCAAGCGGTGCGTATGGAGTGTTTATTTCCATGTTACATAACTCCAGTCTGATAAGCATAAGTGCCGTCATATTCGTACTATGGGCTGCCCGTAGTTCGAACGTGCCCGAACTTCGAACGGTCACATCAGTCACATGTTTCTCAGGCGATAAATTCAAAGCCCGCCTGATGGATGACAGCATTCTATTAGACCATCGGAGTAAGCACTTACCACAAAACTCCATCAAAATTTTTGATCTCCGACGTGGTCTCCCTCGGCTAGCGTGACTTTGAGTGACTTTCAGACCTCTCAACGCTCTTCTCAACCACTCAGAACAATAGAAAATAAATGCTCGCATAATGTTTTGGATGGCCGTAAGACGCTCCATTCCCAATTTTATGCAGGAAGAAGTGGAACTCGGTGAGACACAAATGCTCGTTCGAAGTTCGGGCACGTTCGAACTACGGGCAGCCCATAGTATGTATGGGCATTGGGCACTGCTGGTGTTTCTAAGTCATCCAGGTCACTTTTCTCACCGAACGACGATATGATGGCGATGATGTAGTGATCCGCATATGCTTCCGCTTTGATCCCATTTGCCTTAAAGTTTCCCAACTCGCCATCAATCTTTTGCTGCTGGAACAACTCGAGGTGTGACTTCACGCTTTTCCGGGTTCAGACGTTTTTTATTGAGACAGGTCATAATCGAAACCTGTCGTGCCTCTGGGATTGGACTGTGGAGCTCATGAGCTGTGTAGTATGACAAGGTTTGTCGTCATGAAAATAGGCAGTGATTCCCGATAGACTCCATCTATAAAATCCAGGGTCTAGAACGTAGGAGCGATTGATGATATGCTTCTTTTTAGTTTCGTGGAACCTTGGCGTCCAATAGGCACTCCTCTCACGGCGCCCGGATCAACTTGGGAGATATTCTATGTTATCGTTTACCCCCTTGGAGGCCCCCTGCCTCTCACACAAGGCCATTCAGGTCTATTCAGGTTCAGTGATACTCCAACGGCTGTCAATGACCATCGCCGAGAAGGAGCAATGACGCAACCGGTGAGTAGGGATACACTTATAGAGTGTGCTCCCACATGCGAGCGTTGATCATCCCTTTCCGTCACTCGCAGTCTTTCCTCAGGTTAGGGACGCAGACCCACGAGTTTTTCTATTTATCTGGAGACCCCATAACTTCAACAAGCGCTCTTTCACGACCCCAAAACGTGCCGTCGCGAAGGCCGGGAACACAGCCATTTTCTCACGTCGAACATTCGTCCTCTTGCTCACTCGTTCCCTCGAGGCATGCATGGTGGACTCCTCTTAAGGCTGATCCAGAACTTGACCTTGGTTGATTCTCCTTGATCGTGGTCTGGTATGCGTTACTCCTTGCGCAATGCATCATTCTAAGTCCGGTGTAGGATGACCATCATTCTCCCGACCTACACTCCGCAGTTTTTGTGGAGGTTCTGGTTGTCTCATGGGTAATGGCTGTTTTTTGCTGATTACTTCTGCCCGAAGCTTATCTCCATCCCACAGCTTGACGCAGGATATGAAATCAACTCCGAGTCCTCGCGTTCACAAGTATGACGTCTACGAGAACGAGTTGACTGAACTCCGTCAGGGACCCGTTTCGTCCCGCCCCATTTTCCAAGACTTCTACTCTGACGACTTGGATCCGGAGACTGTCAAAATCTACGAGGAGGCTACAAGCGAGTTTCTACGTTTGGAGCACATGAGCGAAGCTATTTTTGCCAACATTCTTCATCGTACTGTTTGGTCAGACGCCGAGCAGCACCCCCGCAAGGTTCCTCTCAACCGTTTGGATGTTGAAACCATCCGGAAGTACCTCACGTTTATCCGCTTCCGTAATAGCGCAGGCTACTCGAAGACCATTGCGTCTCTACATGACGCAGCAGAAGAGAAACCGCATGACGGCAGTGTTTACCCCGCGTATCGGCCCCTGTTTGTCAGGATCCGCAAGCGATTCATGTTACGACAATTCATCTCCTTCCTTAAGCACTCTTCTGCGAATGCCGATGCGCCTCACCTACGTCCTGAATATAACGTGTCTGGCGGTGGTGCCGCTTTGGACGAATTCAGAGACACTATGGAGCTGTATTGTTGGCGCTTGTGCGGAGCCGAGGTTTGTTTTGGCGTTGCTTCTGAAGACCAGGAGTACATGCTCCCTGATTGCGTGTTTGGTACTCTTGACGAAGGTTTCGAGGAAGATCCGTAAGTCCTGTCAATTACATGCTGGCGTCCGATCGCTCATGTACTTATAGGTCCTGTTGTGATCTTTTCTTTCCCATATTCCCTACCCTGTCCATCTACATTCTAGGTACAGCGGACGGCTGCTATCCCTCGAACCCGACGTATGCTCAGCCTATCCACAACACGATCTGGATTGACGTGGGTATCGAGTCCGCCTCCGATGTGCACCTCCGCAACGCCATGATCCTGCAGACATATCCGCGCTATCTCTACTTCTCATCTTTGCGCACAGTCGCACTTTCTATCTCATCATACGACGAGTTCCGCTGGATTCAAGAACACCAAGACTACAGTCGCTTAAAGCAGAGATGCAGACAGAAGTTCCTGCAAGAGACTGTCACGAAGACGCTCGTTCTGCGTCCATCAGTCGTTCTCACTGATCTGACGGATCAGGTAAAGATGATTGGAAACTCTGCTGTTGCTCATGGCTCGTTCTCGGACGTCTGGAAAGGGAAGTGGAACGATCCTGTGGAAAGACGCACGAGATTTGTGAGTCTTACTACTCCCCGTTATGGGAACTTGGCTAACGGGGTTGCGTTGTAGGTTGCTGTCAAGTTCCTGCGTCAGATCATGGTCCAAAACGTTCGAGAGAAACTATTGAAGGTATGTTTTTGCGATTTTCTTTGACGCTTGAGTAACATACTTTATCACTTTCAGCGCTTGCAATCTGAAGTTATCGCTTGGCATAAGTTGTGCCACCGCCACATCAGCCAGTTATTTGGCATCGTTCAATCAACTCACAGCATCGGGATGGTCTCGCTCTGGTATGACAACGGTACCATATGCGAATATGTGAAGCGCAATCCTCAAACCAACAGGCTGAAGCTGGTGAATACATTAATTTGTGGAGGGATTCATCGGTTCTTATGTCACGCCAGCTGATTCAAGTTGCTTCTGGGATCACGTACTTGCACGATTTCAAACCCATTATCATACATGGTGACCTCAAGGGCGTAAGTCAATTGTTCTAAATTTTGAAAATCTTCTGATGAAGGTTTACAGGGTAATATCCTAATTGATGACAACGGTTGCGCTGTCATCAGCGATTTTGGGCTTTCCAAAGCCATGGAAGAGACCATCTCGAAGTCTGATAACAAGAACGGGACTTCTTTCTTCGCGGGATCAACGAGATGGATGGCTCCAGAACTCATTATGGCGCTCGTAGAGGACGATGGATGCATCCCGCCCATCACCACCCACAGCGATGTCTATGCCTTCGCGTCAGTCTGCCTCGAGGTAAGTATTGTCAAGCTCAATCCCCGCTTGGGTACCTCAAGACTAATGTCATTCCTAAGGTTGCCACTGGCCAACTTCCCTACGCGCACCGCAGCAATGACCACTCTGTCACTGTTGATATCATGCGCGGTATAAAACCTAATAAAGGTGTCTCTCTGGCGATTCATGGCATGGAGCTTAAGTGTGTGAAATCGTTCTGGGCCATGCTCGACCGATGCTGGGATGACCAAGGACCTTTGCGCCCGTCCATGCATGAGATGCTCAATTTCTTGGAGAATATGGTCGTGTCCTAAGCTTTCATTTTATGCTCAACACTGGAATATGCTTTCGATTTGCTTATCTTTCGGTCTTCATGTACTGCTGGGAACATACCTTCTCTGGTTGCCTGATACCTTTTGCTTTGCTTGATCTTTCGCCTTCGATTCTGTTGTACCAATAATCTCACCTGGGCGCACGCTGCAGTGGCCGTCGCCTCCAAGTTACGGAGCTGGATGTCTTACCTGTAATTTTTCTCCTTGGTTCCTTGTTAGCTATGCTTATGGAGGGACTTTGAAGCTTCTTAGTTGTTGTATGCTTTGTACTATAAAACCCGGAACATATTTACTTGTTTCGGTGGCTGTCGAGCCAGAGGCGCATTGGAACTTGAGTTCCATCATTGTCTAGTTCCGGCAAGGGCGATCACAGTATGGAAATCCAACCGCCCATCTCAATGTGATGTGGTTCAATGGTCTAGTGGTTATGATTTCTGTCTTACACACAGAAGGTCTCCAGTTCGAACCTGGATTGAACCATATTTTTCACATTTCGGCCTAAGAAATAACAGAAAAGCAGTCTCTTGTCTAAATCTTGACTCAGCATCGTCTGGTCATTCCGTCACTAATGTACGATATCTGGCGTAAGGACCTCAACTTTCATGTACTGCCATCCACTAACGTACTTCACAGGTTCGCCCACATCCACTTGGAGGCTTCTACTGCCCATTCCTCTCCCTGTCCACTTGAAAGTGCAGTGTATACGCTGATGTGGTTGTGGCGTTCTGCAATGATCAACGGGACTGGTTCCTGGAGGAAGGATTCGAGTTCGGTTTGGAAATTCTGCCTGAGCTCCTTGAGGATCTCAGGATCGTGTTCACCTTCCGTCAGCAATATCTTCGGCAAAGTGGTGATTCCGTTGCTCTTCGCGGATTTAAGCAACGCAAGAACATTATGGTTTTCCAGCTTATCGCCGTAATACAACTTGGTTGGCGGTTCGAATGTCGTTCGGACGTCGTTGTAGTACAACCCCGCTGCCAAGATAGCACCCTTGATTCGGGATCGAAGGGGAGAATCTGCGGGAAGCACCTCGGGTTCGAGGAGTAGGGTTCCCACGTGTGTTGCGCCAGCGGAATGGCCAGCGACGAAGATTGAGTTGGCGTCTGGGTTTGGAGTAGTGGAGCTGATGAGTTCGTCTGGGTGCGCTAGTGTCCAAAGGATCGCGTCCCGGATGTCCTCTGCAGATTGAGGGTACCTCGCGGACATGGGGGGAGATGCAAGGCGGTAGTCGGGGATTACTGTGATGAAACCCCGGCGAGCGAAGAATGCTCCAACGCAGGAGTATGACATGTCGAGTGGAGGGGGAAGGACGCGTGCTCCAGCTACGAAACCGCCACCGTAGACAAAGAACAACAATGGAGTCTTTCCAGTTTGATTTGTTGGAGGGTAATAGATATCGAGCTACGAGAATACAAGTTAAGGCAATAGAACATGAGGGACCACTCGAGGCGCAACCCACTTGGTGACGTTCTTCACCCCCGTATTTGAAGGTCTTGCTCTGAACATCGGTAACGACGGATATATTTTGCTCAATAATCTTCTTAAATGCCACACTTGCTGGACTCGAATCAGCTCAATCCCCTGTGGATAGTTGGACAGGACGTACTGGGTTCGAGTATATCCAAGATATCCGTAGCTCCAGCGCTGAGCAGCTTAGCGACTGTGTCCATCGTAGCAGCTTATATTGGGGCAGAGTTTAGAGAGGGCAACAGTTGACATGATGAATATGAGACTCACTGATTAAGGGTGTGTACAAGAGATAACCAGCGGAATGGAATCCATGACGCCTTCTTATATCTGTTCACACCACGCCCGGTGTCGGGATCGATCCCATCGATGACGCATCCACCCGGGTCTGCTATTGATTGAGTAGACTGCCACGAACCGTAGTCCTTGATCCCGGAACACGATTGATGGATTTGCCTTTTGATCGCCATCAAGCTCAGTCCTTCAATGTGCATTTTCCAGATGCGAAACCTTGCATATTATGCCATGGTTGTTGAAGCGGGTCTTGAGAAATGTTGTTTATTATTATCGATACACCTACACGGCCATAAGCGACCAATCAGAGGGGCGTATCATATCCCTGGATAGATATTCCGACGCGTGGAATCCTCTTCGCATGGGATACCACCTCTTTCGCCATGACCACATCCTGCAAACCTATCCCCACCGACTTGAACATCGTGATGGGACCTGTGAAATCTTGGGCCCCAGCAGATTGGATAGATTTACCTTCTGAGCCCGAGAGCTGGCGTGATAGAAGTTCTGCAAGTGGTTTTCCCTCATTCTGGAGAAGTAATTCTCCAATCTCCACCACTGATTCCTGTCCCGTTCCGGCTTTAATGAGGTCTCCTGCCTCCTTTAAGCAGGCTTCCCGTGAGTCGACGATGAGGGCTTGGCTGATCCGTCGACCAATGACTGGTCGGTCGACGGGAACTGCTCGTTGGACAAGGGCTTCCTCGACTTCTTGCATGTGAGGCTTATAGCTCCCGATGAGAATAACATGAGCCCCAGACGGGACCCACGAAGAAGGGAACAGAGGAGATGTGGCGGAAGTCGCACAGATGACTATATCGGCGTCCTTGACAACGTTTTGGATCGAATCCTCCTCTTTCCATGAAAAGAGATGGAAAGTAACTCGAACGAAAGCCGCAGTCGCTGACTTGTACAAATCTAGCGCACGTTCGTTGAGATTGCGATTGACGATGGTACAGAATTTGACGCTCGGGTAGTGTTTGAGGAACATATGGAGATGCGCCTCAGCTTGTTTCCCAGCGCCAAACAACACGACGCGTCCAGGCTTGTGGATCCCAACCAGGGTGGTGGATAATAAGGAACCTGATTAGGGGATCGTTATGAAAAGTCAGACTATTAGATTGGTTTCCCCGAAGGCAAGAAGACAACGGACCAGCAGCGTTGCGAAGTGCAGTGAGTTCCCGCGCATTAACCACAGCTTCAACAGCGCCGGTTTCCTCGTTCAGAACCAGCGTTGTCGCTAGCAAACCGCGCATATCGTCCTCCCTGCGAGGTACACTAACTACTTTGACGCATGTGCCTTCTAGTCGTGCCTGAGGATGCGATATCCGAGCAGGCATGAATAGTGTAGTATGAGATGTCATATCGATAGCTGTGCGGTGTGGTATTTGTATGTCGGCATTTCCGCCAGCAGTCGAACCTGGCGTCCTCGAAACCTCAGTGAAGACTCGTCCCATGAGTTCCTGAAGGAAACCCGTGTCGAAGGAAGAGGCGACCTTCTCCACATCGGCAGCAGAAAGCACGAGCAGAGACATTTGAAAGCAGAAGTCAAATTGGGGCTCGGCTCCATCGTGAAGGGAGATTCGCTCAGCTGGACCCTGGGCCTGTGGAACCCAAACCAGGATCGGCCCGAGATTACCATTCCGCCAATGGTGTTAAGCACGTGCCAGTTATTTCAGGCAGTAATCCGCCCAGGTCTGGATCCAATGTGTATGAGCAAGGATAACAATATTCAGGGTATACATTCGACACGTATGATTACAAGCCTAATATACATAGGGCAGAGCTTGTTCAATCTTGTTGGTATATTTCGTTATGCCGGGGTTTGCTCGGTAAGTTAATGTTGATGAAGTAGATTAATTTGCGAAAGCGATGCGAAGCGCATTCTCGAAGTCGGCAATAATATCGTTGATATCTTCGATACCCGCAGACACCTGTATCCCGTGATAAGCAACGTGAATTCGTTGCGAAAACAACCCAACATACCCGAATAAGGTCAGGAGTTACGCCAGAAGTAAGTTGCTCCTCTTCCGTAAGCTGCGAATGGGTAGTGGTCGCGGGATGGATAACCAGAGTCTTGGCATCACCGACATTGGCAAGGTGGCTAGCTAGCTTCAAGTTATCGACGACTTTACTGGCTGTCTTGGCATCACCCTTGACGCCAAAGCTGAGCACACCGCCAAATGCCTTGACCCTCAACAGCTTTAGCGCCAATTGGTGAGACTCATGCGATTCAAGGCCAAGGTATGAGATCCAGGCGACGTTGGGGTGCTTCTCGAGCCATTTGGCAAGTGCAAGAGCATTGTCGCTGTGGCGTTGCCCACGAAGACTAAGGGTTTCGAGACCTTGGAGAAGGAGGAAGGCGCCGAATGGGTTCAGAGATGGACCAATGTCGCGGAGCAGCTATTCAACAGTGAGGATTGGGACCTATGTTTCTTTACGAATGATCTGAAACATACCTCAGTGCGAACTTTAATGGCAAATGCGATGGAACCGAAAGTTTCACTGAACTTGAGACCATGGTATCCTTCGGAGGGCTCCGTAAATCCCGGGAACTTCCCTGACTTCGTCCAGTCAAACTTTCCAGAATCAACAATGACACCGGCGATGGTAGTTCCGTGACCGCCAATCCACTTGGTGGCGCTATGAACTAGGGATATATACGTCAGCAATGTTCAGATTAGTTGGCTGAGTCGACATACCAACTATATCTGCACCATGCTGGATGGGTTTAATTAGATAACCTCCCATACCGAAGGTGTTGTCGACAATCAAGGGGATCCCATTGTCATGAGCGATTTTGGCGAGGGCAGGAATATCATTGACGATGTATTTTGGATTGGCAATGCTTTCAATGAATATAGCTTTGGTCTTCTCATCGATAGCTGCGGCAAAAGCAGCAGGAGAGGGGTCCGTAACCCACTTGACACCGATACCGAACTGCTTAAAAGTGACTTTAAACTGGTTGTAGGTACCTCCATAGAGGTAGGATCTGGTCTTGTTGTCAACGCTTAGCCCGGCAAAATTTAAAGCTCTACTCACGTTGAGACAATGTTGTCACCGACACCAGCAATCGCGCTGATTGCCAGAAATTGCGCAGCCTGACCTGAGGAGGTTGCGACGGCAGCAGCTCCGCCTTCCAGTGCAGCAATCCGCGCTTCAAAGACATCCTGACATCCCATCAGAGAACCGTCAGCGCATCACATGGCCGGATCTAACGTGAGAACTTACCACTGTGGGGTTGCCGATACGCGAATAAATGTGACCGAATTGCCTGACGATTTTGATCGACGGTGAGCAAAACGAATGACGGTATCTAATGTGATATTCACTTCAGTCCGAAGAGGTCTGCACCGTGCTAGAAGATCCTTAGCATTGCGGGTGAAACTAGGAGTGATGTGACCACCTACAGCAGAGTCATTAAACACAAAGCTTGTCGATGCGTAGATGGGGACAGCGCGAGCATTTGTTGACTTGTCGGGAGCTTGACCAGCATGAAGCTGAAGAGTATCGAATTCAGGCTCTCTAGTCCGCCAATCAACCAAGGCTAAACCAGGAAAGAAGGAAGGCGCACTTATAGAATGAGTTGGCCATGGTGTGCAGTCAAAGAGGATAGATGAGAGCGAAGGTGTGTTCGACAGCTGAACGGGCGTTTAGAGACGTCTTCTTTATATCCTGTTGCAGTGTAGGGGAACTATGACGTGCTTTTTGGTCATGGTTGAATCAACTTGATTGGGAGACGTTGATCACGCCATCACGATGGGGAAGATAACACGCATCTCGTCGACCGACTCCCACCATGAAGATATATTTGCATGACAGGAATTCGTAGATCAAAGGCTTGGGGCACTATACCGAGTATGGATCTCATTTATGTGTGAGCCAGGATAATGCTACCCTTGCAGCTGTGTGAAACGTTGTGAAACACGTGAGCACCAAAAATCACCCCCAACTCATGCTATTGCCACCATCGCTAGGCCACCTCTACTATTGACGCACCCCGGTTCGGACGAACATTTGTATGTTGCTCTACACTCTATGTAAATTCTCCAAAAATTCATAATAAATGGCTAATAAATAATCAATCTAATGTGCGTGCATTACTGTACTGAAATATGAGGCGGTTGGAGAGAGCGTCGAGCGGGGTCAATGTCACCCTCTGTCACTCTAGCCGAGGAATGCCGTGTCGGGGTTTTCCGCCTAATCCTGGTGACCCTCCAGGGGCTGTTTATGCTCGTTCGAGTTTGCTATCCCATAATTCATCAGCATACTATTACCATAATCCATACGCCGGTCCATCTAATTACAACCAGTATATAGACTCACATCCTCGTTACTGACTATATCAAGCCAGAATACCTAGTACCTACTAGTAATCTCAACATAATCGTCTACGTACATAGATCAGCTGAGTTTGAAAAAGACCAGGTGGGAAAGACGTGACTGAGGTGACCATCCGAACCGGGGTGCCCGTCCGAACCGAGGTACGTCAATAGTATGAGAATTCAAAGACGGACAGAGAGTTTCTGTCCCTGATCCGTTGATTAATGCCTTGATCTTATTGATCTTATGCCCGCAAGAACAACAATATCTTCAATTGTTTTTTTTTTAATTGTTTGCGAGCAACGGTCGGATGCTGTGCTTATTGTTCTGCCCGAAGGTGTTTGTTCTATTGATCATTATTGTATTTCTCTGATACTCCTCCGCTACCAATAAACGGTTGTCATGTTAGAATCCAAGACGAGGAACTCCAACAATGAGACTTTCCGTGTCTTGTTATAACACAAATGGCTGAATTCAGAATCACCATCTGGTCCAAGTGTTAGGCGGCCAAAGCTCCCGACATACATATATCTTGCGCACATCCGTCAAATTTTCACCACCTCCATTATTTCCAGTTCGTCCACCGCTATTGACTGACTCTGTTAATTCCTCCAAAACCTAGTTCTTCTTTAGCAACTATGACGTTTGAACTTGAACGTTTAGCGGTCCACACAGGCTACAAATTCTACCACAACGAATACGACCTACATAGCAACCACATTCTCCAACTTCTTACGGATCTCTATTTCGAGCTGGATATTTTCCGTGAGCTTTGGAATGACAGGATATCTACAGAGATCTTCCTTCAGGATATCCTCAGGTAATGCAACTTCATACATGAAACAGCGTGGTATCTCTCGGTCTGACTACAAACAGGAACCTGGCGTCCGTACGCGATGCAGCGGAGAACTCGCAAACGGCAAGCAGCCTCCAAACGTCCCAGGCCAAAAGTAAAGGCAAACAGAAGGCGGTTGCCCCTCTACAACCTGGTGTATGCATTTTTCCGCGCGTGGCGCGAACCTCTCTGACTTAGTTATAGAACATGGACGACATTGGTATGGATAGACTAGGAGAGGTGGCTTCAAGTTCTAGGGAAGGGTGAGTCTTTCTCGACGTGGGATTCGTAGTTCGTACTCATGCGCCAACCAAGACTTCCTACACCTCGAGCACACCTTCAGATCCAACGACGCGTTTCACCCACCCCACTCAGACTGGACCTACACCGGGGGTCCCGCAGGGATCGCTGCAAACCACTGACCATCAAGCTCCCGCCTATCAAACGCTCTGAATCCGTCTCAAGTGATGGCGAGAGTGAGAACCCAAATTCGATCGCGCGACCTGCTGCTGCCAGCTCCACCCTCCCTGCTGAGGCCACGTCTTCTCGAACACAGAGTTCGAAGCGCTCCTATCAACTGCAACCCAAGTCCGCTGTGAAGGTGGAAGAGGCGGAGGCGCAGTATGCAGAGGTATCAATTTCCAGCAGACAAGGTGGAAATTGGCGGCACCAATCATTCCACCGAGAGTACACTACTAGAGGTCCCATCACCGCAGATACGGCCCGTCACGAATCCTCACCGAAACATTCCCCAATCATCCCATCTCGTTGTCCACCTCTTTCCCGGCGTCCTGGGGCACCGCATTCAAGATCTGAGAGGACCACTCAGAAAAAAGGTCCCGGGAATCCAAACCAGGAACTCGAGAAGAAAGGGGCTATAATCCCGGGTGGGGGCGAATCCGAGGTTGTATCTCGTTCCGGCCAGAAACACCGGTTACCATCTACCAACACGAGCCTTGGCATGCGGAGAGTGCCCAGGAGTGCTTCAATGACTACAGCGAGTTGCAACAACCTCTCAACAGGCAAGGGAAAGCGAGGCAGGGAGGAGGATGCTGAAGAGGCGAAGGGGGAAGTCTCGCAATCCCGCAAGAGAACTAGAAGGAATTAAATCCGCTATAGTTATTGATACCGATAAATGTATCTTAATTCGACACCTAATTCTCTATAAGTGTATTCCATCGTTCATACCGCTGGCTTGAACCGTCGTTACTCCGAATCCTACATGTGTCGTCGTGAGCGTGGACAAACAAGAAACAAATTTCCACCGTTGCTGACGGGGACATACCGTATGCGCTTGTGGTGTCCCCACGACTTTTATGTCTGGCATATGATGGGGGTGACTTCACGCATTTCGTCGTTCTTCAAGACAAAGAGCACCGATGCGTTGTTCGCCGCCATCGAAATAAATCTTTGAACCTGAAAATCAATTACAGACTCAATATCTCGAGTTATTCTAATTGTTATTCCTTGTTGTTCGTGCCTTGTTGCTGACTTGCTTCTTTGCTGTCAGATAGCGCCGAGCAGGCACCGCTCAAGGCGGTTCGTGCCGCTTCTGGTATACCACACTCGTCGAAGCTATTAACCACCAGGGTTATACTGGCTCACAGCGCATCGTTTGCACTCCTTGAGCCCTTGGTACAAAGTTCATGCATTTGCGATTTCTGGTCTCTGCAACTTCTCGAAACCAAACTCTTCTATAACACGGTTGCGGCACGTGGAGAACAAATAACCCTTGGGGATGCCTGGAGTACGGAGAGGCGCTTTTCCACCATTGAGAGCCATTACTACTTGGGACGCAGGACAAGCAATGCAGCATCTTGTGCTAAGATGCAGTTTCCATTTATCCTAGTCTCTAGACTCTCTATGACGGCTTGTCAAATTTACACATAACTTTTGTTTCCGCAAATGGTATTTCTGACTTGGTGTTATCTGGCGGGTGCGTCTTCCGAACTTGTCGGTATCATTTTTCCAAGGGCGCTGGATTAGCGAAAGTCTTGCGGTGATAATATCCTTGTATCAGACAGGGATGACACGTCTTGTATTGGGCTCGGATATGGGCGTTTGCTTATTTTGTGCCATTTATAAGACCAGCCATCAGACAGCGACTTCACGACGCTCAATCAATCATCCAGCGCTGATCTGATGCAACACACCGAAGGTTCCATGAGGCTGTGGGAGGGAACATAGAGAACATTACCACACGCGTTCTGGCTTCCCCTTTGTCAAGGAGCTTCTCAGGTTGCATTCCTGATTTGGACACTAACGAAGGTAATGTGCGGACAAAAATAAAGAACGTGGTGTCCTATTCGCTTTCATCAAGTCATACGCGCCAAGTTGCAAATGGCTTTGAGCACTACGTAACTGACATATCATTTTCATTTACTGCCACCTAAAAGTATGTTGCCCTATCTTTGATCATCTTCCTGATGCATAGATGGATTGTACCTCTCGACTTAGCTTGCGTCGTGAAGGCTCTCCTTGTGCCTTGGAGAGCTTCTTTTAGGCATTAAATGAGTGACATTCCTGGGATACGGTATAGCGCGCGAAGCAAAAAGAATCAGAATAGATATTCACGAAAACCAACATGCCCTCGAGTAACCCTCAAGCACCATTAAAATACATCAGCGAAGCAGCAATCATGCTCAATTACAGCTCTGAAATGAGGACGGTCTTCGTGACTGTTGGCATCTCCACGGATTTGGTGTGAAGACTTCCCTGTAAATGGACCTATTTCAATGGAAGTGCCTACGGCAAAGGGGCTTGGGAAACGCACAGTCCGCTCATGCGAGTGAATGCCATACTCTACTCGACCAGTATCTCGAGACCTGGTGCCTCCAGCCTTCGAGCTGTTCATTTGAAAGCTTCCGAAGGACGAAATTGCAGCCGTTGTTTTAATATGTTTCTCTTTCAAGGTCGACCGCGCGTTCAACCTGGGTAAGTCGTAAGCGAATCACACTCTTGACGTCTTGGAAGAAAAATTACATAGCAACTGTACAGCCGCTGGAGTGTCAGCAATGGGATTGATCAGCAATTGCGAACTTACAGAAGGTATTAGCGTAGAGTTTGGTCACATTGACATGGAAGGCGAACCTATTCAATCAATTCAGTCAAGCGTTACCATTTTGAATATAGGAGAACGGAGGTCCTACCATACGAGTTGCTTGGGGAGGGCATAGAACGTGATCAATAGCAAGACCTGAATAAGCGTAACGAGTGCGCCTCTGTGAATGATGAATTGCATTAGTGACTTCAACAAGCCGTTGGTACTAAGAGATCTATTTGAGCATAGTCCACGTTTGTTTTGCTGGGAACCGCGTACCCGTTCATCCCGGTCTTGGCTGATGTGAGAAAGAGGCACATCGCAACAGTAGCAAGAACATCTGTAACAGCACCAGCCCCCTTGGCTAGCCCAAAGAATATCTATAGATCAGGCGAGAAGGCGAGTCAGCGTCGAGGCAGTATGACAGAATAAATCGCTGTTACCGCAAACACTTCGTTTCGATTGCTGAGAACACCACGGTGGAACTTGTACATAGCGCCCACACAGCCTGCGGTAGCATTTAGTCTGTGCTCAAGCGATCTATCAACTGTCGTTCAAACTCACCGACACCACCAGCTGATAGAGGCATGATTTAAATGTCAGTCTTCGTCTTGGGGCGATAGCCAATCAACATTGCCGTACCGAAGGCTACTACAAGAAAAAGCGTCTGGGGGTAAGATTTAGTTTCAGATGTCTCCAAGTCCCGAGCTGGAGCAACTCACAATAGTACCAATGAGTATCCAGCTTCCGCTCCCTGACCGCTTGACTGAGGTAACCTCTGTTAGCCGAACCAGTCGGGTCTTATATAAAGGACTTGCCGTTCACAAGTTGGTGAACAAAGTAGAGTTGGGAGCTGAAAAAAGATGTTGGTCACGTCCATCATTTGATACTCATCTTGGCTCACATAGCTGTAATGATTGTGGAGATAAGGCATTCCGCCGAGAGTTCACTGTACGCTCCAGGGTGAGTACAATAGCGTGCATAGTTAGTAAGAAGACCAACGGAGTTATCGAAGAAAGTGGTGCGAGTGAGCCGTAATGAGGTACCTATTGGCATCCAGGAATTCGGTCCGTTCAACGGACGACGCTGCTCAGTGAAGAGATACCACGCACGAGGTAGTAATAGATTGACTGGGCGGTTAGAGCAGAGGAGGCTATATCCAAGAAGCTGTTCCGAATGTCCCCTGGTGAGTAGGCTTAAATAACCAAACGGTATTGCATACATCATGGCAGCGGCCTGCGGGGTAAGATGCTCGGTGGGATACTCCAAAGGAACACCGTTAGCGACGCACTATTAATCGGACAGATAGTCTATCCCCAGGGCTGGGGAAATAGACATAGGCTTGCACAACAGTCATTCCTCCAAGACTAGGTACATGTGTTGGTCAAGATCCGAAGCTATGCTTGTGGGTGAGCATTCACGCACAGTAGCGAGATAATAAAACCTAGGCATCACCAGATATCTCGGTTAGAGGTAATGTATAATGGAGCATAAAAGGGACACACCCCAGTAAACGGGTGCAAAGACCGGCCCAAGGTTAATTTCCTGAACCGGTTGGGGACCCATAGTCCTTCAATAACGTTCCTGGTGACTTGCTCTGAGCTCGACAGTGGAAACAAGGGACGAGCACTGAAATGGAAGGGAGGAAGGGAAAGGTACCAGAGAGGAATATTTATTTCGTCACCCTTGATGTTACAGCTTATGTATGTATGCCTATTGCACAGAAGGTTGAGTGTGTGCGGGCACCACATGGTCTACGTTGAAACCAGACTGCACACAAACTGACACTGGTTCTCCAGCTCCGATCACTCCACATCGATGGGTATCTGTGATATTTTCCAATTGCAGTGGCCGCTTTCTTCCTGTTGCGAAGAGCGCTGTGGCAACATAAGAGGAATTGAATCTGCGGCGTGTGATGTCAATCACTTTGCTGTTGACAACATTGTCAGGAATGTCAAGTACACGCTAGAGGGTGAATGGCCTCGGAGTCCTAAGCTGGAGTTCCAAAGGCTCCAACGTCCGGCAAGGAAAAGGATACCGTCTTCGTTGGCGCTGAACAATGGAGACTGTCGTTGCTGTTCAGGCGAGGATTGATTCAAACTGTTGGCGCTCAGGACGCACTCCATAGAAGGTTTAAGTCAAGCCCTGAGAATGGGAGGAATGGCTGTGCTTCGGTGATGGGGCCTGAAAACGGGACTTCAGGTGATGATCGCTGGTTGTGACGAAGTTGATGAATCTGACTTCAGAAGCTTGGAGAGCCCCTGAGCTTTCCGAGTCCGTATAATCTCCGACAGAACTTGACTAATGTTTCACCGCAGCCTAAGCTTAGACTGTCCCCGACGTCCAGCTGCCAATCCTAGTGCTCCATTGAAGTGATAAGCAAGCATCAGCTGTCCGATAGAGTGTATTGAAGTCGGTTTATACGCAGCTGGTTTCGGAGGGTAGTAAGTAATATGGACCCGCGATGTTAACATCGATGGTCAGTTATTAAATTTCCTGGGAACCATGCCACGGTTCGGTTCGTAGTGAAGGAGATCAGGATTGTTGGTAGTCGTGGTAATTATTTAATTTTCGAAGAAATATGGCGCTTGTGAGTGGTCACACGTCATAAGAAATTCTTGGCAGGTTTGCTATTTTGTCGAGCTCGCAGGCCGCGAGTTTTATACTTCTTGGCACAAAAATCTTGGATGTGAATAGCATGCTGGGTCGGGTGCTAATCCCATGTCTTTGCTGGCAGTACCTCATTCAGTTGATCCCTTTCCACTGTGTTACACGTTTGATAGCTTCTACAATCCTTGTGAATCCATCAATAGATGCTTTTTAAAAACCTAGACGGGTGGATTTTCGACAGACGAAATCTACTTTAGATAAGACGAAAGGCAAGAGGCTCCAGCCCTCACCTCTGCTTGCACCACCGAGGCTGACGTCCCTTACTGCTTTGTCAGCATTCCTGATGCTACCCCATTGAATTGTCTTCACATTGCTGTCATTGCTCAATACACTCTTGCTACTCCTCTACGATTTGATCCCGATTTTACCAATATTCATGTGTAAAGCAGTCAAAACTATACATGTCAGCTATTTTATCAACTTTGAAGATATTGCACATTGTGTGCATCATGGGACTCAGACATGTTGAAGGGATTGCAGTCCATTGCAAACAGTATTAAGTCCCTTCCATTACAGCTCTTGCTGCTTTCATCTATTGAGACACCATGTCAGAACCCTGGACAGATGATCCTCCTGCATGTGTTCCCTCAATCCACTGAGCCAACCAACTTTGTACCCAAGTTGATCAAGGCTGGGGTTCATGCTGTTGTTGAAGTGAAGTCACTTCAAGGTAAGCTCAGTTTGGTTTAAATTTGTGACACTTCAGTGTGACTCAATATGTCAAAGTGAACTGAAGTAAGTTTGCCTTTAGTTTGACAAGTGTGAATGTGAGCTTATAATATCATGTCACTACATTGAGTTGACTGTACCTGTTATGTCCCTCTTCTGTTTATTGATTTCCTATAGTCCATGCACATCTGATTTCCTCTATTCCCATCACTTTTAGGCCAAGGCACTATCCTCAATTTGTCAAAATGCCCTGTTTTATTCTTAGAGCCTGTTCAGCAATGAGTTTACATTTTTTTTAAAAATCCACTTTTATTGTACTAGACTAGCTACTACAAATGGGTGCATGATCACAGTCCCAATGAGTTTACATATCTAAACTCAAATATGAACCTGAACATGATATGACTGATAAGAATTCCCATCCCTCCCAAGATGAAATTTTGCAATATTTCTCATTGTGCCTACCTACTGCAGCTGTCCTAGTCAAGTGGTTCTTATCATAAGTGGGTATATACTTAAATACCTAGAGACAGTGTACAATAGTGAGCAAAAGTATTGTATGCTAGTCACATGACACACATTCCATTCTCTACTCATCATGAATCTACCTTTAATTAATTGAAATGTACTTCATTTGAACACATCATGTACTTAGACTATATATTTGACATCAGGTAGCTATAATGCAAGTAACTTAAAGAAGTACAGTAAGCAACAAAACTGTTCCAATATTTGGAACTTTTAGAAAAAAATTACAATATCTCTGAACTGGCTAAAGTGACTACCTCTAAAATATTTATGAGGATAGCCTAGTTTCCTAATTTTAATTTCACTAAGTCTTATTATGTAATTATTTTAGCCTCATTTAATATCAATTATTGAGTCAATATTACTCATTGGAACAGTTTTACTGCTAATGTTCTAGCATATACATACAAGGGTATAACTAGTACTTGGTGTATCCTCCATTAGCCCTTATCACTGCCTCTATCCTCCTAGGCATACTTTCAATCAACTTCTGACACTCAAAAGCTGGTATGTCGTTCTACTGGTCCTGTACCCTCTCCTATAGTTCATTTATTCTCTTGTATGGAGATTCATACTCTCCTAGTTTTTTCTTGAGGTAATTCTATAAGTGTTCAATGGGATTGAGGTCTGGAGACTATGTTATCCATGAAAGAACCTTGAATTGGTTCTCCTGAAACTAGGCTATAGCATTCTTGCTCTTGTACTTGGAGTCATTATCCTGTTGAAAATCATTTCATCCATCTCCAGCCTATACCACTCTATGATCCTCTTAAGTTCATCTTCCAGAATGCTCATATCCAGGTTATTATCCATTTTTACATCAATCTTGGTTATAAACCCAGTTCTTTTCTATAGCATGCAGCCTCAAATCATGAGTGATCCTCCTCTAAACTTGACTGTCCCTTCTATCAGCCTATCACTAAGGCCCTCTTCTGGCCTTTTCCATCCCCACTTCCTACCATCTGATCCCAACCTGTTGATTTTAGTCTCATCAGACTATATAACCTTCTTCCAGTCCTCCAGGGTCCAGTGCTGGTGTGCCAAAGCAAAGTCCATTCTTTTCCTCTTATGCCTAGTACTAAAGAAAGGCTTTTTCTTCTTCACTACAGCTTTGAGACCTGCCTTCTTCAAGTGTCTT
>JAEUWN010000285.1:0-74534 GCA_018524465.1 Podaxis pistillaris | reverse complement strand
AACAGCCACCTGAGGTTAAACAGAGCAGCTCCTACTGACCTGTACAGGACTAGGATCTCTGCTTGTCTCACTTACAAGGATAGGCTCCAACTTAGGTGTCGCTCAGCCCAAGAAGAAACCTTGTAACAGAAACCTTGTAACAGTAGCAGCAATTCCATTTGCATCAACCATTACTTCTGGGCTTCTACAAACAACTACATGTGAGTCTATATTTATATGGTCCTGAAGTTGTCAAACAGTGGAGTGACCAATATTCCTCTAGATACCTTTGTCAAGTACTCTAAAGGCCTCATATTCACATACAACCAGGGTCCCATAGTGATTTCCAAGCTTTGTGGTTTCCAGGAAACAACACATGGCTCTTGTGTACAGATGGCAGTATTTGATATATGCACACAGTATTTGCTTCTCCATATACTGGGGCCCCTGTTCCAGATGTTGACTGAAGCTGACAGTATTCCAGTTCAATCCCAGTTATCAAATGGCCATGCTCTATGGGGGAATTTGAGTATCTGTCACATTGGAGGATTGTTAATTGGTACTCTGGCTTTGCACATTGTCTTTGGAATATAAATAGATATCCTTATATGATACAAATCCCTTCAGTTTGGATACCTAGAGTTGATTGTCACTGGTGATAACATTCCCCACTCGGGATATTATACAACCTGTACTGTGCCAGATCCTGTTACCCTAGATTCACCCTTCAATTTCGGTGGCCAGGGTGCCAAGCCTCCATACAGTTTAGGGCACCCATAGCCTAGAAGGTGATTCCAACTGCATTTCTTGAGCTACTTCGGTCGTGAAGTCGTGAACGAATTGTGCAATATCTGCATATTTCGGATGACCACCACAATCATGCTGATTCACTTTCATGAATGACGATGGGAGCCTATCATTCGACACTCAATGCCCTTTGCTATGTAATCACTTGATTGAAACTCGAAGTTGATCCCGGCGGGTGCAAAGACAGGGCTACGCCATATGAGATGAATGAGAATCTTCATTGTAAGGCGTTCGAGATTAAACGCGAACAACTCTACTCTCAATTGTAGCTGTCTTCTTCTAGCGAATAAATAAACTTTATGTACCAAAATTGAAAAAGAAAGACATATGACCGGACTTCGGGAATGCGAATCCGTTATCGTGATCGTGGCCCTAGCATGAGTCAGGTCGCGGAACAATGGTCATCCAGGATATGACGAGTGCAATGGAGCGCCCGCCCCTTACAAGCTCGCTGGTTGAAGTTAGTGCCCCAAGAATTGGAGCTGCATGGACCATCCTGGACAGAGTGGAACACCCCCTAACATCCTCTATCTTCCGTCCAGAGGCACTCGAAGCTTCTCCCAGGAATATGACAGAGGTGCTTTTGATCATGTCACGGGAGAGCGCTGAGACAGCCGAACAATACATTAAGCGGGTATCGTCATTGACACCATCAACTGCCGAGCGATGGCCGCGCAGTACCCTGGGAATTCCCAGCGGCCACCTAAATTACTGAATGACAGCCTGGGTATGTATTAATTTTACAACTCCACCCTGCCGAGCCCAGCCAGCTCAGGCCTCAGGCCTCTTTCTGGGACTCCTTGGACGCCATGCTTGTTTCTTGCTTCAGGTAGTTCTTGAATCATGTGTGCGGTTCTATAATTGCACTGTACATAAGCACGGCGCTGCTGAGCCTATTTAAGAGGCACAGAATGCTCATGCACTGATGGACCCGCCCGCTTCTTTCACGGGTTTCGCGGACTGCAGGGTCAAGTCATGGGTGTGATCCCATCAGGCGTGGTTTCATGCCCGAACAATCGCGATCCCTGCGTACTTACCCCGATTTTCCACTGACAAAGCCTGCTCAACACGTTATCCAACAACTCCACTGAGCAAGGGGAAGAGCGTAGCGACTCGCTATGCTCTCCGCACTTTTCCTTCGGATCACGCTTCTTTATGGGCTGCTGGCCTCTGCCCAAACTCCCCCTCAACTTGGTTATACTCCTCTGGCAGTCAAATCCCCGTACCTTCATGGGTGGATAGCCAGCAATGATGATGGATCCTCTCCCGCACGCATGTGGCCAAATTTCTTCACAACGAGCCGGGTAAGTTACTTCTCCTTTAACGCTTGCGAACTCAATCATGCCAATATTGTAGGAATTTGGATGGGCTGGAATGATTCGCGTAGACAATCAAGCCTTTCAGTGGATGGGCAATAGCGGGTTCAGCTTTACGAGGACCGTGGCAAAGGAGGTTACTCCTACCAGGAGTATCTTCAGACTTCAAGCTGGTCCGATCCAATTCAACGTCACGTTTCTAAGCCCTATCGAAGTACGTGCTTTCCGTACATGTTTCGTCTGTTCCAGCATCTTACAAGGATCTTAGCCTGATGATTATGTTCGGCAATCCATCCCGTTCTCATACATGTTCGTGGATGGTTTTGCCGCCAACGATTCCCAACCCCATACAGTTCAAGTCTACTCGGATATTTCTGCTCGTAAGCTAACGCAATCTGTTCGGAGATGCTAAGCTCACGAACTTGGCGATACAGAATGGGTGACTCAGGACGATAAAGCCGTTGTCGTCTGGGACACTACAGAGAAGGATACTACTGTTTATCATCGTGTTACCCGACAAAGCCCATTGCCTATGAAAGAAAATAATAACATGGCAGAGGATTCCGTTGGATATTACGCTATTGCGAAGGTGCCACTCCTTGAGTTCTCACCCTTTCCCTGTCCTCATGGTTCTCAACAGCGGTCTGGCCTCACGTGGCAAACAGGCGTGGACGTCGACTGTCGTCGCAGATTCGCAAACGAGGGCACTTTAGGTGGCACGAGCGACACTCAATTTCGATCGGTATCTGAGTAAGCTCAAGCCAATTCTTTGGGCAGTCCCTGAACTGACGAAAACCAGCCGATGGCCCGTCTTTTCTTTTTCAGTCGACTTAGGTGCCATATCACCTGGCAGTCAACCAGACCCTATTGTCGTTGGCCTTGGTATCGTCCGTGATCCTGTGGCCACTTATGCAACAGATACATTGATCCAGAACCGGAGTGGCTATTATTGGTCAATGTACTCTACCATCGAGCAAGTGGTAAGCTGTCGTCCCGACATTGTCGCCAGCAAGAGCTGATAATTTATCCCCTAGATCTCTGCTTTTCTCTCCGACTTCACAGATGCACGGAAGAGGAACTTGGCTTTGGATGACAAGATCATAACCGCCGCATCCGCTGTCTCTCCGGAATATGCTGGCATTTTGTCTCTCGTGACAAGACAGATTTTTGCGTCCATGGATATAACGCTCCCTTCCGCACCAACTGGACAGTTCAATACTTCTGATGTGAAAGTCTTCATGAAGGACATTGGCGTATCTTCGTGAGTGTTCACAACAAGTATCTTCGTGATCCGTAGTCGTTAAACAAGCTGACACAAAATGAAGGCGAGCAAACCCAGTGGATGTCATCTACGGTGCCTTCCCAGCACTTCTGTACTTCAACTCATCGTTGGTCCGCCCACTACTAGAACCTTTACTCGAGTTCCAGTCGAGCACTCGCTATGTGAATGCATATGCTGCTCCCGATCTCGGTGCGTCACAACCATTCGATGTTTCACATATCATCTGATGTCCTCATAGGTACCTATCCTTCTGTTTTCGGTAACGTCAGTGATACCCGCATCTTCGGTGTTGAGAGTACGTATTCCAACGGTAGCAACTCTCCGTTCTAATTTATTTCTGACAGACTGCGGAAACATGCTCATCATGGCCTATGCTCATGCGGTCAAGTCAGGCGATGGCTCTCTCCTCTCTCGCTACGTGAGTACCCAATCTCGGATGCACTATCCTCGTCTCATAGACACCGCTAGTACCCAACATTACAACGTTGGGCCGACTTCCTCATCGCCAATTCGCTGCATCCTCTAGGGTTCAGCACCGCCGACGGCCTAGATACCCCAAACATGTCAAACTTGGCGTTGAAGGGTATTCTCGGTATCTTCTCCATGGCGAAGATCAGCGAGGCTGTCAGAGCTTCCAACAATACCTTCATGGTTAGCTGTACAGCACTGAGCATACGGATGAAACTTGTTCTGACAAGTGTTTTCAGGACCAGGCGAATCAACTCATCAAAGAATGGAAAAAGCTTGCCGTAGTGAATGACCACATTGCGGCCATTTATGGTCAACCAAATTCCTGGAGTCTGATGTACAACCTCTTCCCCGCCATTTGGTTGCAGACAGGTTTGATTGAGGACGATGTACGTGCACAATCTATGCCAAAGTCCGACCAACTATTCACCGATCCGCCCAGATCCTGAATCGTCAGGCCCAGTTCTACCTGCAACAGAGCAGTGGGTGCCTTCCACAGCAATCCCCTCACTATTGTTTGCTGATTCGTACATCGTAGCCCCTGACCTTGGTTTTGTCCTTGACAACTCACAGCCAGATATTTCCTATCCTCGTAAGTCCAATCTACATCAGTCCGTGCATATCCTAACGGATCCATCAACAGATTGGTCCCTCCTGACCGCTGCGACGATTCCAAGCGGTTCCTCCACCGTGCGAGACCGGCTCATTAAATCTGTGTATGCACGAGCGTACATGCCGAAGACCAGGTTCCCTCTGCCAGTCAGGTATAAAGCGTCCAATGGTGAACCAATCCCCGGCTTTGGGAGTGGAAGGTACGCTATTCGAGGCAAGTCTTGACTTTCCCTTTGCTGATAAAAGACGCAAGCGCGTTGCAAGGAGCTGCTTTTGGAATGCTAGCTTTAAGGTCCGCTTCACAAGACATTCGTGAACTAAGTCGGTATTAACGTATAAACAGTCTCCAAAACGTCGATATCAGAGCCGAAGCCACTGGCTCTTCCGGGGGCTCCGACAAACCCAACGTTGGCGCCATAGTAGGTGGTGTAGTTGGTGGGCTAGCCTTCATCCTCATCGTCGCAGCCGCGCTATTCTTCTGGCTCAGGCGTAAACAGCAGAGAGCCGGCGACTCCGCCGAGGATGTCCAATACTCCAAACCGAGTCCCTTCCTCGCGACTCCATCTCCTGGCACTCCCCACACCACCACCCTCTACCACACTCTCCACCAATCCAACTCTGACCAAGTCATCGCGCCACCGTCACCGAACAGTGCTAATGCTAGTGCAAACCCGTGGACGCCAGATTGGGAAGGCATGTCGCAGCCTCGACACGGTTCGGACGCGGAAACGACGTCGTCGTTACTTCCTGCTGGCGCTGCCTTGGCTGTGCCGATGTCGGGTAAGCAACGAGAATTGTTGAGTGTGCGGAATCAGAACCTTGCGCATGTGCATAACCCAACACCGAGCGTGTCAACTCTTTCGAATCCGTATTCCACGTCCGCGTCTGGGACGGAGGACCTGAGAGCGGAGGTGGAGCAACTCAGGAGGGAGATGGAGTCTATAAGAAATATAGCTGAGCCTCCGCCCGGATATGCATAAACATGTCAAATTCTTTCTTTCTTACAGTTCTTTCTATACGATATCTTATGTTCTTTGCATTTGTGAAGGCAATGCGAAGGCGAAGAGATTGCCCAGTCGATTGGGACTGATGTATACCCCTCTTAGATACGTCCTGTGCTACCACTCCTTATATTAGCTTGCACTCGTTACTTCAAAGCTTCATCTTGTGTATATATTCCTTGCTGGACATTGGGCAATCTGTTCTACACCGTTTCCGTTCCCTCCTGTAGTCTGGGAGTGCTCGTGATGGCATATTCGTGGTCGAATCACCTGGCCGTTAGGAATGGTTACACTGGCGATCACAGGAGGGCGTCAGGTAATTTCAAAAATCGGGGTGCGATGACGGCTCTGCCAGCTGGATGCTATTAGGTTTCTGACCACCAGCGGTCCAAGATGAAGACAGTAACGTAGAATACCGCGTCTAGTCTCCTATTACCCCGCCGCCCAAAAAAGGTCGAAATGAGAAAAAAATGATGCGTCAATGTCAAATAGTATTAGGTAGCTACTGAGGGCAAGGCTCATGATGATATCCAGGAGTGGGCTTATAATTGAGGCGGAGAGGTAAAAAAAGTCCAGTCTACAAAGAAAAATCATGCAACAACCACTCATAGTAATTCAATTAATATCCGGCGGACGGTGGGTACGCCCGCCCAGGGTATCCACCCTTCTGGTATAGCTGCTGTCCGCTGACACCGCCGACAAGGCTCGCTGGTGCACCGCCATGGTAGTTGCTTGCTGTGTCTTCTTCGTACTCTGGTCCACCAGGGCCGGCGAGTAGTGGGTCCTTAACTTCCCAAACTGCAGCCTTGGAACCGACAGAGAACTCGAGGTCTTCACGCTGTTGATCCGGTATTAGTGGGACACATTTTGAATCCGGAATAGTAGCCTTACAGTAATGCTGTCCCAGTACTTATAGACCATCATTACACTGAGGAGCATGCAGAGGGTGAAGAAGAACAATCCGTCGATGTAGTGCTTGATAGCATCGCAGATCGTCACGCTGAAAGCGAACAAGAGAACCTGGGCAATGGTGAAGAAAGCGGTACCGAAGACGATGTCACCGATGGGCCACCGATCGTCGAGGGTGCGGAATACAAGGACAAGCTGGGAAACAACATAGACAACGGTGCAGATAAGTGGCCAAAGAATATAGATTATCCAAAGCCCAATAGGCTTGTCGTACTTGAATCCGGCGAATTGCTTGAATGTGGCGATGGCGATGAAGAATGAGACACCGAATATGACGAGGCAAGAAATACGTAGGAACTATGTTGCAACATTATCAGCATCTCGTTTTAAAACGCGATCGTGGAGGGTTACCCATAAAGATAATGGTGTGCCATCCTCGGCAAACTGGAACCCAACAAAACCGTTAATCAGAAGGCAGCAATATGTCGCGGCCACCAATCCTGTGTAGACTGCAGCAAACCACTGCTTGGGTATCAGACGACAATCCCATTGATTTAATAGGAGTCGTACGCACTGTATAAGCTGCATTTGACGTAGGTATCACGCCAGAATCAAGGAACATCGCCAAGAGTTCTATCAAGGCATACATCCAGAAAAACATCACAATCTCCTTTCGACCTATACCAAAGTGAACGCTGGGTACATTGGTGGCAACGGTCCCAATACAAACTCACCAACAGCAGTATACTTGCTCCGGATGTGAAGAATCATAATGGCGGTCATGATGATAGCGACTATATGCACGAAACATGTTGCTGTAATGCATGTTAGCCTCTTTCAAATGTCCAAGCTGGCGAGTTCAAGAGAAATTCTGGCAAAGGCCGCGACGAACGAAGGAAAGACCCAGCCCCCCCCCCTCTCATGGCGGTTCCACCCAAAGAAACTAGCAAAAGGTCGACTATATGCGCCTCATCTATACCCAACTACCCTTCATTTCATCATCCCTAGATTCCGTGTTGAAGTAACGTCCTTTCAAAGATCGCAAAAGAGTACAGTAGAACGGCAGTCGAAGGGTCGCTTGGTAATTCCAAAGTAGCCGCAGAATCTGCCATTGACTAACAGAGAAGGATGAGGACTCACACGGCTGGAAGATGAGAGTTCCTCCGACATCGACATTTCTGCTGTAACAAGTAGGCTCAATGCCTTGATCAGAGCCGACGAGGGGGCAAATAACGAGTGCGGCAGTCTCGCAAATTGCGTTGAAAGAACCAAATTCGACGCCCATGATCCGTGATGCAGGTAGCGGTGGTTGAAAGGAAAGACGAGATGGTCAGGAGTGTGGCTCTTGGGCAGAGGAGCCCTCAGGAGATGTAAGTGGGAATGGCGTTGTCGACGACACTGGCAGCCTCCATGTCATCCCCAACTCTCCCACCATCTGCTGACTAAGCCCTCCTATTCTCAGTCCGCGCACCTCTCATTCCTCCTCTGAAAGTCGGACTACTTTGGTTCGCTGACGCTATATCTCCTGCTCATAGGAGACAAAATTGCTATGCCTAGGCAGATACAAAGTTGCCTGATGTTTATTTCAAGTTCCTGGTCACTCCCAATTCCTGGCATCCGACCTAATCTCCATTCTCTCCTTCTGGGCAATTTGCAATTCATCAGATGAACTCACCTGTGAGCTCCTGTGAGCCACTACTTCAGACCCAGTCGATCTGAATTTTCCTTTGTTCGACTGATCGGCGTTTACGGTTGTTCTGAATGCGGTTTGTTAACCTTCGAGAGGTCGACAGGCATGGGCGCACATCAGCTCCACGCTTTCGGTAAATGCAAAGGGGAAATTCTGAAAGCAGAAAGCAACCATAAGATAACCACGAACCGAAATTGGATCAATGATACCTGCTGGCCCTGGTTGGACAAAGGGGAGGCCACCACAGGAGCTCAAGACCGGGTACGCCTTCCGGTGAATATGGAGGGGTCGTTTGAACCCGGCGGCAATCAGCCAACAGCGACTTGCAACATGTACCAAATCGGCACGCCAATGATCCAGAAGACAAAGCAGCCCATCAACGCCGCCACATCTCTGACTTGCCACGACCATACCCACCGTTCGCCCAGTTTGTTGCCATCACTGAAAAACTGGAGTAAGTCTTTCACCGAAAGGATACCTCCAACCAGATATGTAGGTGATCTGACACTCTACCAAAAGCACCAGACCATCGCCACCTTCCGTAACTAACTAATGCCCACATCCCTATCCCAAACAGTCGCATATACGTTATTCCCCATCGCCACGAGCGGCGGGTATGGCCCGGAGTCGCTTAACTCTCTACGAAGATCGCCTCCCTAAAAACACACAGATCCTAGCCATTCTATGAAATGAGTTCCAGAAATAAACAAGGACAATAACAGTCGGACTATCCTCTATCCCACGTCCGAACAATCTTCTCCGTTCCACTACAGGGCCCAGTAACCATCGTTCAGGGCCCAGTCCGCTCTACGAGCTCCAGTACACCCTAGTACACCACTCCCTATCGCACCGTACTTACCGCCGCCACATGCCTGTAACTTGTTCCAGGTATACATACGTTGTCATCGGTCGGATTCGCAACAGGCCCTCCGACCTCGGGCTGTCATGCTAAAAAGCAAATTGGACCCGAAGGTCATCATTCTACCAGACACTTGCTCCGCACAAAGACACATGAAGTGTTAGGAGCTCAAGGGATTCTCGGACACTCTCTTCTGATAACACCATTAGTTAAGCGGTGGTCGCAGTTAGCAGGGAACTAAGTAATTTTTGTAATTATGATTATTTAGGGGTCCGTTGTCGGAGAACCACAAGTCCTGGCAAGCACCACAGGGTTTGTGAAGAACGATCTCAGTCAACGACGTCTTTTGAACCGAGGAGCAATGGAGCCTCGTTGTTGGGTTGTTGGAGGAAGATGCAGCGTGGCTGTATTGTTCACCCTATCCGCTGTTAGGACCCATATTTGAAACGATGAGTTTATTGTATGAAATCCGCCACAAATCGTCTAACGATTATTCTTCATCATTTCTTACGCCCAAGAATTCCGGGGATATTGTACCTGTCACAATAATTCAGACTTGACAATCGAACGAGGACAACGCTGCTATGCATGCGGTCGACTGGCACGAACCATACACTCCGTAAACTACAACCCTCGATTCGGCATCACGTCTTGACGACCACAGTCTTCATGCCACACGTCAAGGACAGCACTGATCATCATCATCATCACCTCCAAACACTCTGAAGCCACGCCTGGCAGTACTCACCAGTTCCTCAGTCAATCATCGAGTAATAAGTTAATTCGAGACTAGGTTTTGCGCTCAGTGTTCTCCAGCGCTCGGGTTCCACGCCCTGATGTGATGAGAATGTGATACCGAGCGAAGAGGTCCCTATGATCTTCAGGATCCAGCAACGAGTTCGTCAGTATCATGATCACTGGAAGATTTAAAACTATTAATTAAATCACCCACAGCCACTACCTCGATGCATCTGACCATTACGATTTCCCCCCTTAGCGAACAATATTCGCCTCCAAGTCACTGTGCCTACTCTCGTCCTGATCTCGCCAGCATCGAAGCACCAACCGCACTCTTGTTACGGCAACTTGCCGGTCCTGACTCCCTAACTCAGTTGAACCCAACACATCAACATGGAGCAGACAGCCCCCCTCCAACCTGCCTTAACAAGAACTTGACTTAAGCTGTCACAGTGACAAGCGCATATTCCAGAATGATAGTTGCCGACCGCCGGAGACCGCCCCACTCCACGTAGGTGTAGGTATGTATACATAACCATCGGCGGCGGAGTGTTCGTCACCGCCACGGCACCATTGACCGCAAGTCAAGCACTATCAACTCGCCGAGAGACGTCACTCCTAGCTATTTAGTGCAATCACCATGGGACCATTTCCATACTACTATCCAAATCCTTGCCCATTTTATTCTTCGGGTACCTACCCAAGCAGAAAACACCGGACGGAGTTAGCAGAACATTTTCGCTTTCAGCTAACCTCAAGCCTATAAGCCCTCAAATGTTGATGCACGAATGCGAAAACCGAATTGGGCTTACCTTACCTTTCTTCCTTCGAGCACTTCGGACCGTGTGCACGTAAGGATTTCCAATCCGGGTTCACCGCTCGGACGAGCATGTATGGATGAGCCTGCTTTACTTACTTACGGGCTTGTGTAAGTGCTCTAGGTGCGGGAGGGATCGCCGACCCAGGTCCAGTCCATTGCCCGTGGGCTCCTAGGCTCGAGTGCTAAACCGATCACAGTAGTTGAAGGAGGAACAATGCTATTGTTCGTGTCCGTGCATTTCGTGTAAGTTTCGGTATGGGATATGTGTATGCTCGTACCCAAGGTTCGACAACGGGTGTTGAGCACTGAGTACTAAGTAGATCTGGCGTGATGGTTGAGCCCTTTCACGACATTCCGCGGAGTTTGGTCCCTAGTCATGAATGCACTGGTGAGTGCTGATCATGATGGAGACTAGCCTGCGTCATTGGCGCTCGCTCACTTCCCAGCTTGTGTATGACGAAAGCCCCCCCGGGTGCGGTCCACTTTCTTGTGATAAACGTCTGAGTATGCAGAATTCGGTCAAGAAGGCCACGGAGGTTTGCTTGGACGTCGAATGAAGTCATACTTCATCATACCATTCGATGGGTCAAGGCGGAGCCTCTCCTGCGTTCCAATTGAACTTAGTGGAAACCTGAAGAGAGTTCTGGAATGGATGTTGAGCTAGATTCACTGTACATCAGAAAGTGGTGAGAGAGGGAGCTCAACCTTCTTTAACACTCGCCGGTATTCGAAGGCACTATTGTTGTGACAAATGGATCTCGTGAAGCTAGTGCCCCCCAGCTACATAGATTGAGAGCCAGATATTCTGAAGTGATGTCATAAATGCAGCACCACGACAGTCTCCTCAGGAGCCGATGGCGATGAGGTGGTGAAAACAATACTACTTGTCAGACAACGCCATATATCTCAGCCTCCAATTTCATCCGCTCTCAACCACCCCACGATCGATTGGGGAATAGCGCATTTCAGGTCGCGAGGACTTTCGGAGTGCCCGAAGACATCGTGTGCAGTCGCATTGAGAAAGTTACGTCAATAATGAGTACAGAGTACATACACCTAACCTTCGGGTCGCAATTGACTTAAACCCTCCAAGTCAGGCTATGCACCAAACGATGCCCAAATTGAACACTGTCATGCTGGGATGAGATGAATTCATTAAGCTGTTCAATGGACAACTCTCAGGCTCCTGGCATCACGCGAGAGGAAGTAAACTGTGGGTCGGCTTAGCAGTGTACGCTAGGAAGCGGTACATCTAGTGTCACCCTTCCTTCTTTATTCGATAGTCATATGCTTCATCGGAGGTATTTCTAACCACGGAGCCAGCCACGGACGGGATTATGAAGGAATTACGCACTGAAGGGTCGTATTGGCAAACCTGATTACCACTAGCATGCGTGGGTAATGTGAAGGAGATAAGTAACAATTCAGCGTCGACTCCTGTGCTCCCCTGAGACCTGTATTTGGTTGATCGTTAGCAAGAGTCAAGATGTGAACCGAAGGAGACATCGGGTTGGCTCGCAATTACTCGCGAGGGTCAACTCCGCCTAACCGGAAAGGAGAAAGAAATACGTTGACAAAGAAATACATGCATCCCTTGTGATTCAAAAAACGTCTTTTTTGATGTAGGCCATCTCCGACGCAGGCACAGTAGGATGTTCGGATTTCTCCCCGGTTATGTATTCCGGCCATTGTGCCGGATGTAGCTCGTGGCCTGTGCAGGCATGAGAAGATATTACTCACAGTTGGCAAGCAGTAACTGCGCAGCCGTAAGTTGATAAAAGTAGTGCCATAGCACCATGCGATGCACCAAGTGGGAGAATCTCAGAGGAGAATCGGGGTATATGATATGATACATTTCGAATGTGGCAAAATAACGCACATGCGACTTAAACAGGCGACGTCGTCGGCTACGGTGAATCATGTATCATGACTATGCAATATAAAAGCCAAAATCCTAGGAGTACGGACCCACAAATACCAGATATCAAGACCGGCCAACTCGCTGCCGGGCCTATGGTCTGGCGGCGAGAGAGGGGGTCGATCTGTAGAATGGAGGTGGGGGTTCCTGAATTGATCTGACCCAGATTCCTCTAGAGGAAGGAAGGTTTAAAGTTGTTGATGGATGGTTTGTCCGAATCTGATCTCTCCTATAGTCTCGGCGCTCCAAACGGCACCCAATTTTAGCCAACTCCATGGCCATTTCCAGTTCGGATCGTTCCCGTCTTGTGAGCTTTTATGTACAGGTGCTTTCCATTCTTGTGAATATGTTGAATGTTTCTGACAACTGATTCGTGGTTACGGCATTGATATGTCACAGACCCGGCGGCTCTTTACGCTGAAAATCGTTTAATTAAATTTATTTGGTTATTTAACTATTTATTTAGTTAACATCGCGAATTATTCCTGTGGCGACGTAATCCTGGGTTAATTAATACGATGGTTACAGGTATAACGATGATGGACAAGCGTTGGATGGACGTTGCCATTTTCGGGGATAACATTCATAAATTCTCAACAAGATCTTTCCGAACAAACTGTCGACGAGGGTGAAATCGTACAAGATCTTCAATGTTCGGGAACTTACGGGCGCTGCATATGCACTGGCGGTGGGGTGCTGCTGGCGTTCACTTCATTGGGGACATCCCCTGTGGTAGGTGCTCAAAGTCGCTGAGAATGGTAGCTCTATACCGGCAGAATATATCCATGGCACTGCTCTGTTCCATCCCGTCGCCTCACCGTTCATCCTTCCCTTCTTCCTTACGCAAGATTGATGATGGGGATGGAAGGTGGTAGTTGCTTTCATGACGTGAAGACAGGAGGGGTAAGATGGCGCTGAGAAGAATTCTGTATCTCGGTTTGGATTCTTTGTCCTCTCCTCGGGCTGTGATGCTTACCGGGGACTCGGGGGCGGGAGCGGAAGCTCGAAGGAATGGGTAGATACGGAGGAGATATCAGTCGTGAATGCCTGATTAGAAAAGCCAGTAAACATCTATAATTATACGAAGCTACTGTTATTAGTACACTCGCTCAAGCCCTAATGTCGGTTTTTGCTGGCGACGTTTCCTTTTCCGATTCGCCGGACTTGTCTGCTTTCCAAATTTACAGTTGCCTTTACGGTGGATAGAAGGAAACGAGGGTTCATCAGCATTAATCATATTCAGAAGACGGGTGGTTGACTAGGTGCTGTGTATGACTGATGTTGATGATGTAGCATCCCAGACGGACGGACAGGCATGCCTGAGACGTTCGCAAATGGAAGTCCTGTTAGGCTTGTCGCAGGGGCTGCGAGAGTTGTGGAAGCTGAAGATCGCGCTGACGGGGAACGTAATGAATAGCTCATGGACAGGCGAGTCACAGCGTTAGCATAAAATGATTTACAAGAAGAATAAACAATGTGCTACGAAGGTAGTGGGGTACTAGGATAGGATGTGGGAACAGGAGCAAGAGTTAATTCCGGTTTGATATTTTGCAGGCGAGGAAAAGCGCGTCAAAACGCCACGGTGTAAAGACAGCGTTGTGGTGGTTCTAGGGGTTTGACGCCGCGAGTAGTAATGGTTCGTACTGGATGGGGTAGAGGAGAGCCTGCCAGCCATCTCTCAGGTAAGGAGCAAGCGAAAGAACTGGAAGCTGAGTAGTGGGAAGGGAGATCACGTGCGGAGATAAGGGAAAGGCTATGGGGAATCCCTGGGGAATCCCCAGTGCGTGACTGGGCCGTGGACAGCTACGAGCAGGAAGGGGGGAGAGGCGAGCTGGATCGGTTCGGAAGAGTGAATCTGATGGATGTGACGCGGATCTGAGGATGTCACGTCCCTCCGAACGGAGCATGATGAGATTATTCCAACTCTCTTTTTTTCCTTGAAATGAAATGAAGAATATCCGCCTTTTATACCCCAACGGCGCATACATCCACATCCACCATGCTCGCCGTCCATAACACCCTACACGCGCCCCCGACGCCACCCTACACGTCCACCTTTCTTTCCCGAACCACCACCACCCTCCCCCCCATCACCCACCTCGACCGCCATCTCAGTCCCATGCAGCCTCGTAAGTTCCCAACAACCGCCGCGACATCCGACTCATATCTTCCAGTGACTCCCCCAGAGGAACCCCAGGATGTAGAGATGGCGCAGGGCAAACCAACGATGCTGTCGGATGCACCACATCTTGTTGACTGGCTCGATTTTACTCGCTCGCGTTCAGCACACTTTATTGCGGAAAAGACTTGCGAGATGATCTGTTACCTGTGGCATGCAAAGCCATCGTCGGCATCCGATGCGCATACATCCACTTCTTCTGGTGCAAACGCGTACCCAAGCCCAAAGAACTCGCCTCCCAACTCGGCACTCACCCATACATCCCACCCTGCACCCGCTACATCCCACCACCAACTTGTTGCTACCCCCGCCTTTGTTTCCTTTATCCAAAAAATCCTGGAGACAACACAAGTCTCGCAATCTGTCATTGTCCTCTCCCTGCACTATATTTACAAAATTAAAGAGAGAACACATCTCGTCGGTCCACCCGGGAGCGAGTTTCGGATAGCAGTAGCGGGACTCATGATGGCGAACAAGTTCCTTGATGAGTGCGTCTTGCGATTCTTAATGTTGTTCTTTTGCTGATGTTCTGCAGCAACACCTACACCAACAAGACTTGGTCAGAGGTTTCGGGTATCGAGCTCACTGAAATCAACCGGATGGAGAAAGAGTTCCTGACAGGGATCGACTACAACTTGTATGTCGACAAAGCCACGTATGAGGCGTGGTTAAACCTCTTGAAGGGGCTTGTAATGGCGAAAGAGCGCGACTTGTTGAGAGCAAGGGAGCGACGGAGACATCGGCGGAGGGCTTTAGGTGGTGCTGTTGGACTTGGTCAGACACATACACCTGGAAGGACGAGATATTACAGGACAGTCGGCGGTGGTCCCTGTGTTCTCCCGAGTTCAATCGCGTCGCAACCGCAACACTGTCAACAGGCTCTGAGAGCTCGCTCGACGTCGCCTGTCTCAAGGTCCTCGTTACTGTCTCAACCTCCCGCTCAAACCGCGTACCACCAACTACCTCCGATCCAGACTGAACAGCCTTGCCATCCGACATCGTCTCCATATCCGTCACAACCGTCACAAAGCTCGTACAACTACAAGCCCGCTTCCTACAACTATTCCCCCTCACCAGCACCTTCATCTCTCAAACGTTCTGCGGCCACTGCCTTTTCGCCAACTTCGGCTAGCTTCTCTCAGGTTCCGACAAAGAGAAGCGGAATTACCGCCGTTGATTCGCTTCCACCCATCGCCACCTCGACGTATCCGCCACCGACAGTATCTTCCGTTGTTGAGCAAGTCCCTAGCCATGCCCATCACCAGAGGCCGGGGATAACTCTGCAGATTCCGCACGACCAGCGGCCTACGCCCCATTCTTCATCTCCAATGGATAGTTTGCCCCTCCAAGGTTTTGCGAGGATGAATTTGGGTTCAACAAGCTCTGTTCCTCCTTCCTCCACTATTCCGTACACATCGACTTCGAGTTCTCTTAGTTCCGCTCTGGGCCCGATGCCGGGCGAACGTGAGCGTGAGAGGGAGGCAGAAGAACGCCGACAACAGGCAAGAATGACGACTCTCGTCCAACCTTACGCGTATTCGATCGATGACCAGCGACGAAATGGCGTGCCGAAGGTAAGAAATACTTTTGGAAACGATTCACGGTTGGATTAACGTCAATGTCCCATGTTTACAGAATTTGTACTTTTATACGCTTGCATGCTCCCCTCTGGAGGATTCCCCTGATGGCCTGTCGAGAGCTCCTTCTCCTACGTATCCGCAACAACAGGAGGATTACGAGATGGAGCGGAAAGCTGCTTTGGAAAGAGAGCGCGAGCTTGAAAGGGAGCGTGAGAGAGAGTTGGAACGCCAGCGCGAGTTGGAGGCTGAGAGAGAAAGGGAACGTGAGAGGGAAAGGGAACGCCTACGCAAGGCCCGCCTTCGCGTGCACCGACCTGCTCCTGCGTCGACTATCCGCTATAGTGACTACGCCTATATGCCTTACGTTCCTTCCACCGCAATGACCGGCCACCAAGTGAATGGGGCTCAATCCTATGCACCCTCCTTGACGACACACGTCCCCCCGACAGCTTCTTCTGCTGCGATCGTCGGACAGACCCAAAGTGCGAGAACGAGCCCTGTCGTCGGCAATACCGGAAGGCACTTTGATGCGGTTAGGTTTGAAGTTGAAAGGACCCAGGGATACGCACCCTCGTCGGATCCCTATCAACAAGCATCTCGACAAGCTTCCACTGGAACACAGCCGCAATCTCAAAATTACTACGGCCATTCCGATTCTGTCTTTGCTCCCTCGGCACAACCCCAGTCCTCCAGGAAGCCTCAAGGACGAAATCCCTATCCCAAACTCAGTCCGCCAACGCCCGCTGCCTCTGCGTCGACTTCGCCTGTTACACTTGCTTCCTCCAGGAATGCTCGTGTTGATCACGGATCTCCCTACAACGCCTACGGAAGCCGGGGACGTGGTAGCTCGCCATACTCATCCCTCGCTGGCGCTAACCCCTACAATTACAACTACGAACGTTGCTGCGTCTCGGCTTATACCAGTCCTGCGATGGACTCGAGAAGGTACAGCCCTCAAAGTCATGGCAATGAGATGATCTCTTCGTTGCCTCCCCCTGCATACCACTATAGCTCCGGTGCTACGGCTAGTGCCGTCCGCGAGGAGTTGGCATACGCACAAGCTCAAGCCCAACATCAGAAACTCGCGCCACAGCAATACGACAGTCCAGGTGTACCCGCTGCCCCATTTGCAAATGCCGGGCCACCAGGGGTCCATCATATGCAGTACTACTCGGTACCACCTCCGACTGCCAATAACGCTGTTGGGCGAGGCACTTATGGATATACCGGACTTGGTGCTTATACAAGCGGGTGTTACGGGCGCTGATTTTCTTATTTCATTTTCACGATCGCACGAATGCACGAACTGTAATTTTTATTGGTATGCTATACGTTGACGTCTTCCTGGGACTTCGAGCCGCCCGTTTATAACTTCGTTTCACACTTGCTGTCTGCGTTTCCCTTCATCACTTTGGTACATCTTGGCCCATCCAAACACTTTCGTATCACTTCATTCTCAACCAATTGCATGATCCCATTGTCTTGTCTTTTTCATGTTGCTCATGCTTGCTACTGCTTCCGGTCCCTTTTTCTTGGCTCAATCCATGCTCACCGCACATACCTCGCATCCTCGCATTCTCATTTTGCATACCATACTCGCATTCAATCGTACATCTATGTTTACCTGCGCATACAGTTACCCCCATTACTCTACACCGTATTTATAGATATAATTAGGTAGTTTTTTTTTAACACTAGCGTCTAATGCAAGTGGCACATGCGAACGATCCATTCGGCGTGATGACTTGAGCATCAATACCACTAGAGGTGTCGGCCGTCGGTGATCAACGAACGTGTGTACGTAGAAAGCAAGGAACACCAGGGATCTCGGCCCCTAGGGGCCAAGACGAGGATTAACCGGCAACGCGCCTGAAATCTTTCGAAGGAGTGCCTGTGCGGGTTCCATATACATCAAGCACAGCAAGACCATGGACGAAAATGCCAGGCGATTCCCTTGCTTCGGATTGCTTCTCCGAGAGTCGGTGCTAGCATCAGCAGAAGTTGACCCCGTGGCTATTACGTCCTTCCGCAGTGTTCTGGGGCCTCCCAGGATCCCAGGGATCAGGATGAGGGTAGATTTACACACGCACCGTCATCGGCGCCGTCAAGGAGCGTCACCGTGAGGTAAAGTCTACTAATTCACTCGTTAGTTGACTCTGTATTTGACTTTTGTCATCGCGTTGGCTGGAAGTGGGAATTGACGAAATTGTATCGAAGGTGATGTGTAGAGTAATAAGCCATCGTAATACGGGAGCGTAGAGCATGAGGGTATCGGATACAATACCTAACTCTTGGGAACGGGTGAGAGTTATTTAATGGGGGTGATGACGATAATGCGAACTCCATACCTGGGTGTAAGGAAGAGTGTAGTAAGGAAAGTGGTTACTTCCGGATAGTTGTGATGCTCATCACCATCGTAGTCGGTGCGAAGATCGAATGCCGAGTGGGCGGAACGCATTTATTCGAAGGGGTCGGCACAACGACACATCCGTATAGACGCGGACGAACGGAGTTTGTATTTGAACTATGGAAGGACGAGTTATTAGCCTGGGGTACGTAGGCTAGGATAGGGATAGAACAGGATGACAGGGAGCGGTGGTGATCGATATCTTGGCTAGGGGAAAGGACGAGAGTATCGGATTAGATAGGATAATCATTTTCAGAATTGAACTATTTGGAAGGAAGAAGCTAAGTGGGGTTTCAGGTAGTTTCAGGACTCCGCAAAGGGGACACTGGAGACCCTTTTTTTGTTCGACTGGAGATAAAAAAGCACAGCACAAGCCCCGAGGGTATTGCGAATTTGGATGGATTGCGAGGGTGGGCTTGGTGGGAGTGGGGTGGTGTGTGGGTGTGGTGAAACTTGGCGAAATTTGACTCTTGCCGGACCGTAAGTTGTGCTCAGCGTAACAAAGTAACGGCATAATGGCTCCAGGGCCTGGTGAGAGTGCGTTGTTTGAGATAATTTAGTATTCACAGCTGTTTGAATTGTGCCACGCGTGGATTGAATTAAGTATTGGAAATAAAGAAGGCTGTTAACCGGTGACAGGTCAAGTGTCAGCGTAGAATTTCGGACGGGCGGGAGGACGGAGTTTTGGGGGTGTGATTTGATCAGCTATCAATGATCTATCGAGTGCCGTTTGTAAAGGATCCGTCCGAGCGGAAGTGAGTAATTTGTTGTCCGCATGCGTGTGTTAAGGAACAACCGCAGGTACGGCGAGATGTTGGAGCAAGCTGTCTTTGGGTGCAAGGTGACCGTTGTATGTGGAACCTGATGCGGTGTGAGCGGTGAGGTACTAATAACAAAGTTCAGCCAAATCCCGTTGGCCCGGCGTATGGTCTCTGGCATTGTGCGAGCCTAAGGCTGTACGTCTGATCCTAATGCGGAGCTCAGAAGGAGAGACAGTCCATGGATAGAGGTAACGTTTATGTTACAATATATCAAAATCCAAACAGCAAATGGAAGGTTCATTTGACTTCGGGCACCCAGCCTACCTGTCAAAACTCGACTGCTACTAGGTCTAGGGTGATGATTCGATGCGATAGAGGGCTCTCGGACTTTGCTTAGCTCAACCTGGAGAGGGAGCGTATCAGGTAACCATCGAACTTGCACAGAAATGATGAATGGTACAACAAGACTAGATAACGTTTGGGATAAAAGCGATCAATGACCACGAGTCGTGGCATGAAACAACCATAAGTTGTTATCACCGGCTGAGCTGAACAATGGGTGGAACCTGATGAGAATGTCGTAATGCTGGGTTCAGGCCTAGGAGACTTCGGAAATTCGAGATTAATTGGGACGTTACTCAGACGAGTAGGCCATTGAGTTGGGTTTTTGCATCTGCCGCTCATTATTCGGCCAAAGTGCGTGACGTGATCGATAAGGATGGTATGCTCAGCTTGGAGGCTCCCAATCGGTGAAGAACATTTGTGGGACTAGGAGCTGGTGGAATGCGACTATTATAAATTGCCTGTGATAGCCCGCAACGGAAGGGAAGCGTATCTGTGAAATGCTCCACAAGGCTCTGGGCGACCAAGGGAAGGGGACAAATAATAATAATCGCGAACAGAAGCCTTGGCCACCGGAAGGTGCTATGGTACTAGGGGTAAATCGTTGTGGTGTTAATAGATGAACACACGTGTAAGATATCAGGCGTTGCCCAAAAGGGCGCAAGCGAAATCCTTTTTGCAATAGTAAGGAACCAAGGGAAAGGGTACTTGGTTGCGGTTGCGGTCTGATCTTTGGCTGAGACTATGAGTTGACATGACAAGGATATCAACCAGGCGAGAACTCCGGTGTGACGGGTTCGCGGTGTGCAAGGGCCCGGCCCAAGGTTGCCCGCTTCGGGTGGCGAAGCGAAAAATGTTATCGTTTAGGAAATCGGATAAGTACTTAAACTTTAAAGGGCTAAATGCGGATGAAAAAGGAGCACTGGGTGGAGATAACCTGGCCGTCCTCCTTCCGGGAATGGAAGATATCAGGGCAGATTTTTCAGAGGTCCGCGTAGCCCGTTCCTGAGAGGGCAAGGCATTATGCATCACGCACCGTCAGACAAGGAATGAAGCAAAAGAAAAGAAAAGCGAGCCTGTAAGGAAATTCGAGTCCGAGTCCCGGGTTTGCCCTAAGTTGAGGCAGGGTATGAGTTTAGACTATGTTAGATCAAGTTATTACATATGATAGCATATGATACTCTCTGTCCAGTACAATCGATGGGCCATTCACACACATCTGTGGCTAGGCAGATTTATTTCAACCTCCAACAAGACTGGAGCTTCTAACTTGGGCGGTGTCACGCCACACCGGGAACAAGGTGGATTCATCGTGTAGAAGTGGTCAGGTCATCATTATCATGGCGGCGGGCCCGGGGAGTTTGGTCCTTGCTCCAAATTTGATCCATGGAAAATGCGCAGCTCCTGGTTAGCCATTCATTGGCCAGCCATTTCGGGCAGAATTCGGAATGACACAGGAGCTGTACACACACGTCGATGTGAACACGAAATGCGATGACATTCGTGGATATTCCCTTGTGCGTGCGGATAGCCATGTGTTCATTGTGCCCATGTTCCAGGCGACCGGGACAGATGGTTGAGCCGTTCAGACAGTTGTGATCAGTGTCTGGCATCCACAACCCAATCCAATTTGAGGGCTTCATGTATCCTTGCTTCGATCTGACACAAGACTCCGTATGCCACAGCTCCAAGAGCCGCCGTTGGAGCGAAGTTGGCGAACAAATGGGGTCCTCAAGGCGGTGAAGCTTGTGCCGTTCCCCCCTTTCTCCGAATTCCATGCGGCGCAGTAACCTTTGCGCTCGGCATACTTCCTCCACGAAACGAGGGCTATCAACATTTATTTTCAATCGAGTACCGTGGCCGATGCGGCATAGCAGGGAAAATCCTTTGTAATGATGAGATTTTTGATTTTGCAATGACATTTCGGCTGAAGTAGCAAGCCATGTAGAGCATAGGAACACCCGTGCGAAGGGGGAAGGGCGCCCAGATGTACCTGGACAAGAAAGGAGACAGCGAGAGCTATCCTCATAAGTCGCAGTCAGTCGACAGGTCTTGCCAACATTCAGTCAAGGTTGTCTCACAGCCAGGAGTTCCCTCATTTTTCATCAGAAGATAGATCGGCGCGAGCACCCTGCTTGATCGCATGAAGGCCGGTCAAACGATGAATCAGAAGTTAGTAGCTTTGTGCCACCGACATAACATGATTCAGAAAGAATGGCCTAGCTGTTGTAGTTGCTCTTGTTCATCCAAAGTTGATGTAGAAGGTCGGAGAGATGCCGTACGTACCCACTTCTTCAGATCTGATTGGGGGTTGGAGCCGGGCGACAAGGTCGGGTGCGGTGAGGGTTCCATGACGGCCGGATGAAATGCCTCATGGGTAGCTGGATCCAAGGCTGAGCATGCAGCCTATCGATTCGCACATGTCAACATACGGGAGTCTTATCACCAACAGCCGAAGGGCCGAAAAGCTGGTGGCGCTCTGGAGCACTTGATATTCCCCAAACGGGCGAATACCATATTTCTCTCATACAGGGTTGTATGGCTACATAATAGATTAACACCGCAACATACGAACTAGATGCAAGGAAATGCTGTGGTGAGTCATCTACTGGAAGCTTCTCTTGATGGGTGTATCGAGGCCTATTTGGGGTTGGCGCTGGAACTGGGGTGGATGACGGCTTCGATATCGGAAACCTGGTCAAGCTCCTTGCGCCGGCGTGCCTCTTCTGCGCGAAGTTGTGCCAGTGCTGTTGATGTGAACGCCTAGATATGGAACGGAGGTGAGTAAGGGTTACCCAAACAGTGGACAAAACCGGTGCAGAACAAAGATCGGGGTGACTTCGGGCGATGAAAGCGTAGCAAAAAGATGAAGGTAGATGGCAAGATGATTCCATGGATGTGAATTATTTAGGCACATCATGACACACAGACTTACCTGGGTGAACAGATATCCGGAAAGAACGCCACTGACTACGATTGTTGATGAGCGCGTGAACGGAGTAAAAAAGGTATTGCGGTTTGTTCTGCAGATCAAAAAAGAAACCGAAATGCTTACGAATTCCACAAACGATGGTCTTGTTTCTATTGAAACGATACAGTCTCGCTCCCAAAACGGCTGAATCGTGACGGAAATGGATCCACAACGCGGCCGTCAGGATAAAATTGATAGCGAAAAAAAAAGCGAGAGAAAATTAGTCATCCTGACTAACTGAATCCGGAACTAGAAATATATCTTGCCTGACGCAAGTCCGCCAGTGAGTCCTGCGAAGATACCCTCCTTCCGAGCTTCCTGCTCGCAAGGGCGATGATAGGTCAGTCGGAACGTGTACGAGAAAGCCGAGGAGCGAGCAAGGTGATACCTTGATGACGCGAGTCTCTGCGTCAGGAGGCAGCCCCAACTTGAGTTCCTCCGTTGAGTTCAGATGGTTGTTGTCCATGATTGAGTTTCACACTTAGTTTTGCCTGGACAATAACGTCTGGCTCGCTGTGACATGTCGCGGTCCGATGGGCCACCCGTGTCGCAGAGCCGAACCAGCCCAGCTTCGCCATCACGTGCTCCTCGCGTCATGTCACAGGCGTGCATACCTCGGACGCCCTGATTTCATCCCTTACAATCGCATATCTCCTGGCGCATTGCCCAGGCGCGTATAGAGCGATGTCGGCGCGGAAGAAAAAGTCCTTGTCAAACCTTCAACAGACTTATGACTCCATCATTGGTGCAGTGTGGAAGCAACGCCTTACTTTCATGCCGTTAATCACCTCAGCTCATTCAGACCTCCTTGTAAAGACCAAACCCCACGTCAATGACGGTGATATGCCGAATCGGCCTTCTTTGGTACAAAATCTACACCAGATCGCTTCTCTCGCAGAAAGCTTTTCAGAACAACGCCCGAGGTCAGATAATAGTTGGAATCACCTCGCTGACAACCTGGATCAGGAAGGTCAGGCAACGTTCTCCGGACAATTATTCTGGTCCATTATCCAGTTTTGGTGATGGCTAACTTAATGATAACCACACACATATCTTCCAGGCGTTGATCTGTGGAACATATCTGGTCTCATCCGCTTATTTCCGACCGATAACCTGGTTCTGGTCGCTGCCCGTAAGTATGGTCCCGCCGAGGTATACATCTTTTAGGCGACTTCGGACGTTTAATACACTATTCTCGGCATGCAGTCAGACTTGCAGCATTTCGTCTTATAGAAGCAGGGCTGGAATTGAAGCCGAGCGTCGAGAGTAGGCATTATCGTGACTCCTGAGAGTCCAAGAACGCCCCCATTGACACATTCTAGCTCTTGTTCATATTTTACGGATTGCTAGCAAGGCAGGAAACACCCTTTCGGGTATGTCCTTGGCGATGACTCCTAAGAAAATCAGGGCTAATGCAACCGTACGCAGAAGTCGGAAAGAACAATGTGGCGGCTACCATCTTGACGGCAGCTGCCAAAGTTGGTCTGGCCTTTTTGTTATTCTCAACTTAGCCAACCCTTCTCTATTCGCAGTACGAAGAGATGTTGAGGGCCGTCGATGTTTCGGACAAAATCCACCAACAATCCGTTGCATGTGCCACAATCGTCTATTTCTCCAGTAGAATGGAAGCAGTAAGTATGGACATAGATGTTACGCTAGCTCTGATCTCTCCTTGGTTCAGGCATGGAAGGAAGGAAACTATACTGTCGCCGAATACACTTCACAGATGATTATGAGCAAGTTTTTTTATGATCTGGCATGTTGGTCCGACCGGTTCTCATTTGGGATATGTAGATGATGATCAGCGCCTCGCCCTTCTACCTGCCCACGACGTAAGCATTCCCGAAATAATTCTGTGAAAGCGTGATGGTTTACGATTACCACCTCCAGCAAAAACTTCTGATCCATAAACTCTATCAAATAGGAAAATTTCTGTTGAAAAGTCAAGAGGAGCGCAGCGGGACTAAACCGTCGAACGCCATAGATTGGCTGCGGAACGCTTTCAAAATAGCAGATCGCCTTGAAGAAACAACAGCGCCGGACGTGCGAGAATTGAAAGTATGTTTTGGAATGGCTTTCTTCCTATTATGCGCACCAACAGGTTCGATGTTCCAGATCTCTTTGCTAAGAACGCTGGGTCTGTCAATGAAGCATGTTCCACCGCTTGTTTGCTGATCCTGATCTTGCCGTTACCGTGACTTGCACAGCCAGAGCTTACTTCCTAGATGGGGCTTATGACCAAGCCGAGGCTGCGCTAGATGAACTAATCCCATCCATAGATTCCCCAAAAGATCAAGTGAGTTCCCTCCTTCTACCCGCTCATGTTAAGATCAATGAATGGCTATTCAGGGATCTTCCGAGTATCAGGACCTCCGATGGCTCAGATTAGCCATTCTAAAGAGAAGAGCCGCAGGGGATAATGCTCTCCTTGACGGTTAGTCGATCTTTCGCCACTGCCTTACTCGTGATTCTCCCGCTCCAACTGACTCTTGATCCTATAGCATTTAAGTCAATAATCAATCATATGGAAATGTCAGAAATAGATATCACAGAGTCAGCCTTCCCTCTGATTTATGTAACCACTAATCATCTGAGCCGTTCTCAACTTAGCATTCTCCAAGAAATGAGAACTCTAACTCCTTTGTAAGTACATATTTTTCATCAATTGAGGTCGGAGTTAGTAGAATGATGACGTGTTGTAATCCTGGCTGCCCGATTCCAGCCCTCTCGTTACCGCTGTCAATCAGCTTTGTCTGCAACATGCCTTACATTGTCAGGGAACAGGGTCGGACAGCGTTGACCGGTTACTCCTGTCTTTGATATTCCACTGTGCGAAGGACGATGACCACGCTCGTGCCATGAAGACACTCGATGCCGCATTCACATGTGCGTGACCCTAGATACAGGGATCTTCCGCGAGTAACCGCATTGGGAATTCTGCAGCCGTCCTCGAATCCGAGGTGGAACTCCGAAGTACACCAAGTACAGCATGCCTCACGGTACGTCTTTGAATAACAAGAACACATTCTCGGCACCCGATTTCATTCTTCCATGGATGCAGTTGATCTGGCAATACGGTGACCGCCATTACCAAGCTAAGAGATGGTCAGAAGCCGCGGATTGGTTCCTTGCCGGGACCCATCATTTATTCAAGGAGAAATCTTCTGCGACCTTTTCCAAATGTTTGAGAAAGGCCGCTCTATGTTATATCGAGCAAAAGGAGTACGCCAGAGCCTCCACGGTGATCCGCCGTTGCCCCGCCAACGAAGCTGCGACTAATTATGTCAGCTTCCTCGTCGCCATTCATCAAGGTAAGCTGCTTTTGGCTCTTACTTCATGTACTCAGCGATGTGCTAAACTAATCGTACCATGTACCACAGGACTGGATGATGATGGTGTGCCACACACCATATCCTAGTTTGGCCTCGTTACTCATGCCGCCACTTCAAAGCCATCATGGCCATCCGAAATATGCAGAAGGCTCCAGACTTTGACCGAAAGATGCTACTGCTCGCCACGCAAATATCACACAATTTAGAGATGAAACCCATTCTACTTTCGGCTTTGGAAGCCCTTCTTAGCACCCTCAAGGCTGGAGCGAATAACGAGGCAGTCGTGGAAGCGATGACGCTGATTCGTTGCATCATCAAGATAGCGCTGAAGCTCCTGCTGGAACCTGTCGCCAACAAGTGCGTGTTATTTTCTCGCTGGCTAAGCGCTATTTTTTTTACCCTCCTATAGACCCGTTCTGACGGACACCGTGGTAAGCCACTTCCGAACAGGTGGGTGCTACTTATGAGTTTCCAACTTTTGCTTGTACACGCTGATGGGTGCTGTTCGACGGATTTGACACAGCCAAGATCCTTACGGAAGCCGCTACCGCTCAAAAAACTTTTCCCTTGATTGCGAAAGACGTATCGTGGCTTTGGCGAACTGCTTACAACTGTGCTGTTCAAGGTTGTTCCGAATGGAGCAATTGTGAAGAACGCATTGCGGAGTTATTTGACATATCGCGAGAGGCAAGTGTGGACTTTATGCGACGACAGCGGGCTATTTCGTACCGATTGACGCTATCGTACGTCTAGTTGCTCGAAGCTTGCTGTAATGCTTCGCCAGCGGATATGGATCCTGAAGCTGCTCTCTATGTCATGAACTCTTCGTTTGCCGCAGTATCTGCTCGAGGTACCTTCGCTTTCACGTGAACTGTTCCGGAGTGTCGCTCATCCTTTCTCTCACCGAGTTTTTTCGGTCCGTGAGACAATGGCATCAAACGGATCGGTTGATGTGCGAAAAACCGGCTATTTTCAATGTCCATCTGATTCTCACTGCTCTGTTGCGGTGTAGCAAGAAAGATTACTCTCCATCGCCGCGGAAATCAACACGTCCAAGAACAGAATAGATAGAATCATCAATAGGAGCAAGGTAACAGAAGACGACTCTGTTGCACACGTCCAGTACCTCGTCCACACGCTTCGAGTCTTTGAGACGGATTTTCTGGTCCAACTCAAGGATTGGGATCGAGTTTCCGCGGTTGTTGGGGTATTTTCTTCGAGTCTCTCCCACATGACGCAGTTGAGACAATCATAACATTCTGTTTGTTGATAGGAGATTGTTGAATCAGGGGGATTGGCTACCGACACCTTCGAAGCAATCGCTGATATCCTGGTGTGTTTTAACCCCTACTTCGATGGTGCTTCATCTACATTTGCAACAGTGGTCGGAGAAGGAGTGTCCCATCAACGGTGCGCCGATGTTCCTTTTCCCTGAGAGTGTCTCCTTGCGCGTTGTGTATCTCACAGGCTGATATCTATCAGTCTTATACACATGTTTAGAGGTATATTATAATTACTTGGCGGAATCTCGGACACTTAATACCATATTTCAGGCCATATTATGCGCAAGGCTGAAGCACAACTCCATATCTGTCGAAAAGTTCGCTAGGTGGCTTCGTGGATTATGCACCATCAGTCTTGCTCGGAATACCCCTGATGATCGACTCAAAGCGGTTGGTCACATTGAGCAAGCACTCGCGGTACTAGAACAGCATCATGAAAGCGACGAGGTCCGACCTGGGTCCTTCTAATACCGGCCTTTATGCTCATTCTAGTCATGCGACGTTCTGGAACAGCTTTACCCCATGGATGAACGCCAATGGTTACTGGCCACCGCATACAACACCGGAACTGAGTGTTTACAGTCCGTATTCTCTCATGAGGAAGATATTTTTATTTATCTGTCCTAGTGCTTCTCTTTTTGACGAGGCGAAACGTTGGTTTGAAGCAGCCACTGTGATCTGTCGGTTTGTTCCGGGTGGAAAGGAACGTTCAGAGAAGGTGCGCGCACTCATTGATTGCATAGACACTGGTCTGCATTCTATATGCTCCGTTTCGCTTATGCTATCTAGATTTCCGAGTCATATATGCAATTACTTGCTCGATATCAATCGAGGAGGTCTTATCAAAGTAGTGACTAGTCTGGGTGGCATGCTTCCTCAAGTTGTCTTCGTGGCATCGGGTGTCTTTACCTGACACCAGGGTCTGTGTTCTATCGTGCAAGCCGGTCTCATATTCCCGTGCCGACCAAGAAGAACATTGTACATTCTCACCAACTGTCGTCATTAACGCACAATCATCCACTTTTGGCTCTACTTCATTTACTCTCGAAATCTCATAAAGTTGAGCTAAACCCATCTGATGACGGTTGCACCTGATTCAAAGGGACAAAGAAGTGATGACTAGGAATGGGCCGGGATATCTCAATGTTCATCAGCTTACTTTGCGGATATCATCAATGAAAGATCAGACTACACTAAGTTATACGACGCTGGCCTTTCCGAGGATCTGGGATGTTGCAGGAAACCGTTCCGAAAGAGGTGTACTAGGACCGACATAGTGTCTCCCGAACTAAAGACAGCGCCAAACTCACGTCCTCTGGCTGTGCTGGATTCATTATTGCGAAGCTGTATATAGTAATGGCGGTGGCAATGTGGCGCATCGTTTCGTCTGTCCTTCCTGGTGTGCCATTGCTCTTGGCATGGTTTCTCTGGATCATCGGACAGCTAGGGGGATCACCGTGTTTCTTTTGGCACCTTCTCGTCCTTGGGCGATGTTTCCTTTCATCCGAGCAATCTAGGGCACCACTTAGTACTTCTCTACGGCTCCTGTAGCGACGATATTTATTTAGGGGAGTCGAGTACCACCTCGTCATATCTTTAGAGATGATCGATGATCAGAGCTAACCGTCTTGCCCCTCTGCCGTACACAATAGGTGGAGGCTATTATGTCGGAGCATGATAATCCTTTATCCTGCTCCCCCACTCGCTCATAATGCGTCCATTTTGGAACGGACCCTGTTGTGATGGCTCGTTTTCATTTTCGTTCGAACGTCTGCCAGAGTTTGCTTCGCAGGTCTCTATCTTTTGAGTGAGGATGTCATTCAACACTTCAACAAGTTTGGTGTGCTTTACGGGTATATCCTTTACCCCTATTGCGGAAAATATGAGGCTGTTCTAGAACGAAAGGACCTAAATTCCTCATCCCCTCTATTTGGAACCGTCTTGCCTCACTATTCTTAGCCCAGTTGAGCTAGGGTATTAGGCAAAGTCTAAGTGGTCAAGTAACTGGTCCCTAGGCATGACTTGGCCAAGGAAGAATTGCCTCAGCTGATGCCTCCTTCGGGTCTCCTTGGGCACTACCCTTATTCTTGTTTCTAAGCACTGCTTCAACCATGTGTTTCATTCTATAACTGCCCTATGCCAGTCAGTTCAACAGCAATCTGATGCACTGGTGGACATTGGAGCCCAGCGCTGATGCTGTTGGAGATTACTCCTCAAATCGTGGTGGAAAGAATCCATGACCTCCATATTATGGTTCTCAACCGACAAAGCCTCTACAGCAGGTCATTGAGGTGGCCTACTATGTTTTTTTCCCTTCAATCTCTGCTTCTTTATGGGCCGCTGGCCTTTGCCCAATCCCCCTTTCAGCCTGGCTATACCCCTCTTGCAGTTAAGACTCCCTACCTCCATGGGTGGATAGCCAGCGATAATGACAATCCCTCTCCTGCACATACATGGCCCAATTTCTTCACAACAGACCGGGTAAGCCAAATTGATTTCTCCCTCAATCGCATCTGTGCATCAACCATAAACTGTAGATATTGGGATGGAATGGAATGATTCGCATAGATGGCCAAACCTTGCAGTGGATGGGCAATGATGTCAATTGGACGGGCAGTGCTAGTGAACTCTTTACTACGACTGTAACGAGGGAGATCACTCCCACCAGGAGTATCTTCAGGCTTGAAGCTGGTGCGATCCAATTCAACGCGACCTTCCTCAGCCCCATCGAAGTATGTGCTTTCTATGCATGTTTCGTCCGTTTCAGCAACTTACGAGGATCCATAGCCCAGTGATTATATCCGCCAATCCATCCCGTTTTCATACATGTTCGTGGATGGTTTTGCTGCCAATGATTCTCGACCTCATACAGTTCAAGTCTTTTCTGATGTCTCCGCCGGTAAGTTTGGGCAATCTGCTGAAAGGTGGCGGGCTCCTGAATTGCGTTATATAGAATGGGTGGCCAGAGACGGTAATGCGAATGTCACCTGGAATACCACAGAAAAAGATACTATTATTTATCATCGTGTTACACAACAAAGTCCATTGCGTATGACGGAGAACAATGACATTGCAGAGGATTCTGTTGGATATTACGCCATCGCGAAGGTGCAACCCCTAGGATTTCTCACCATTTCCCTGCTCATGGTTTCCGGCAGCGGTCTGGCCTCACATGGCAAACAGGCGCGGACGTCGACTGTCGTCGTAGATTCGCAGACAACGGCAACCTAGCTGGCTCGAGCGACACTCAATTTCGAACGGTATCTGAGTAAGCTCAAAGCAATTCCTTTGACAGTTCCTCAACTGACGAAAACCAGCCGATGGCCTGTCTTTGCCTTTGCGATTGATTTAGGCTCCATATCGCCTGATAGTCAACCGGATCCTGTTGTCTTTGCTCTTGGTATTGTCCGTGATCCAGTTGCTACCTACGCGACAGACACACTGAACCAGAACCGGAGTGGTTATTATTGGTCGGCGTATCCCACCATAGAAGAAGTGGTAAGCCCCCCGTCTCATTATGGTCATCAACAAGGGCCGACAATCTGTTGTTGTTTGCTTTTCCAGATTTCTGCCTTCCTCACCGACTTCACTGATGCAGAGAAGAGGAACTCAGCATTGGATGGCAAGATTCTGACTGAGGCATCCGCTGTCTCTGCAGAATATGGTGGCATCTTGTCTCTCGTGACAAGACAAATCTTTGCGTCCATGGATATCACCATTCCTTCTGCATCATTGGGGCAGTTCAATACTTCTGATGTGAAAGTCTTCATGAAGGATATTGGTGTGTCCTCGTGAGTGTTCACAGCCAGTCTCTTTGTGATTTGGAGTCGTTAAACCAACTGATATCAAATACAGTCGAGCAAACCCAGTGGAAGTCATCTACGGTGCCTTCCCAGCACTTCTGTACTTCAACTCATCGTTGGCCCGCTCGCTACTAGAACCTTTACTCGAGTTCCAGTCGAGCACTCGTTATGTGAACTCATATGCTGCTCCTGATCTCGGTACGTCGCAGCCATTCGACCTTGCATATATCACCTGATGTCCTCATAGGTACATATCCTGCTGTTTTCGGTAACGTCAATGATACCCACATCCTTGGTGTTGAGAGTACGTATCCCAACGGTAGCAACTCCCCGTTCTAATTTATTTCTGACAGACTGCGGAAACATGCTCATCATGGCCTATGCTCATGCGGTCAAGTCAGGCGACGGCTCTCTCATCTCTCGCTATGTGAGTACCTAATCTCGAACACGCTATCCTTGTTTCATGGACACCGCCAGTATCCGACTCTACAGCGTTGGGTCGACTTTCTAATCGCCAATTCGCTACACCCTCAAGGGTACAGCACTGCCGACGACCGAAGCTACCCAAATATGTCAAACTTGGCCTTGAAGGGTATTCTTGGCATCTTTTCAATGGCGAAGATCAGCGAAGCGGTCAAAGATTCAAACAATACCTATATGGTTAGTTCTACAACACTGAGCATGTACACCAAACTGTTTTGACAAGCGTTTTCAGGACCAAGCTACTCAACTCATGAGAAACTGGAAGCAGTTAGCTGTAACAGATAACCACATTGAGGCCGTTTATAATGTATCAACTTCCTGGAGTCTGATGTACAACCTGTTCCCCGCCATTTGGTTGAAGACAGGCTTGATTGAAGACGACGTACGTACACGACCTGCCCTAGGTCCGACCAATCGTTCACAAATCCGCGCAGATCCTGAACCGCCAAGCCCAGTTCTACGCGCAACAGAATAGTAGGTGCCTTCCAAATCAATCTCTTCACCATGTTTTGCTGATTCGTACATTGTAGCTCCTGGGTTTGGCTTCACCCTTGACGACAGACAATCAGATACTGCCTTTCCTCGTAAGTCCAATCTATGAAGGTCTGCGCAGTCTAACGGGTTCACCGACAGATTGGTCCCTCCTTACCGCCGCAACGATTCCCGAGGGTTTCTCTATCGTCCGAGACCAGCTCATAAAACCTGTGTATAAACAAGCGTACATGCCGAAGAGCGAGTTCCCTCTACCAGTCAGATATAAGGCTTCCACCGGTGAGCCTGTTCCTGATTTCGAGAGTGGAAGGTGCGCCATCTGAGACATTCTTTGAGTTATCGTTACTTATACAAAACTCAAGCGCTATCCAAGGAGCTGCTTTTGGGATGCTGGCACTAAGGTCCGTTTTGCAGCCATTGGTGCACTAATTCCATATTAACATTCACCACTAGTCTCCCAAATGTTGATATCAAAGCCGATGCCGTTGGCCCTTCCGGAGGCTCCAGTAAAACCAACGTCGGTGCCATCGTGGGCGGTGTAGTCGGGGGTATGGCCTTCCTCCTCTTTGTCGGAGCCGTTTTATTCTTCTTCTGCCGCAAACGCAAGCAGAGAACTCTCGAACCCATCGAGGACCAAAACTCCAAACCACGCCCATTTACCACGGAGCGCGTTCTCTACCATGATCCCCACCCTTCTGGGACCGACGGAAGCGGTTTGTCACAGCTGCAGAGGCGCGCTAGTGTTGGCGCAACTGGTCGGGAAAGGGTGTCGCAGCCACTGCAGGGCTTAGACGCGGACCCAACGCCGATGTTGCTTTCGACCGGTGTTACTCCATCTGTGGTTATGTCGAACAAACAGCGGGAAGCGTTGAATCGGCGGAATCAAGGCCCCCCGCATGGACAGAACCCGACACCAAGCATGTCAGCTCCCTCCCGTCCGTATTCCGCATCTGTGCCCGGGACGGAGGACCTGAGAGCGGAAATGGACCAGCTAAGGAGGGAGATGGAGTCTATAAGAAATATAACTGAGCCTCCGCCTGAATATACATAAACATGCTAACTTGTTTCTTACGTTCTTTTCTATTTTCTTGTATTCTTGCGTTCGTGAAGGCAGTGCGAGGAAATTGCTCAGTCGAATGGGATTGATGGATATTCTCCGGGATATATCCTGTGCTACCATTCCTTTTATTAGCTTATTAGCTACTTGCACCCGTCACCTCCAAAACTTCCCCATATGTGTTTATGGAGATGATAATTTCATTGAACAATACCCACCTTCAGATTATTCTGCACCTCCACCACCCTTCCAAATCGAGTGTGAGCTTTCTAGATATCTTAGAGCCCTTGGAAAAGCTTTCAGGATGAATCCATTCTTGGTTTGTGTCCCCCTGCTGACTCCGCGTCTTAGAACCTTTCACACAGCGATTTCGCAACATACACTCGTACAACACATAAAAATACACTCAACAATACCACATCAAGCAACATAATGAAACTTATTCCTCTCACTCTTATCCCTCTCCAAATAATCACTCTCCACAAGCGAATCAATCCTCTGCTTGATAACATCCACCTGCGGCACGAAATGGTTCTTCACCGCATCAATCGTCGCCGTCTTGAGCTTTTCGTACGTCATGGTCTTGTTGGCTTTCATTATCCGCACAATGGCAGCATCGAGGTAAAGTTTCCTATCGCCCTCGATTGCTTCGTTTGTCCGCTTCGATTCTTCGGGCTATTTGTATCCAAGTCAAGGGATCAACAACTGTGTAAAAAGTGGTTGATGAGAGACGTACGGAAACTTTGGCTTGGATAGAGTTGATATGGATCTTTGCTCGGGGATCATCAAAATCGGCATTGAACCGGAACATATCGTCGTCGTTGACGTCTCTCCCAGGTGGAATCTTCCTTAACACTTTCTTCTTACCACAAGCCAGACTCTGCAACGTCCTTCTCAGTTCAGCGTCATCTATAAACAGGCACCATCAATAAACTCTGGGCTAGGAAGACGGGCAGGCGGGTTAGATGGCTTACCCATCCTCGTCTGCTCCTTGATATCCTGGAACGCCAACTGCGTCGACTCGTTGAAGAGCAACAGGACAACAGCCTGATACAAGCTAACCGACAGCTCTTTCACGCCGGGTGCAAACCTTGCTTTGAGTGTCGCAGTTCCCAGGCCGTGGTCCCAATCAAGAGTATGTCCTGAATGTTTGTTCTTGTAGTACGCCGCGAACTTTGTCAATTCTTCTTGCATCTGGAAACACACCGTTAATGGATAAGATGTGGGGTAAAGTGGTGGGAAGTACGACTCACGTCAGGAGGAAGATCAACAGTCTTGTCATTCTTGCTGAAGGGCCAAGCGCTTCTTTGCAACACCATCGCGTTTAGCCTCCTACCCGGACTATTCGGGTCCAACTTCGAATGATAATCCCTCATACTCTCTCTCGAAAGCGCCAGATCCTTAAACATGTCCTCCCCCATACCAAACTCGGGGTCGTACTCTACACCGACGAAAACAAAATAACGCATATAGTCAGCACTTCGCCCAAAATCAAACGACCTAGAGGGGCATACGCACTCTCTTTCAACTTCTTCAACATACTCGCCTCAAAATCATCCGAAGCACTCTTCCCGAGCAACAACCTCTTCGCCAAACTCCGATGATAAAACGTCCTAAACACATCCTTATCCTCCGAGAACCGGTACAACCCAAGCACATCATCCAGCATCGCATCAAACTCAGCATCACTACTCCCGCCTTGCCCCTTTCTCATGGCTTTATCCAAATACTTCGCAATCATTTCTGCAGGTTTGTTTCGACGCGCTTTGAAACCTGTGGTGAACGCGTCCCCGAGCGCATAGACGAATTCTTTGTCGGGCTGCTTGCGGGGCGAGGAGGAAGAAGTGGACGCAGAAGAGGTTGCAGAAGTTGTGGAGAAGGATTTGGATATGGTGTCGTTGGCGAGGTGTTTGAGTTCTAGAAGACGATCGACCATTTCTTCATCTCGAGCTGTATCTTTGACTATGGTTTCTACGCTCGTCTACATATATGTTAGTATAAAAGTTGATTTTTTTAATTAAAAAAAAACATATATGTTAGTATCGCAGTCGGAGCCCGACCAAGACCGGGAACGTACCCGGATAAACTTGCGGAAAGCTATGCAAAGAACTTTGAGCCCGTCGACGCGACCAAAGAGGGTATACATCGCATCGAGCGACTGGAAGTCTCTCGAGGACATGTACGGTCCGATAGCTACGAGGTCAACACGTTAACCCCCAAAAGTTATGAAAGGTGATGGAAACCCGACGTACTCTCGTTGGCCAACCACTCAAGTCTTCCACTCCATAATGCCCGCTCAGTTGTTTCTCGCAACAAACCCCAGCTGCCCACAGGCAACACCGCTTTACTCCTCTCTTCCTCCTCGAAGATTCTTCCTTGAACATGTCTAAAGAAGGCTTGGGGATTGTTTTGTTGCTTTTCCGAGAGCTCCTTGGATTCGTCGGTGTAATATGTGCGTGTAACGGAGACATAGTGGTCTTCAAAGGTGGAATATTGGCCATGGGTGATGAGGTGGTTGATGAGGAGAGGAATTTGTGGTCGGTGGCTATGTGGAACCCTGGTGAAGATATGAGTTAGAATATACGCGGAAGAAACTGTGAGGAAGAAGGGCACATACTTGGTGTTACGTTCACACTCGACCCACTCCTTCACACCTTCCTTGATGCTCCCTGCGATAGTCGGATTGCCAAAGACAACCTCTTCAAAGATCGTATATGCGGTCGTCCGAATAGGTTTCAGGCTGCTATTGTTGACGATGTATTCTTGATCCAAGTACGTGAACAACGAAACGAGCAAGTTCTACCCAAGCCACCTTAGTAAACTGCATATGAAGAGAAATAGCAATACACCCACGATTCTGGTCTCGAACCATTTGCACGTTGTGACGAAAAAGGCGATCCACTCTATCTTGTCCTTATCTCCCGACGTACAGGTCCTCACGAGGGCATTAACACATTTCTCTAACTCCATCTGTAATGTATCATACAGCCCCTCGCCCCTCTTTGCGAAACTGACAATAATGCGGCATGCAGAGTAGATGACGTGGTTTGAAGCGGGGAGAATCTCATCTTCGCTTGGGTTTAGGATGACTCGGATGGCGCGACGCAGGAGCGCGAACTCTTTTTCTCCGGATATGGCTTTATTAACTGGATCACCGACAAAACCGAGTGAGGTTCGGAATGCGACACTGTTACAAGGTGCGTGATATGAGGTTACTCACACAAGTCACCACCACCGACAAGATGCAGAGTTAATACCCCGGCCTTGCTGGCCCCAGGAACTAGAGTGGTTGTGGCGCTGGGTTGGGACCTGGAAGCAGAGGCAGAATCAGAGTCGGAGTCCAACCGAGGCACTTTTCGACGAGGAGATGCCGACTCAGGGTGTTGATGTGTGTCAGAGACTGTGTCCTTCAGCTCAGTTAGCCCGTTGGACGTCCTTGGGAGAGTCAAGAGGGTTGATATGCTCGCCATCGCCGTGGTGGGTGCGAGGGTAGAGTAGCTTAGATAATGCATCTATGGAATTCATCTGCTCAGGGATAACTGGATACTTATCTAATCCTAACATGTCCAGTGTTAAATTTACTCATTTGCTGTCCACCGTTGCACCACTTCGTTCGATTTACCGCATGGTATCTTTCAATGCGCATTGTCTTGCGCAACGCTGAGCGAATTCAAGATTGGGAGACTCCGGCACCGGGTCCCCGTCCTGAGCCCTGCGCAGGCCAAGTTCCATGCACAGGCCCAACAGTGATGAGCAGCCAAGTCCTACCCACTTACTATATGTGCACACAGACGCACCCGCTCACAAATACGCGACAAATGTACCTCCGTCAGTCCAGAAAATTACATCGATCAACAGAAGAACTGGTTAAGGCATACCTATCTGCCTGATATTCGATATCCAGTGGCTAACCAACCCCGACCTGACCACTGATGCGCTCGCCGAAGAATTTGCCGAGGCCGGTGAAGGTTGTATAGCACCCCGAGTGTCAGGCCGCTACCTCACCAAACCAGACACTGACTTGCTTGATTCCTTTTGTTTCCGAACTTTTCTTTTCGTTTTCCGTCCACCCCGATCCTCCAGTGATGAGAATGAATAATTTCAACTTTCGTTGAGTTAATAACCTAAACACCGATCCTTCTCACTACGTTCTGTATTCTATGAGAAGTGTTCGAACTACTGGAAATGTAGTCAGTGTTACTCTCTCTTGAGGCAACCGGGGACGTGTAAAGGCTAAGGACAAGAACCTCTGGTGGGCGCCAACAAGCAGCGTGCACAAACGATTTTCCAGCACTGGGCGCTTTCTTGCCTCTGCGCGCTTCATTATTCTGGTCATGATTAAGCGCTCGATAGAAGTGAGCGTCATTCGGCTCCTGAAACATCGTGCATCATGTCCAACATCGTTGGCACTCGGGAACGGGAACGTAGAACCCCGGTGCTTGCACCTGGGAAGGCCGTGCACTAGACGCTCACACATGAGACCACGAGGCATAGAACCGCAGTGTGAGCGGGCCTCGTGTACGCAGATTTGCTCATGTTGCCCCAGAGCTACTTGACCATGCACAGAACGACAATAGAGCACCAGAGTATCATACACATAGGCCCAACGAGGAAAGATTGCCAGTTGAGCCACTACAAAGGGCTTTACGACGCTAGCTCATCAAGGGAAATCCGGAAGCGGTGTGAGGCGCTGTTGCTGGCGCTGACTTGCATCGATCAGCATCCACGTTTAAACGCTCAAGAACTAAGTATAGACTTAATTCTTCGGCTTCTCGCCCAGATGGAGATAGGGATGCATTGATTCGAACCCCAGGATTCTGATGTGGCTGAGAGGAAGAATCCAATATGAGCGCTCATGCAGCAGCATGCAGTTCATGAAACACTTGGTGCGAGCGTCAGTTCTGTTCTTCTCGGGAATCCAACGGCTGACGCTCGTCAGACAAGCGCGGTTATCAATAGACGCACAAGACTGGCAGGAAGCATCACAAGCGCCTGAATACGCGGCAAACGACTAATGCAATCCCAGATACTCTGGGAGTGTCCACACATCATGCCTTCATCGTATTATGCCTCGTGCTCCACTCAGTCCCCTTCGACAACTTCCGCCCGTCGACGAGTCCCTCTCCCCAATGATACAGTTTACTCCCGAATGTGCTGGCAAGTCCGACCTCTCGTTTCTCAATTGTCGTTTGCTAACCATCTAACCACAGGAGATTTGAAAATACCAGAGGGATATTATGCCTCTTCTTTTCCGGTGCCCCGCTGCCATGTTGGTACTCGAAAAACCATGCTTGAACAACTCACCCGATGGGCTATTGGCAGAGAGAACTGTGAGCCACGGATAATATGGATGACGGGCCCTGCTGGAGTTGGCAAGTCTGCCATCGCACAAAGTCTCTGTGAAGGTTTAGGGGGGAAACTCGGCGCTTCCTTCTTTTTCTCCCGCCCTAATCAAAGAGACGACCCCGACCGTTTCTTTATCTCCATCGCATATCAACTTGCCGACACAATTGACTCTTACGCAGACATATTGGATCACACATTAAACCATTATCTCCCTACAACCCACCAATCCCTGCAACAGCAATTCCATAACCTTCTAGTCGTGCCACTACAGGAGCTTGGTATTAAGGGAAGGAATGACACTGAACGAGTCATCATTGTGGACGGTCTTGATGAATGCGCCGGCGCCGAGGCACAGCAGGATATCGTCGAAATCGTCATAGCATCCGTGCGAGCTCGAACCACACCTTTCTCTTGGGCATTTTTCAGCCGTCCCGAGCCTCACCTTTCTGCAACCTTCACCTCACCGCCCGTCGCTAAGTTATCTCTCCATTTGGAGGCCCCCCCTACTCCAGACGACGAGATCATGCAGTTCCTGAAGGATGAATTCGCTGCCATTCGGAAGAAACGCAGCTTATCACCATCTTGGCCAACGGAACAGGAGCTCTCGCTACTTACTGCTGCTTCCTCTGGCCTATTCGCCTTTGCTACAGCTGCGGTACGCTTCCTCGATGGTTGCGGCTCAGCTGAGTCCCAAGACCGACTACGAGCAATCACTGCTCTGACGAAACAAACAATTCCGCATCATTCGCAGCATCCTCTGTCTCACTTGGATGCCCTTTACATGTTGATCATGCGACACATCCCGAGACAGGAGCTCGAGACCGCCCAGTGGATACTACTTGCTACTACCCTTCCAGGCATTGGCAACAATGCTATTCTCAATGCCAACCTCCTCCGTCTATCCGAGTCACAATTTCGAAGCTCCCTTCGAGCTCTTCACGCTGTAGCGACTCTAGTCCACACGTTCACCGGACCTGAGGTTTATATCTATCACGAATCGTTCATGGATTTTATGCAAGACCCCGCCAGGTCCCATGACCTGTGCTTGCAATCGGCGTGTGCCGTCTCTTTGCGGTCCGAGCTGCTTCGCAGACTGGACCAAATACAATCTATTCAAAAGCCCAATTGTAAGTAATCCCTTTTATCAGGCAGAACGGTGCCAATTAGTCGATAGACGCGTCGCTCTACCCATTGATCATCACTTGGCCGCGCGCGGGGCGTAACTTTTATGATCAGAGAGAAGCGTATCAAAATATTGTTCGCGGCTTTCTTGAACTGTGCCAGTCAATTCCTCTGGACTATCACACGCTCGCTGCACTGGATCAATTCAATTTCGCAAAGTTGTGTTTGACCTGGACACATTTGGAGATACAGGTCGATATTGAAAGGCTGCTGCGGAACGTGAGTACTTGTCATGGATAAAACGCCTCCTGACCAATTTGTTGTAGATACCGGAACACGTCCGACATAAAATCATCCGCCCATATCTCGACCGAAACAAACTCTTGTCGGTGTTGGACGTGTCGTGTAAGCCGTTGGAAGCAGACCCCCATCATTCCTACGTCTTGGGGCATGGGCAGAAGATGGCTATCTGCTGGGGCAAGAAGGGCAGCGATCATGTCTGCATTGTGGCCCCTTCCCAACAGTCAAGGTTGATGTTGAACATTCGTCGCGGTTTATCACGGTGCGCATTTGCAACCATCGTCATATGGCAAATACCGGTCTAAAGGTTAATCGACTCACTCTGCAGATACTATTTCCGAGGGTTATTTGATCGTATTGGCAAACCTGTTGCCTCTTGACAAGGTTTCCGGTTGCTCCTCAAGTATCCATCTCTAACATGCTTTCATGCTCTTTGCGTTTCTTACTCTAACTCTGGGTATGACTTTCTCTATGCCCCCCCCCCCCCCCCCTGCAAGCCAGGGCAACTTCTTGTATTGTATCACCACACCGATTACTGTATATACTTCACCTAGTAGCTGCTAGAAAGCACACGTTTGTCTAGTGATAAATCATAGTGAACATGGTTTCTGTGCATCACTTATGATCGGAAGGCGGTGTCAGACTACAATAATGTTGTTGGCAATTGTTTGCCGGTTTGCCACTGGCACTGGCAGAAATGGCAATTGCCGGCACTGGGCAGAATGTCGGCGGCAGAACCTGGCAAAACACAGGTGGCCATCGCCATGTTACCCCATTAGATAGAGTAGATTATCGCCATATTTAATATTATGAGAATCCAAGCACCTGATTCTCCCCCAGCCATGTACCATATCCTCCGAGGATGCCGATATCGATGGTCCAGAGTCTGTTTCACTTGATGAGTTGGAGGCCGCCTTTAGCAGTCTTGAGAAGGAGGTCACGGCTGATATTGCTAACGGCAATGTGGGTCCTGGTCCTCAGCAGGGGGTGCTCGACAGGGCAGTTTACAACTGGGCGGAATTTGATAAATTGGAGCAGGGCATTTCACCACTCACAGAGCCCGAGAGTGCAAATCTATTCATTGGAGAAGCGGGAGAGGGTGATAGTTGGAATGTTGGTCATATATTAGCTGTAGGAGGGCTCGGCGAGTGATAGTGCTACAATGTATATGTCGGAAATCAAAGACAACGCAGTGATACCTCAAACAGTTTTGCCATGTATTGCCACCCCTGGCAATTGCCGTTTTGCCGGCAGTATGGCAGTACCTTCCGAAATCGGTTCTGCCACGGTCACTAGACTACAAGCTCATCTTACCGTCTCCTCAAAAGTGGGTTGACCAGATAGGACCGGGGGGATGAATCGGTGACCTGGGAAGAAACGTAGTTGCCACAGACCTGTACAACCACGCCTTTCGCACGTTGCGAGCCGAGAAGGATCTCCTAGCAGAACAGCCCCATGATGCAAGGTGACGGCGGTGATATCTCTTGGCACAGAAATCATTTGGACCTGCATTGTTGTCCTTCAAGTCAATGTGCTACGGTGAAGATTCTGTATGAACACTGCTCATCGAATGAGAGCAACACACACGGCTACCAAAAATCCCGCTTCATAGGCCCTTTTCTTTCTGCTACTGTTTGTTCGTTTTTGCCGTGGGCGCTCGGCATAACGCCCGGACATGAGGCAAACATCCTGATATCTCATGGGCCACGAGTCCTGGGATCGTGACTGCAGAACACTACCCCTTCCTTCCTTCTACTCTCTTCTGCTTCGCCTCCCCGCTCCCCAAGCAATGTCGAGCGGGATATTGGCGGGAGCACGCAATCTGGTTTTTCACAATTCGAACTTGGTGGACGAATCATCCAGTTTTGTTTACGTTGATCAACGGACACAGGCACCTTCAAGTTTTACATATGGTATGTCTGGTACCTATAAACTCCGCCAAGTTCTAACCCATCAGCTGAAACTTCCTAGGTCTCCAACTTCTACATAGCGTGTCCGTTCCTGAAGCTACGCTTTTCTCCGCCGCTCGCCATCCAGCGCCTCGGTGTCACCCTAATACGTACAAAGCAACCACAGGAGAAATTCTCCGATGGTGCTTTGACGGCCACACCAGTGGTAGTCGCATATTGACGGTTATGGGTCCTGCAGCATCTGGGAAGACAGCCACCGCACAGCACTGCGCTGAAATTCTGTTCGACAAGAACAAATTGGCAGGCGCGTTTTTCTTCCCCTCAAGTAACCGCAAAGTCGACCCCAACCGGCTTTTCCCTTCCCTTTCATACGAATTTGCCTTGAGGAACCACGCGTTTGCTCATATCCTTGGTTCCAGAATCAGCAGAAACCCAACGCTTATCAATGACGCATTACCACAGCAGTTCCAGAATCTCTTCGTAGGGCCGGTGCAAGAGCTCCAGGGTGGAGAGGGAGACAGCACACAGGGAGTAGTCATCATTGACAACTTGGACGCTTGTGGCACCGTAGAAGATCAGAAGGACATCGTTGACATTATCGCAGACTCAGTCCAGCGGAAAACAACACCTTTTCTCTGGATTATCTTCTGCCGCCACGAACCCCACCTCACCAGATTCTTTTCCTCCCCCGACATCTCCATCTACTCCGCCAAAGTGGAGCTTTCCATCTCAAGGGATTTCGATAACGAGATTTCCCTGTTCTTGACTGATAAACTCTCCCAGATTGCACAGGAGAACGGTCTCGCTTTACCTTGGCCTTCCAGGAATATTATCGATACTCTTGTCGATCGTTCTGCTGGTTTCATTCTTTACGCTGCATCCATTGTCCATTTTGTCGGTGACCGTGACTCGCGTGGGCCGGAAGAGCAACTGCAAATTGCTCTCTCGGTTCCTGATCGCTTGACTGATGGCTCTTCAAGCTATCCCCTATCTGAGGTGGATGCCTGTTATATGGGTGTCATGGAGCGCGTATCGCCAAAGCTCCTTGGTATGGTGCAGAGCGTTCTACTTGCCATTACGCTTCCGGGAATTGGGTCCAACGTTACTGCAGGTGCTCAGTTATTGGGCCTCTCGGAGCGCGAGTTCCGGAAGACCTGCCAGGCACTACATCCTGTCATGAGAATCATCGATGACACTGTCAATGGAGCGAGGATAGTGTTCTACCACCCCTCCTTCATGGAGTTCGTGCAAGACCGCGCCAGGGCACAGCAATTCTACCTAGGATTAGGTTGTGCAGCGTCTTTAAGGGAGAATTTGTTTCGGAGAATGATTGAGATACAGACCCGTGCTCACGCCAGTTGTGAGTCCTCGTTTTCTCCCAAAGATCCTCATTCGACTGCTTATACTTATCATAGCCACATCGGTCATCGATTCGCTCAGCGGACGACCGAGACTACGATTGGACGACATAGTGCGAGGCGATGCATATGGAAATATCGTCTCGGGATTCTTTGCCCTTTGTCAATCAGTCCCGTTCGATGACTGCACGTTGGTCGAAGACCTGGAAGATTATAACTTTGGCCAGTTGTGCTTGCTTGGAGAGGCCATCCAAGTTCATGCTGACTTAGAAAGGTTCTTAAACAACGTAGGGGACTAATCCGCACTAATCACTTGAACTTTGACCCATGCTCTGCTAGATTCCTCCAAAATCCCGTAAAAAGATCATCCGACCTTGCCGCAGTAGGAACCAGGTTCTACAAGTCCTATATCGCCGGTTCAAGCCTTCAGATGCGGACATGGCCGACTCGTATATCCTGGGGCATGGACCAACAAAGGCATTCTGTTGGGGTAGGGGAGGGGGTGATCATTTTTGCGTTGTCCCATATCCCAAGCACGTTCTCATGCTATTTATAAAGCACAACCTCATGGTGAGCATGTGTAATATTTTCGCGAACATTGAGCTGAATTTTCCTACCGCAGGGGCGGGGCTCCCATTATCCTCGTTAGCAAATTCATCTCATGGTTTGGCGAGTCTTGAAGCCTGGAACTGCTCCCCTAGTGGGGGAAGAGTCCACCGGACACTGACGTCTCACTTGCGTTATTTTGGTGTTATTTGGTATTTACACTTATATCCCTCTTTTTCGGTGGGGGCACAAATCAGTATGAAATCCCCCAATCTCCCGCGACACTGGAGTTCCAACTGCTCAACATCCAGCACCGTGTTCTTGACTTACGTGAAGGTCCGTTCGCTGTTGTTCCCACTGGCCAATATTCCGCTTACATGATACACAGGACCCAGATATCATTCGCTCTTAAGGTCCATCGGGTCATTGGTCGCTACTGGATAAGGGTTCACGGCCTGATTTTTTGGCTGCTTGGAGGAATGGTGTGTTTCGGAGTACCTTTCAGTCCATCACAGTTCAGGCAGAAGTAGTCTGTCTCTGTTTGGGAAGGTCGATCAATGCGACAGCGTCGATTCGTCGCTCTCAGTGCCGCTATTTTTTTAAAAGGCCAGCGCACGGCCAACTCGGAACCGTAAATAGAGCCAGGTGGAATGCGGTCGACGGCGGCGGCCCGCGCTGGGTACCCTAACGATGTGTGTATCTCGGCGTAAAAAAATGGGGAGGTTTGGCCAGGATTAGTTCCACCGAGCGGCCCATTGTTATGGACGAGGTTAATGGAAGGTGGGGATGGGAATGAATGCCAGTGTGACCTTGAGGAAAGTAACTGTTTCAACATGTTCCATATGTTCATACAAAATTGTCCCAGTTTGACGGTCCTTGCATACATCGATGTGTATGTCCAAACCTAATATAACAATCCTCGGAGGCACTGCTTCTCCGAGTGCTAAACTCTGGATATTCTGCTCCAGGTTTGTTGTAGCGTTTTGGTCTAGTCACGGTAGGTTGATGTGAGGTATATCCAAAATCGGCCCATATCGCATGGGGTCGCCCGTGCAACATGGTCGCGTTGGAGGATTCAATTACTCGAAAGTCTAAATTTTTCGAAGCCTGCGTAGCCACCAATTATACCGGCAATGCATCCATTGACGGTGATGCCACAAACCTAATTTCGAATCCATATCCTTCGCATTGATTCCTAGGGCTCGTTGTTACTTACTCAGAAATGGCGCCTGAATTTTATGACCTGCCCGCTCAGTAGCACGTTAATTGATATTCTCATATAATAGACTTATTTATTTATAGATATCGTTGATGAGCGGTTACACGAACGTCCACTTGCGAACCTGCTCATTGAGGTTGAGGTCACTCAGGTATGGCGCGTACTCGGGGGAAGGTGGTCCCGACCGACCAACGGAGAAAATGTCGGCCACCACTATGCTATCAACCATTGGCATATTTGCAGACTTTATTCGGATCGCTCCGGTTCCGAAACTTTTCTTTGCTTTTAGTATATACCCAACTACCAGGTGCCATATCCTCTGGGATACGTCCCAAATCTGCATGGTGAATAGAGCTCCAAATACAAATAGGGCTGAGTTTTTTTTCACAAATTTCATCAACCACTGCCTTGACGGCTTCGTCTCACCATAATAAGACAATCCATTGTTCTGCCGGACTTAATACCAGGCTTTAAAGCTCTGTCGATATCAAGACTGCCATAAGACACTCCAGAAGCGAGGAGCTCCATTGCTTGGTACTTAGTATTGAACTACCTTCTTTCAGCCCAATCGGCACGTCGGACGTTTCTGGGACAGGCAAGAACGTCGAAGTGCTCACTATTTTTGTTGCTGAATGTAAGAGTCGTTGAGCGTATAGGTAGCACTTGACTTGGGTGATGCTTTCAACGTAATTTGTTCGCTAGTACTCAGAGGTATGAGGGCCCCGACCTTGAATTTCGTTGGCAGAGGGTGTCCAGTATCAGAATACAAAACATTCCTGAGAAATCTGTACTTAAATTTCCTCGTTTGCCAACCACCGCTGCACCAGTGCAAGTGCCTCCTTCGGTTTATCATACGGGACCTTCAAAAAAAAAGTCAACACATGTCCGCACTCACATGAAGAACCAAAAAGCCACATACCATATGTCCAGCAGCATCAACCGTAGCAAACGTCAACCCTCCGTGACTCCTCACCAACCCTGCCTTCCTCCCCTCAACCACCCACTCCCTCAGATCCTCCTTAACAAACTCCTCCCTCCCACTCCACTCCAAGTTCAAAGTCCACCGCTCATTCCCAACCCAGTTACATATCCAATCGTACGTGCCTACGTAGATAAGCACACGAACACCGCGTTCAAGGAGTGCGGCAATGTGCAAGTGGGTGCGGTGGTATAGGTCCATGGATTCAACGAAACGATAGCTGACGTCTTCGTTACAAGTGGGGAGATTGGATTTCAGGCTTGGGTCAACACCGAGTTTGGCACGGAGGGTGGGTTGACTGAGGTATTTTGCGATTGTCCTATAGGGGTTGTAGGTGTAAGGCTTGTTATTCACTTTGATATGCGGGAAGAACGCACTGGATAATAGGGTAGCACAGTGTATTTTCACGACTGCCTTCACAATCACGGCTGATATCGTACGGATTCAAGCCTGCACGGGGATAAGTAAGATCACCGATGATTGGGATGAAAGAAAACTGATGGACCTGTATCATCGTAAGGTCTTGCAAGGTGAGTCTCGCAGAAACCTGCAGCAGCGGCACAATTAATGGTATCAAACTGGTCAAGACAAGCGCTTTTGAGCCATTTCTCGCATCGTGGTATCTGCGGAGTAGTGAGCGACAATCATTGAGGCAAGAGGACGGGACTGACAGTTTGCTTCATAGATACACATTGGCTTATACGACGATGAACAGACTCGAGACTGGGGGTGAGGTCAAGAGACTCACGAGATGCTCAGCACGGGAGGAACAGACGCAGGCGTGCACTGCATATCGTAGTACGATAAGAGCGAAGTCGAGAAATCCGTAACTCCATTTCCTGGGACGACTCAGACATCAGCACATTACAAAAGACAGTACCAACCGAGATCACCAATCATAACAGACTGGAGGTTGATTGGCGTAAGCCCAGCCTCGATCAACCGAACATTCTGGTCATAGACTTCGGCAGCAAACACCGGAAGATACCTTCCCTACAAAATACCGTGTCATGGATAAGGCAGGCGTAAGCAGGGGATAAGAAAGAGCACGTACGCCATAGGACACCCCAGCCATATGGAAGGCACGTCCCTTGAACTTGATAAAATGCTCAAAGAAGATCGCAACGAAACTAGCGATATCCTTGGCCGCTTCCTCCGTCGTTCCCTGCATCCCACTGTCGAAGCCGACCCAATCAAGATGGAGGTAGTGCTCACAACAGCCTCCCCATATTCTGCATACGAGAAGCCGACACCGACAGGCTGATCCACAAAGAACACATTTGCATTTGTGTTCCAAGATTCTGGGTGATAAACGGTCGAATTTTCGTCCCTGACTTTACACGGACCAAGCTCCATGAACAGGCCCAACGACGATGAACAGCCAGGTCCTACCCACAGCCGCGTAAGCATATAGACACACCGACTCAAGGATGCTCAATGAACGTACCTCCGTTAGTCCAGAAAATCACATCGTCTGTGTCAGGATCCCTCCGACTTTCAAAGAAATAGAAGAAAATGTGCCTCGCTTCGATATCAATATACCCAGTATATGAACTATGCAAACAGATAAACACTTCTAAGTTTCGAGCCGGCCAATGCTTACTTGACACTCTCATCACAGAACGCATGCGATTTCTTAATCCGGACGCCATGCCTCGGGAATGCCGGGTGCGTCAAGGTCGTGTACGTCTCACTTGGCACAAGAGCCAGATCCTCCAGAGGCGAGAATAATCCATCGTCGTAGAGGTGTTGGCCTGATTATTACACCGGTTCTTATCACTAGGCTCCGGACCCCGGTATAGAAGGTTTGGCTTACCGAAGCTGTGGCTGGGGTTAATGCCGTCTTGACCCAGAGGATGTTGCCTTGGCGAAACTGAGGGCGTGTAAAAGCCAACGACTAGAGCTACGCTGAGGAACCTCATCGTCGTAGACAACGTCGAGGAGGGTGAGGAGACTGAGTGCCGACACGCCCACCTTGGGAACACAATCATGTTTACGCGAGCAGCCCTCCGTACTATCCCCATTGGGATTGGGTTGATCGGCGGCTCGGTCGCACACCGGTATGATACGCATTCTTCTTTCTGAAGTAAGTATGTCCCATCTGTCGGCTACCCTAGGGTTTAAAGAGTAAATGAGGGAATAGTCGGCTTCCTGACGTACCACGCGAATTCTTATAACAGCCCTTATGGTAGCCTCTATGTCAAAAACCTCGCATTGGCTCTGATATTTTAAAGGGTCTTTGAGCCTGTCTGTCAATATTAGCAACGTGCAAAGGCTTTTGTCACTGAATTATCGGTCCAGAAGGTCGCCTAGGTGAGATTAAGGATAGCTCGAGTCATCATTAAATCGTACCAATGAGTCTTCATGGTCAAACCAAGTTGGGCAGCAGGAATGGGTGAGTAGGTTGGGCTCCCAAACAAGGCCTGTCACTGAGGTCTGTGATGCAATATAATCTTTCAGTTGGCTATTTCTGCTGAACCATGACGTTCAGCTGTCCAAGAAACACAGCGGAGCACGGATCATGGAGCGAACGTACAATCCCCCTCCTCCAAGCACTGCTTGAACTTCGAAGTCAGCAGTACCTTGTTCGGATCATTTATTCATTCGTAGCTCGGTGCGAGCGTAGTCCTGGGCAATACGTGCAACATTGAACTTCCATTTGCATGTCAATTCCTTGTGGGTCCGACAGTCAGCAACAATTGCAGATTAATCAGACCTGAACAGCAGACTCTTTGGATTAATAGGTGGCACACTTCCTTTATGGTGGTTACATCACTTCTAACACGAGGGTCAAAACACAAGGTTAGGTACGGAAGCCCAGGAGGACATGGTCTAACTTTCGTCACTAACTAGCCTTACATGGCTTGTATCCGGGGTCTTGGAACTCCGTGACTGTTTAGTAGTGACCAGACCTCTGGTATCCTCGAAAATCTGGTCTTCGACACCAGCCAGTGGCCAAAGATTCAGCGCTCAGCACTCAGTACTCTACTTTGTATTAAGGAGCAATAATCTGCATTAACATGGGCCTGCTTTCCGCGCGGGCACAGGCCATTGTCTGTTAAATACCGTCCCCAAATTGTCTATACAATGAGCTCGCATGCATTAGGGTGATTAGATGATCCCCAAGGTATGCTTGATTTTGTATATTTCCATCCTACCTGTGGTCAGGTTTCCACAGTTATCTAAGTATTCCTGACGATAATAAAACAATATGTCTCACTGATCCTAAAGCATATCCCCGAGTTCAATGTTCAACTTCGTGATACCCAACCCAATGCATATTGTCGTTTTTTGCTCCGGCCGTGCACCGAAGCAGAACCGGATGAAGGAGGTAAATCTTGGGTGCCTCAAAAAGGAACACCATCGTATGCACAAACCGGGCTTTCCTAACCTGGTTGTGAAGAGAAAATTCGCCACTCAGACTTCAAGTTTCAAGGCTCGGACTGGTCAAAGCATGTTGAAGATCTCCTAGATGGTGACCAACAGTCTGCTCTCCGAACAACGTCGTGCAGCATTGCCCAACTGTCAATTCTATTTGTGCTTGTGTAACTGAGGCAACATATCTGCGCCGAATACTACTCCATTCATCGGCGAAATTGAATTAAGAGAAGTGTGACATGATTAACGCCTGATCTCTCAGAAGTGGGACCAGATCTACGATTCCGTCGCCGGAGGCAGACCATGTCTTCCTGGGCTTCCGTAGTTAGGAGCCAGTAAGGACTGCTCCGTAAAGTACTACGAGCGCGTTTTTCTGATGACTAATTCGACTAGAACGTCAGATTCAAAACGAGTAAGATTAGTCTTTGATAATCAATTCATGAAGGTGAGAAAAGCAGGAATGACGCAGTGACGCTATTCGGTGTTTCGTGAGGATTAACCTCTTCGTCCGCTCATCGGTGGAGGAGCGACAATTACCAGGCGCTACACCCTCTAAAATACATCCAAATCTACGTGGTGAAGGGAGCTCTCAATGCAAATGGGGCTGAATTTTTTCACAAATTTTATCAACCACCGCCTTGACGGCTTCGTCTCACCATAATAAGACAATACATTGTTCTGCCGGACTTAATACCAGGCTTTAAAGCTCTGTCGATATCAAGACTGCCATAAGACACTCCAGAAGCGAGGAGCTCCATTGCTTGGTACTTAGTATTGAACTACCTTCTTTCAGCCCAATCGGCACGTCGGACGTTTCTGGGACAGGCAAGAACGTCGAAGTGCTCACTATTTTTGTTGCTGAATGTAAGAGTCGTTGAGCGTATAGGTGGTACTTGGCTTGGGTGGTGCTTTCGACTTAATTTGTTCACTGGTACTCAGAGGTATGAGGGCCCCGACCTTGAATTTCGTTGGCAGAGGGTGTTCAGTATCAGAATACAAGACATTCCTGAGAAATCTGTACTTAAATTTCCTCGTTTGCCAACCACCGCTGCACCAGTGCAAGTGCCTCCTTCGGTTTATCATACGGGACCTTCAAAAAAAAAGTCAACACATGTCCGCACTCACATGAAGAACCAAAAAGCCACATACCATATGTCCAGCAGCATCAACCGTAGCAAACGTCAACCCTCCGTGACTCCTCACCAACCCTGCCTTCCTCCCCTCAACCACCCACTCCCTCAGATCCTCCTTAACAAACTCCTCCCTCCCGCTCCACTCCAAGTCCAAAGTCCACCGCTCATTCCCAACCCAGTTACATATCCAGTCGTACGTGCCTACGTAGATAAGCACACGAACACCGCGTTCAAGGAGTGCGGCAATGTGCAAGTGGGTGCGGTGGTATAGGTCCATGGATTCAACGAAACGGTAGCCGACATCGTCGTTGCAAGAGGAGAAATTGGATTTCAGGTTTGGGTCAACACCGAGTTTGGCGCGGAGGGTGGGTTGATCAAGATATTTTGCGATTGTCCTGTAGGTTACAGATGTAAGACTCATTATTCATTTTGTCGGGTGAGAAGGATGTACTGGATAATGGGGTAGCACAGAGTATTTTCAAGGCCGCCTTCACAATCACGGCTGATATCGTACGGATTCAAGCCTGCATGGGAATAGATAAAATCACTGGCGTTTGGATGAAAGAAAACCGGCAGACCTGTGGCACCATAAGGCCTTGCAAGGTGGGTCTCGCAGAAACCTGCAGCAGCGGCACAATTAATGGCATCAAATTGGTCGAGACAAGCGCTTTTGAGCCATTTCTCGCATCGCGGTATCTGCAGAGTGGTGAGCGACAATCATCGAGATAAAAAGACAGAACCGACAATTTGCTTCATTGATACACATTGTCTTGTACGAAAGTGAGCAAATTCAAAGATTGGGATTGAGATCAAGGAACTCACGAGATGCTCAGGACGGGAGGAACGGACGCAGGCGTGCACTGCATATCATAATACGATAGGAGTGAAGTCGAGAAATCCGTAACTCCATTTCCTGGTTGGACGTTGGCACGTTGCAAAAGACAGTCGATCAGCCAAGCTCACCGATCATGACAGACTGGAGATTGATTGGCGTAAGCCCAGCCTCGATCAACCGAGCATTCTGGTCGTAGACTTCGGCAGCAAACACCGGAAGATACCTCCCCTGCAGAATACCATGTCATGAGTAAAGCAGGCCTAAGTAGAGGGTAAGGAAGAGCGCGCACGCCATAGGACTCCCCAGCCATATGAAAAGCACGTCCCCTGAACTTGGTAAAATGCTCGAAGAAAATTGCAATGAAACTGGCGATATCCTTGGCCGCTTCCTCCGTCGTTCCCTATATTCCACTGTCAAGGTCGACCCAGCTAAGGTAAAGGTAATACCCACAACAGCCTCCCCATATTCTGCATACGAGAAGCCGACACCGATAGGCTGATCCACAAAGAACACATTTGCATTTGTGTTCCAAGATTCTGGGTGATAAACGGTCGAATTTTCGTCTTTGACTCTACACGGACCAAGCTCCATGAACAGGCCCAACGACGATGAACAGCCCGGTCCTACCCACAGCCGCGTGAGCAATCAGACACACCTGTTCAAGGATGCTCAACAAACGTACCTCCGTTAGTCCAGAAAATCACATCGTCTGTGTCAGGATCCCTCCGACTTTCAAAGAAATAGAAGAAAATGTGCCTCGCTTCGATATCAATATACCCAGTATAAGAACTATGCAAACAGGTAAACACTTCCGAGGTTCGTCAATACAAAAAGCTGGTCAACACTTACTTGACACTCTCATCACAGAACGCGTGCGACTTCTTGATCCGGACACCATGCCTCGGGAATGCCGGGTGCGTCAAGGTCGTATGCGTCTCACCTGGCACAAGAGCCAGATCCTCCAGAGGCGAGAATAATCCATCGTCGTAGACTTGTTGGCCTGATTATTACACTGGTTCTTACCACTAGGTTCCGGATCCTGGTATGAAAGGTTTAGCTTACTAAAGCCACGGCTGGGGTTAGCTCCGTCTTGACCCAGGGAATATTGCCTTGACGAAACTGAGGACGTGTAGAGACCAATGGCTAGCACCACGTTGAGGAGCCTCATTGCCGTAGATAATGTCGAAGAGAGTGAGGAGAATGAGTGCTAACGCGCTAACCTTGGGAACGCAATCATGTTTACGCGAGCAGACCCTCTTACTATCCCCATTAGGATTTGGTTGATCGGCGGCTCGATTGTCCACTGCTATGGTACGCATTCCCGTCGAATCGCACCTTTCTGAAGTATGTCCACATGTATTCTAGTCATGCTTTTGCTTCGGATGTAAGAGTAATCGTCGCGTTCACGACATCGGAAGAACTGACATCCGAGACCCTTTTGTCGGGTCGCACAATTTCATTATCATTACGATCGCTACTCCAAAGTTCAGAGGCAACGAAGAATTATGTACACAGTCGTGTTCCTGATGTTCCATGCATACACTTATAACAGTCCTTGTGGTAGGCGAGCCCTCATTGCTAGGGACTATGTGTCTAGTAGATACATCTTGTGTGTTAAGAAACTACAGTATAAGATCCGATAGCGTCGACCCTCTGTGTCAATGTACGATAGAACTACCAATCATGCACCTACTGCCTCTTCTCGATATGCCACAACCAAACAAGCAAGTTCTTCGTGGCCTAGCCAGAGCATACCAACGTCCTTCACGTGGAAGGAGTGGGATCAGTTCTTCCGGCTATATTCGTAGAACCGTTCAATTACTCACCTTCCAATGAGACTCCCGATTGAAATAGTTGTGATGCAGAGATACGATATAGTATTTGACATGAGTCTCATGATCCTTGGACTGGATCGGATAATGAGAAATAACAGCGTTTAAGGGTGTCCCAAGAGGAACTCACTTCGGAAGAGTACCCAACAAGGGGTCCGCCGTGCTGTTCAAGAAGTCGTCTGTCCGTCTCCGAAACCGGTGCAAGTCTGAGCAACCCTTCGTTTCTGCTTCCCTAAAAGAAATTGGTGGGTAACAGTGCCCATCATCGAAGGCATAAAGTGTGGCCTACCAGTTGAAGAAGCCATCCGATGAGTCGTGGAAAGTTGGAATCCTGTGTCTGCACTTGCATGAAATGACAAAAATTGAAGCCTCGAAGCTCTGCGATCACGCCAGGAACATTCTCGTCATGTCTCTGCTGAACTACTTCCCAGAACAATTGAAGGAAATAGTCCGTGAGAGCAAAAGGAAGGCATCCGGGAACCTCGTGGCCAAATTTGCTTGTCCATTTCAGTTTTGAAAGCTGATGCTGACAAGTGGTATCATCTAAACCGGAGCCCGAGTCAACCGTCATGATCGTTCAATCCATGAGGATGCACCGTACCTTCTGAATCGCAAAAACTTTGCATCAGGTAGTTGTACCATTTTATAGTGCAGACCGCTAGGTCACGCCTCGCTGGTCCCTCCATAAGCGCAAACTGTCCCGAACGGTTGGGGTCCCGGAGGAAGTCAGAGAACGAGGCGTGGTAGAGCCGAATGACCTGGTCCCCGGTCTTCTCGAGAGGAGGAATATATAACACCGAGTGGAGGCGTTCAACTGCGCTGTATAATGTGTTGAGTCTGAGGCAGAGGAAGTTTACAACATTCTGCACCACGAAGCGCTGTGTCCTAAAGCCGGGAGGATAGAGGATGAGGAGACTGAGGATGCGGGTTGTGACGGGTAGGGTGGATGGGTGGATGGCCGATAGAATGCGCCTGTATAGATGATCAAGAGCATCAAGTGGATTAACTGAGCCCTGGGCGGCGGAACTTGTGATGGATTCAAGGCAGATCTCGAGTTGACCTTGGGGGTTTCGGTAGTGCTTGTCATCAACAAACTTGAGAATCGTAGCGGCAAAGATGAACAACCCGGATGCTACGGCCGCTATTTGTCGTAGCTGCGTTTTCGACGGCCACGTTCCGTCATCCTCAACGTCACAAAATCCCGGCCAGCGGTTACAGATGTCACGGAACCCGTCATGGAGAATACGATAAACGTCCTCTTTGGCCTCGATGTCATCAATCGAAAGCTCCTCAAGTTGGCATGTGGTAAGATCAATACGGGGGAGAAGCCGTTTGAGATGTGCTTCGGGACGACTGCAAATCATCCACAAGAGTGGAGATTTCCGGTTTTGTCTTGTATATTCGTTGATGAGCTCAACGAACTCGCACTGTGCATCCTCTTCCTTGCATTCATCCAATCCATCCAAGATGATCAATCGATGGCGCGATCCTTGTGATTCCAACTGAGCAAATGGCTCGACGATCAACCTCTGGAACTGAGATCGGAGATTGTGCTCTAGAATTGTCGAATCTTGCCCCAAAATCCGCGTGACGAATTTCCTGTATTCAGGATCCTGGACAGCAAGTCGATACGCGAGGGTGGGAATGACTCGAAGGTGATCATCCCGTTCGTTTTCTCGGGAGAAGAAGAAAGCAGCGCCAAAGCGCCTAGCCCCTTGACAATATTCGGCTGTGGTTTGTGCCACGGCTGACTTGCCAACACCGGCAGGTCCAAGAATCCAAAGCATGGCCCAATCCCGCTGCACACCTTCGATCCATGCTGTAATCCTTTGACGCAATGCCCTACGTGTTTCCACGTGACATCTAGGCGGTGGGTGGCGAGCAGCAGAATCAACCTCTGCCTCAGAGATTCCTCGCTTCTTCAGGAGCTCCATCACTACTCGAGAGTGAGAATCAACACCGAGGGAGAAAGGGGTGAAGTTACCTGGCTTTTCAGAATCAAGTACTTGATTGATTTGGACGTTCTCAGCAATAACAGGATAGTTGATTGCAAAGTGATGAGCACCCGCAAAGTTGCCTCTCTTGCAGGTGCTGGGCCTAAGACCGTCAGACTTGTACTGCCACTTCAGGAGAAAACATGTTCCAAACCTGCGTTGGCGGAAAAACTGGTGTAGGGTGCCCCAGCAGAAGGCGCAATGTGTTCGAGTTGTACCCCAGCAGCTTGTCGAACGTGTTCAAGTTGTGTCCCAGCAGAAGGGCCAATATGTTCGAGTTGTGTCCCAGCAGAAGGGCCAATATGTTCGAGTTGTGTCCCAGCAGAAGGGCCAACATGTTCAAGTTGTGTCCCAGCAGAAGGGCCAACATGTTCGAGTTGTGTCCCAGCAGAAGGGCCAACATGTTCGAGTTGTGTCCCAGCAGAGGGGCCAACGTGCTCGAGTTGTGTCCCAGCAGAGGGGCCAACGTGCTCGGGCTGTGTCCCCGCAGGAGGGCCAATGTGTTCGAGCTTTGCGCCAGTGGAAGGATCAGCGTGATGCGCCGCAGCAACAGTCGAATCGATTTTGGCCGGTTTACGCCTCCTGAAGCGGGATTTTAATGACCGTAGCATGAGGGGGATAGTCGCTTTGTTTGGGGAAAGTTAGAAGGAGTGTTAGCGCCTTGAGTCGAGCTTTCCTCCAAATGAAGTACATTTTCCTCGTTGCGGCCACGTGTGTCTCAACGTCCCACATCCAGAAACGCTCACATACACAGCTGCCATTAATCCCTCACTGTCTCCTCACCATGTGGAGACCCGGTAAGACTCAGTGTTTTATATCCTCAGACGCAAAACAATGATCAGGCTTGCCTTACACAGAAGCTACCCCATACATGAGGTCCCCTACACCTCAATCGAGTTCCATATTCGCCAACAAATCGACCAAGAAGTCCAAGCATACCTCAAACTTTCGCAATGCCTATCTTCGATCCCGCGTCCTGATATCAACGATCCTGAGAAACCCTGTCCAGAGAGCCTCGGTCGCTACTCTCCATGGCGATAATGCACAAAATGTAGTTGATTTCTTAGACAGGGTGTGTTCTCAGGCAGAATTCCGTTACCTAAATTTGCTTATGCATTGGAGATCCTTCACGAGAAGAGCGACATCCTTGCTACAGAAGAAGGCACATCTGTCCTGTCTTTGCTTTGTGACCTCGTAGCGTCGGCTCAAACAGTCCCACGACGCTATGAACTCAAAGGTGTACAAGTTAATCACGAACTCATTACAGGTGGCGGGTCTTCCGACATCTATAGGGGAGAGTACGAAGGTTAAATGGTCTGTTGTAAGGTTATTCGTCTGAAGCAGGGCCAAGACAACACAATGATACTAAAGGTAAGTCTTTCATCATCTCAAAGGGAGACAAGGAGTAAATTCATCTTACCACGAATACTCAGGTAGTGCTCAGAGAACTTATTTTGTGGGCACACCTATCACATGAGAATGTTCTTCAGCTGTACGGATTATACCATTTGGACGGGGAATCACGGAGAATCTGCCTTCTTTCCCCATGGATGAGCAAAGGAAATCTTAGTGAATACCTAGCAAACTACCCGCTAACCCCTCGAATTCCCCTGGTAAGGCACTTGAAAAACTATTGACATCCAAAAAAGGCTCACCGTCCAGGTTTCCGATGTCATAAGTGGGCTACTCTACTTGCACCAGCTGATGATTGTGCATGGTGACCTCAAAGCGGTATATTCATTATCTTGTCCATCACTAAATGACAAGCTCATAGAGCTTTACAGGCAAACATCCTGGTTTCGGATGATGGGCGGGCGTTGATCGCGGACTTTGGACTCTCCTCCATCACCATCGCGAAAGGCAGGCGGAGTCCCGACGAGGCTCCTGGGGGCACGCTCCGCTGGCAGGCACCTGAGCTGCTGAGTTTATGGGATGATGCGACGCCAACGCGGGAGAGTGACATACGGTCGTTTAGTTGTGTATGCTACGAGGTATGGTCTAATTTCTGATACCGGCACGGTTAGTTGGAATTGTTGAAGGCCGACATGACCAATGCCTTAGGTTCTCACAGGGAAGGTGCCCTTCTATCAATACCAAAAGGACGCTCAAGTTATAGCGCATATTCTCCGTGGCAGAGAAATCCCGATCCGTCCAGACGGGCCCAACAAGATTGATGACCGCGTATGGAACATGATGGTGAAATGTTGGGACTATGACCCCCGAAACAGGCCGGATTGTGAGGAGATCCAGCGCTGCATCATGGATTTACGGGTTCCCGATACTCGCCCACCAGTATCATCACAAGGAGGCGCAGGTATTGCTACTCTCGAGGCCGTGAGAGCCGAAGCGGAATCCGGGATCGATTATCAATGTGTATATGATAACTTGTTCCAAGTGAGTCGGGACCTTACCGGGAGACCTTTGGCGGGCTGAGCTCTGAATTTTCAATTTTAGGTTCTTATTTCTACCTGACATACAGGAATACGCCAACACAAACCCACAGGCCATCGGGCTACGCTGCATGGGCTTTCTCTCGAGCCGTGGACTTTCGGTCACTAGGAGTATGATTCTTGTAAATGTAACGCGTTCCCGAACATATTTTGTGGCTACAATATGCATATATGCTGATTGCAACAAGTGAAGTGATCACTCGTGGTTACACGAGCGTCGACGGGCGTTTGCGCTATCCCCATTAGAATTTGAATATCAGAGGTTCGATCGTCGAACCAGAAATGCCTCCTTTCTGGGGACCTAAGGCATTCGAGAGGGACCGGCAGTTCATGCATTTACTAGAGACTGGCGGTGTCAATGCTGATTTACTGTACGGTTTCAGGACGAAGAATGGGTGGGTGGTAACTGGTGGGTAGTGGGGAGGATGAGAGAAGCTAAGTTGGTTCCATCCCTGGCTCACTTTAGCGTTGGGGTTGTCAGAGCGCTTCAACATTGGAGCTCTGTTGATGATGTCAGATTTATAGTGAGTTTTCAGCGAAACCTGAATTGAAACTGAATTAATCCACACTTCAAAAAGTCGCCGATTTCGTCAGTAAATAACGGGTCCGGGGGTGATGTCTGTGACAGACCGCCACCATCTAAACGGCCGCGGACGTGAAGTGAAGGAGTGTTGGTCATCGAACACTACTGTGTAGACCTAGTAGGTACTCTGCTCCGCGCAAAGCAGTTCTTACAACTGGCATCATCCAAGGGATCGAAGCTGTACACAGGGGTTGGACAAACTTCCATCTTGCAGCGACCCTTCTTGATGCAGGCTCTACATTTGTATTTATAACTCTCTTAATAATCATCCTCTTCTACCGGCTTATAAGCCCCAAGCAAGAATGAGGAGAATCCATCCCTCCTTTTCGGTGCTTGGGCCCCCGCCCACTTGTCCCACTAGTCGTAATGGTAGACTCACGCTTGGACGACATATATCAGCTGGTGGGGGCCGCCACTTCCTTAGTCGTATACGGTATGTCTTCGCAAGCATATTCGTAAGAAATGTCCTCAAGTTTTCATCATCATACATACAGGAATTAATGTCTGCCTCTCGATACAGCTTTCCACATCTGCGAAACGATCGAGGCTATGTACCAACTTGGCGACGTTTCTCTCGTTTCTCTTGACCTCCGTATGTCAAGCTCTGATATGCTACGTCACCGTCATCGAGTACGCTGATCGTTGGGACGATCCCGGAGCTGGTTGGTCTGGCAGCCAGCGGCTAACCGACATCCGGTTAGCCATTCGGTCTACGGGTCTGGTTACTACATGGATTATAGACTCTTTCGTTGTATGTGTGAGCTCCAGCGCCATTATAGATTATCCTGCTAACCATCTGTAGCTTCACCAATGCTTTGCACTCTATTCGCTCCGCAAGCGAGACCTATGGATCATTGGGCTTCCTGCCGTCTTCCTCCTCTCTTCTTTTGGTGAGTATTATTCACCTTGCTTTGGCCGAACCAGAACATATCCTGTTACCCAGGTTCGGGCGTCTACCTGTTGGTATTGTCTACGGATCTGAGCGTCAAAGTCCTACCCCACTATCCTCTTTGTCTCTCGACAAAGTTTCTTATGACCACTCTCATTATCGCCAAACTGGTCCAACAGAGGAAGATGTTACGAGAGGACTTCGGGTCCGGCGAAGTGGGCAAAAAGCTCTCGCGCCCATATACGTCTTTGGTCAACATCCTCATCCAAAGTTATGCATTGTACGCTAGCCTCTCTTTGCTCTTCCTTGGTCTATACATTACGAAAAATAATGCATGGATGATGGTTCTACCGAACAATATTCAAGCTGGGGTAAGGTGTTCATCGGCTCAAAATCAGTTGAAAATCTCACTATTACTGTTATTATCATTATCTAGTTATTATCCCATCTCCTCGTTCGCTTTCAAGTGATCCGAACTCACCGACATCAGCGGGATCAGATATCTGACTCAGAGAAAGACCTACCACCGCTGGAGTTTGACTCACGAATCTCGGGCAATATCTCTGTGAGGGATGCGTAGTGGAGTTTCCAGTGGCGAGCTGTAGATCTAACAGGGGGTAACTACGGAGTGAATGTATAGGGTTGGACTCCCGCCGCGCCGAGAGCCATTGTAGCAATGCGACATTCTTTCCTCCGTTGACCTCGGTTTCCGAGCGCCGGACGCTGAGCCTTCCTATTACCTGTAAGTTTCATCAAACAACGGATGGGGAATCTGTATCGCCTCCAGAATCCCTTTATAAACCAGCCTGCCTTAGGGCAAGTACGAGATATACCCGACTATGACACCGAAGCACCAGGTGGATGACATATTACACCTGGCTGGCATCGGGGCTTCACTGGTGCTGTATGGTGAGGCACCTCCAGTTTCTGGATACCATCCTGTTGTCATTGCATTTACGTTTCAAGATCTCAGGCTTCAACCTCTGCCTCCTGGCTCAATTCACGAGCATGACCACTCCGCCATGGAGAGAGACGTCCGTACCCAAATCGAAATTATGGATGCACTTAGCAGTGTTCCTGTCTTTTGGGCTTGTCTCCTGCTATTTGTTCCTGGGAATTTATGCAGTGTTCCTTGGCTGGAGTAGATCTCATGGTTTCCCGGATGGATTCGTAGCTTGGATGAACAATGCCAAACTCGAAGGCATTTGGCTCGCGGTTTGGGTTTCGGGACTAGCCTCCGCCTGGATTCTGGATACCTTATTGGTGGGTCTTTTTCGGCATGCGGTGCAACCACTATCATTCTCATTTCCACTAGTTCTATCAATGTTTCATCATGTACTCTCCTCGTGGAAAAAGTTGGTGGGTATTCTTATTTCCATCTCTTTTTCTATTTTCGTCAGTAGGTAAGTACGAGCATCGTAGTAAACTCGTATGAAATCTCAATCCAATAATTCTCCAGGCAGCGGTATATATCTCCTCCACTCCTCCTCTTTCACCAAACTGGCCGTCTTGCCACACTTCCCGATATGCATCTCAACTAAAGTCCTCATGTGCTCCCTAATGATCACCAAACTTGTTAGACAGAGGAATAGGCTCATGGCCATCTCCGGAAGCTCAAACTCTGTGGAACTCGCTCGCCCTTACACTTTCCTCATTCACGTCCTCATTCAGAGCTACGCTTTATACACCGCTTTCTCGATCATATTCCTTGGACTCTTCATCAGCCACAACAGTTTATGGAGGGTGTTCCTGCCTTGTCTTGCGCAAAGCGGGGTATGTACTTCGATGTTTTACTAGCCAACAGACCACAGTGTTGACCGGAACTAACCGCAACACTTGACAGCTCATGTCCCAGCTCCTCATTCGATTCCAAGTATCACGGAAACGGATCCGATGCGAATCCAGTCGTTCGGAGGGTCCGATGACACCTATTGAGTTTCGAAGGCCTTCAGGAGAGGTTTAGGTGTGAGTGTTTCCTTAAAGCCATTCCCGAGCTCTCCGTTCTATATTATAATCTTGCCATCCCAGTCGACATAGCAGACAGGAGTTTAAAGCGGGATATAAGGCATAAGAGTAAATCATTTATGTAATATAAAAGACCGAGGAACAACAAGATATTATAGACAATAAACCAACAAACAACAGAGGGTAGAGGAAGAAGCGGAGGAGGCATAATATGATGTAATGTGAGATACACACAAAAGACCCAGTAAAAACGTTTACACGGATTAACAGATCAGAGTACCGACTCGCGGTAGAAGACAAAAGAGAACAAAGCATAAAAAAGAATCAGCAGTTAAGGCAATATCCTTTATCCCAATATACTTGATGAGAGTTACTGCAATACCGCAGCAATCGGTTTTGTCTGCGAAGAGCCATGAAAGCGCGTATGACGGGCGATGGGGGTGAGGGGTGATGAAAGGTGGGGGAACAAAGGGCGAAGAGATCAGATAGATGATGATGATGGATGATAGGAATGATAGATCGAAGGATAAATGAAATCATGGGGCTGCAAGATGACATAAAATCCGATAGGAGAGAAAGAGGGCTATTTAAGTGAAGAAGGAACAGGAGGAACAAGACAGTGAGCGGTGGCAGGACATGGCCGAGTGACACGACAACATGGGCGAGAGGGGGAGAACACCAGCGGGTCGACACGAGCGGCCGTCAAGATCCCGCAGTCACACCAGGCTGACACGATGACACAGAGTCGATGCTCTGCAAACCAGAAATACGCCTACGCCACCATGGGCCGCCCAACGGTAATGTTCCAGGAATATCATAGTGTCGAGAAGTTAGAATTGTGGAGGCAGTGGCGAAAATCGTAGCCGCCGCCGGTAGGTAGGAGGATAATAGGCAAATTGTTTCGAGCGCGCCAACTTTAGAACGTGAGCGCAATTGGAGCCATAATGTATGTGGAGACCATTCCAGCGCCGGTGCCAGGGAACCTGTCCCCGCTATCCGCGTATCGCCTATCGTCTAGGCACCGCCGCACTCACAGCATTACGGCCCGAATCTAGACCACAACGCAGCAACCAGATCGGCAACGAGCAAGGGCCGACAGGGAGCAGGAAGGAAGAGGGACGAAAATCCAGGGAGAAAGAAACCAAGTCAGGATCTGCATACCCCAACACGTAATATAAATTTTCACTTACGTTTCTACTCACAATCGTACTACACCACACAATCCGTTATTGAATGTGTGCGACGGGATTGATGATTAAAGAGAGGGACGTGGAGTACAGCCAATTAGAAAATCAGATTCAGAGTTGGAATGTTCCAAAAATAGACCAAAGGTCAGGACAAGTGTCGGATTTATTGGTTGTGGAAGCACCGTCGTAGTTTCCGGTAGGTGTTTCGTCGTTGGGGTGGGAAATTTGGGGTGTGCAATTAGAGGTGTGCGTGTGGATGGTTGTGAACGAGCGGGGAACGACGACACGGTGGGATGTGGCATTCATTGGTCGTAGTTGGTCAATGGGTCGGTGGCACGCCAAAAATAGCGAGGCACGTCCAAAGATGGGTGGACGAAGCGGTCAAGAGCGGTTATGTGTGAGTGAGAGCACATGCGATCGTTGATGTGAGAAGGGACGATTCGCAAAGATGTGAAAAAGTCAATATGAATGGAACGTTCAGTAGTCACGACATCAAGGAACATTGACCACCGTCAATGAGGGATCAAACAATCCGAATAGAAGACCGCCAAACACGCGGTACGCCAGGCAACGTTGAACCACAAGCCGTCAAATACCGGAAGGGGGTCCGGAGAATGGTAAGGGAAGATGCGACACCCAGAGGTTACCACGATGAGTAGACCAACATTACGAATGATCCGTCAAGGGTCGCCAAATCCAAAAACCGTTAAGAGCCCAAAAGGATGTTAAGGGACGAACGTCAATTCGAAAAAGGTACAAGCCCATTGGTTGTCATCGTCCAAAAGTCAAGACCCGTGCCAACCAGGGAGGGAAGAGGGGAGGTGATGCGATCAAAACGTTGAGAGCCGACAGGTGAGTAGGATACGAGCGCATTAGCGTCAGTGGACAATGGATAGTAGGGGGTGGCAACACGGGGGGGTAGGTTTGAGAATCGATTGAAGGGCAATGAGGCGGCGGCGTGCGTCGGAACGAACGTAACGACCGGGGAAATTGCGGTAGGGGTCATATGTCCGGGATAAGCGGTGCCATGGATGAGTGACAGGGCGAGGACGGACGGTACCGACCAAAGTTGTGTACAGCATAGCATGCCACGGAGGACAGGACAACAAAGCCAATAAGACATTCGGTGTAGGAATGTTCGTATGTGGATTTCCGTCAGGGAATTGGTCCGGTCGCATAGTGGGAGTTCCACGTTTCGAGAAGAATGCCAAACACGGTATTGCCCCCAAATGTGCGGGTGCAGATTGAGTCCATAAGCGGCAAGTGAATTGGATAGGAGTGACGGTGATGCGTATAATGATGGTATAGATGGAAGGTTTGCGTGTTCCGAAAACCAAATGGCAGCATGACACAATTCCCCATATTCAAAGGAAACCGAGCCACGAGACACGACCACAAGTAAAAAATTTCATTTGTAGCACCCACACGGCATTTTCACACATCCCAACCCGCGGAATCACCGATTCCATTCGACCCAATGGACGCGAGTTTGTTGAACGCATCAGGATTAGCGATCAATCGTTGCCACAATTTTAGACCGTGAATGTATAAATTTTTTCGAGTTTGATTCGATTCAATGTTGAAGATGATATAGAAAAGAAACCATCAATAAGACGTCCAGAGCCATAGAGTTGATGATACACCATGAGGGGAAAACAATGAAAAGAAGGCGAAAACAGATCGAAAGCAAATGAGGGGATGTCGCGCATGAGACAAAATAGCATGAGAAGGTATAAGGGGTTCATAGATATTAGCACCCAAATAGAGAAATCAGATGCATGTTGATAAGTTAGATGAGCGCCGCAACCTCGAGATTTGAACGTAGGATGATACTAGGTGGGACAAAGCAGCGTCGTAAGAAACGGTCGTCCACTCACTCAACAAATGAACGGGATAAACAAAGGTTGGGTGCGTTGGCCCAACTTGGACACAGAACCTTGCATCCAAGACAAGAGCAACAATAAAAAAAAGTGGGAGGAACCAAAAATAGGGGCATCAAAGTAGGGAAATGGAACACTCACTCTAAAGGTTAGCGATATTCGCGGAGGGGAAGGAAAATCGCGGTCAGTTGACAAGACTAAGGATCAGTCTGGCCAAGAAGCAAAACTAACCTTCAACAGCGGCCATCACAACTCTTAGCATAGCCGTATCCGTTGCCGTTGTGATACTATTGGCGAAGTATGGTATGTGAGTGACAGCTCAGCTCACTAGAAAGCAACGCCCAGGAATAGTGCGAAATGCTGAAGAAAGAAAACTCACTGGATGTAAATTTCTCTTTCTTTCGACCTACCGGCCTTTTGAGCCAACTTGGCAAACCGTCGCTTGAAATAATCTCTTCCAGCTCTCACATCTCCCGGTTCACCATCGTAATCCTAAGAATACAAAAACGGAATAGAAACATTGTGAGTGGTTACGCCGGGTTCACCATGATTTTCCAGGAAGGCAACTCATCACGTACGGGGAAGAAACTCTTGATATCCGAAATAGGCACTTTTTTCTCAAAGAGGTCGTTCTTATTGAGGAAAAGGATCTGGTAAATTGATGTCGTTAGTGACTGTATTCGCAACAGGATAGTTGCGGGGCGAGAGGTGGAACTATGGTGCCACCAACAGGTGACGACGAGGGGTGATGTGTACACATGTGCGTTGCCATATCATTGGCAAGAGAACGACGGAAGAGGGGGACAACTGACAGCAGGAAGGACGACGTACAATAGATGTTTGCTTAAACCATTGCGAGTGACATATCGAGTCCCAAATTGTCATTGCATCCTGCATCTGGTTCTGCATACAGAGTTAGAAGCTGATCTAGAGGAGAACAAGTGGACTACGTACCGCATCCTTATCTTCCACTAGACACTGGTCATATCCGCTGAGGCTAACCAAGAACAGTATACTAGTGACGTCTTGGAAGCAGTGGATCCATTTTCGCCGTTCGCTCTTCTGACCGCCGACATCAACCATCAAAAGCTCATTATCTTTAAGGTGGAAAGAGGTTTCGGTGATGCCAATCGTCCGTGCCCGACACCGGATGATGTCCTGCTCGGTGGGTTGATAGTTTGGTTGGAAGAGTCTATCAAGGTCTGCGAAGAAATAAGGTAGGCTAGAAGGACATTAGAGTCGAGCCGAGAAGAAGGCTACGAGACGCACTTTTCAGGTAGGGCGGCTTCGTTTCCTCTCTCATATGCTTTCTGTACGTTCGGGTCCGCCCATAGCGCTTTGAGAGGCTCGATGTACTGTGTCGGGAAAGGTTCGCCGTCTCCAATGTCCTTAGCATTGTCGATGAGCTCCACGTTGGGAATATTCTCCTCTAACACCTTGATCTCGAAGTCATCCATAGCATCCAGGAGATACCTCAGTCCACGGGTGATGTTATCAAATACAAGTTGTCGGTAGGATTCTATTTCTTGTTGTGAGAATGGCACTTTGTGGATTAGGCGCATTTGCTGTGAAAATGTGAGGGAAAGTGCACTTCATAGGCTGCCGGAGACACATACCTTGAGGATGGTGGATTTTCCAGAATCACCCGACCCCAGCAGCAGGACCTAGCCCAAGAGTCAATACAGGGCCTCTTGTGTACGTAGTACGCAATTGTGAGCTTACCTTGACCTGCGACGCCATTTTTGCCTTTGCCTGGATGAAAAACGAGGTTATTAGCAATCCGCAAGGTGGGCGGGGACAGGGCGGCTGACCTCCTTGAGCTGTTTGTCGATCTCTCTGCTGCGCGCCTTCTCTTCCTCATTGACCTCCACGTTGGGGGTCGGTGCAGACATACAGGAACCCATGGCTGGAACGGGGACGAGGGATGATGGTGGAGAAGGGGAAAGGGATGGGAAAAACGGAATGTGGAAACTGTGAGACTTGTGCTTGCTTATTCGGAGCTACTCAATAAACAACCCATCACCATCAATATAACTCATATTTCAATTTAAATCCTCACCCGTTGTTGCTGGGACCAGTTGGGACCCTGTGCTCACGCTGTGGCCTCCAGACGCCCCGGCTGTGCTGTCTCCTGTGGTGTATTCTGTCGCAGTGATCAAAAGAAGCTGATATCGTCTGCCGCCCATTGTCATCACATCGATCACTCCTTTTGCCACGTCCTAATCAGCATGACTAGGCTCTCATCCGCCTCTGTCACCCTTGCTGTCGGCTTTGAGGCTCATTATATCGGCTCGTTGTGTGATAGCTGCTGAATTGCATGTTTTCCGCATAAACTACTCGGGGACTTGCAGCGCTTCTCGCTGCTTGCGCTCGCTCTTTAGCCTCCGTCTACCTCTCCCAGCGATCACACCCGATGTACCTACTGGGGGCCACATGCTTTCTCCGAAGCCCCACTGCCCGCAATGGGGCTATTTCTTCAACAAGTTCCCATGCGCTAAACTGACGCGTGATATTCAAGAATAGGCATGAAACATCTGATGATACACTATCTGACACTCGGTACAAAGGCGTGCGTAATCACCGCAAATTGTGACCTATCACCCCATGGAAGAAAACCGCTGTTATGCTCAAACTCTCCCGTCTGATTTTGACTGCGATTCGTAACTCTGATTTGGTGTTCAGGGTCTTCCAGGGTCCTTTGTTGGCTTGTGAACTTGTTCGTGCGCTTGTGGTTGGGGACAACCAGGGTCACTCGACGGCTCCGCCGCCGATTACTCTCGTCTCCCGAGTCTAATGTCCGATTGCATTGCATGACATCGCTCCGTCGGCCCAAACACGGAAAGGACTGTCTCCGCCTCCTGTTCTACTACCAAGTATGGCCGTTCCTCGATGCCTGTTACTATTGGCGTGCTTGTCTAAATTTTCTTCGAGCGACTATGTGGATTTAGATGATCGAATAGGTGAGCGTTACAGGGAAGGATCAGAATGAGACACGGTAGGGACTTCCATTGAATATCGTCAAGGGCTAATGCTAGATTACCCATCATTCCGTAGTCTCCAGCAGCCCTCTGTACAAAACCCGATCACCGACTCTTGATCGCAAAACAAACCGGCTAGACTCACCCAGATATCGTACTATTAACATCACCTAGTGACCTCATTGGGCACTACTATCTTTCGAAAGACCATATTTGTACGAAATTGGGCCTGGGAAAAGGTTGTTCTCCGCTTCTGACATACATATTGGCCATACATGTATATATAGTCTGCATTCTGACATGACGTGAGGTTTGGGATGAATTTGCCCCACCCTCTTGGGACGACTGCTTCATCAATCATTGTCTGCGTCATAACAAAATATCATGAGACCTTACACTCAAGAACTTCATCTCGTCAAGATAGGATATATACTCGTAACTTGTGTCTTTAATCTATTTGCCCAAAGTGTGGGAGCTGAGCCCATAAGGCCTCAAGCTTCGAAACCGAACCATCCGCCGTTGTCAAACAGAAGCACAACAATATTTTCCCGTTCAACCCAAGAATGAAGGGTAGAGGTGGGTCGCGCGAAGGTTCAATAACTTCGATATTTCAAGGACCCCCTCTAACATTTTATCCACTCCCGAGTCGGGTACCCCGACGACGTCGACGCACCCCTTCATCCAATTCAGGCGTTGCATTCAAACGCTTCCCTTGGAATTTCCGACTTCAGCACCATGCCGACGTCGAGATGGATACCATGCCTCCGATTTGCAGCGCCTGGGATGTTGGAAACCCACCTCGCCTTGGCCAAGTCACGGGGTGGAACAGAAGCACAGGAAAATGCCCCAAATCTAGCATTCCAAGGAAAACAGAAAGATCTAAGATAGTGGGCCTGCCACAGCCTGCCACTCGGCATTTTCGCAACCTTCACCAACCTAGACCGAGTCTTCGGTGGCCTGGTTGAAGTCTAGTTCGTCAGACTCGGTCGAGTACTTAACTTCATGAAATTTGTGTCTCGGGCCGATGAAGGCTTGGTTGCGAACAGGTAATATCAATGGTGAGCATTATGTGATGAGTAGGGTGCAAGATGCTACAGTTTTTGATACAAGTGGCATATGAAGGGTGGGGGCAGGGTCAGGTTGACGTTTGTAATTTATGAGATGCGATACAGCAATGATACGGCAAAAAACATCAGATGTGCTCTTTTGCCAGCCAAGGGTGTACAAGCTCCAACGCCTCTTTCAGTATGTCGTACGGCGCCTTACCAAAGAGCAAAAAATCAAACCACATAAAACACGTACCTTACATCCATCACCACGAAGTGTAGCAAGCGTAGACCCTTTCGCGCTCCTCACAACCTCAACTTGTTTGCCATCGACCCCCCAAACCCCAATTCCTGTTCACCAAATGCCTCTTGCCACCCCACTATAACGCCGAACTCAACCCTTATTCCTAACCCACCCACAAGTTGTATGTCCAGCCATAGTCCTTCATGTATGCGACACATGAACGCCGCGTTTGAGGAGATCGCAACGAAGTTTCTAATACCTTGGGGGCTTCCTTCGTGTAGCCTCGCTACCCTCTACATTGCTTAGACATCGTTGAAACTGAGTGCACACTCACGATTTGCTCTCCATACTCCACATATGAAAATCCCACACCGACTGGCTGGTCAATAAGGAAAGTCTGCATTGCTATTCCAAGAGAATGGATCGAGGACAGCGGTGTTGTCATCGTTGACCTTACAGGGACCGAGTTCCACAAATAATCCAGCTACGGAGGAGTATCCAAGCCCTAAATATAGTCTGAGAAGGGCTTGTTTTTGCTGCACCGGAGGTTACGAGCTGCCATTTATCCGGAATATTACATTACCCTTGTCTACGTTGCTACGGCTTTCAAAGGTATCAGAAAGTGTGACGATCTCGTAAGTCTATGACAAAGACAAAGGCTGAACAAGATAAGGGGGTATGCAATAGGTCCATTCCGTATGACGGTGTATGTCTTTTGGTATGTGTGCATGCTTGTTAGCTTGGCAAGGTACACTTACTGGTAGGATTTCAAGAGCTGGAACACTTAGTCACTCCGAGTTTCAATATACAGTGCCCAATGTTCATTCAATACGTTCAACTAGGGAAGGTCAGCAGTTCGAGGCTTGCCAATTTCCTGCCACCTTTGGCGATCTGTCTCTTGGTTGTCAGTTGATAGTTGTGGGGTTAGAGTAAGGTTTCAGGCCTTCAGGTGGGATGCGTAGATTGTAAGTTTATGTGATGAGTTGGGTGCGAGTTAACATAGTTGATACTAGCGTTATATAGCAAGAGGGGATATTGGGTGATTGTCGCTATATAGTGAGAGGAGTGCTAGATACCGTGCTTGAGACAGTACAGCAGATATTAGATTTTCTCTTTCGCAAGCCAGCGCTGCACGAGCACCAGAGACTCTTTCGGTTTATCATACGGCGCCTAATCAAAGAGAAAAGAATGAACTCAAAATTTCAAATAAAAAACCACACAAAGCACATACCATATGTCCACCGCCATCAATTGTAACAAACGTAAACCCATTCGCACTCCTCACAACACCAGCTTGTTTTCCATCGACCTCCCATGCCCTCAATTCCTGTTCACCAAACGCCTTCTTACCACTCCACTCTAATGCTAGGGTCCACTCCTCGATGCCAACCCAGTTGCATGCCCAATCATAGTTCCCGACATACGCGAGCACACGAACGCCGCGTTCGAGGAGTGCAGAGACGTAGAGTTGAGTGTGACGTGCGAAATCGAGATCAGCCCAGAATCTGACGTTGAGGTCCATATTGGAGAGTGTGAAATTGGATCCGTCTAGAGAGGGATCGACGCCGAGGCGGGCGCGAAGGGTAGGTTGATTGAGGTATGACAGTATTTTCCTGTCGTGCGTTGAGTCAATTGGCGTCCTTTGAGAATTGTCCGGGCAGGGATTGTTGGTACTTACGATCCGACCTCGGGGTAGCAGAGTGTTTCGTCGACATTGCCTTCGCATTTATGGCGGATGTCATATGGATTCATGCCTGATGCGGAGTAGGTTTCCAGGAGGTTGGAGATACAGAAATCATAGGCCGCAGCACAGCTGATTTTGTCGAATTGGTCGATACAGGAGGCCTTTGTCCATTCTTTGCATCGCGGGACCTGCAGGGTATAAGCCGGCTTTGGGAAAGGAGGATAGGGGGGAGAACGTACTGCTTGTTTCATTTTGACGCATATACTGTTGGATGCTGTGTTGGTATAGCTATCCCGTGGGACATAATTTTACTTACTCGATGCTCAGAACGGGAGGAACAGCAATGGATTCACAGGCGAAGCGATAATTAGTCACTAGTTGGATGTATGGATCTGTTAGACCGTTCCCTGGGGAGGTGGGGACGTCAGGAAGACAGCGGTTGCCAAAAGTATCGAACGCTACCTATCATAACAGATTGAAGGTTGATGGGCGTGAGGCCAGCTTGGACGAGGCGGGCATTTCGGTCATATATTTCCGAGGCGAAAAGTGGGAGATATCTTCCCTGGTTATAGTGTATCAGGCGATACTCCCAGAGATGCCGGCGTGAATGTTTACTGCATAGGATTCGCCGGCCATATGGAATGCACGTCCTTTGAACTTGACAAAATGCTCGAAGAAGATCGCAACAAAGTTTGCAATGTCTTTGGCAGCTTCCTCGGTAGTGGACTCGTTGTTTTCTAAATCACTCAGTTATCGTTAGGGCTGAGAATGGACTCACGACCTCCTCTCCGTACTCCGCATACGAAAATCCAACACCGGCCGGCTGGTCAATGAAGAATATGTTTGCATTGGTATTCCAAGAGAACGGGTTGAGGACAGTGGTGTTGTCGTCTTTGATCTTGCAAGGACCAAGTTCCATAAATAGTCCGACCACAGAGGAGCATCCAGGTCCTAATTATAGTCTGAGAGAGAAGCCTTTTTGCTGCGCTGGAGGTTACGAACCGCCATTTGTCCAGAATATTACATCATCCTTGTCTGGGTCGCTGCGGCTTTCGAAGAAGTAAAAGAACGTATGGCGGGCACCTACATCTATGTAACCTGTATATGAGCTGGGCAGCAGCCTCAGTAATTGAAGCTGCACTGAGGCCAGGAGGCATCATACTTGACAGTTGGGTCGCAGAAATCGTGCAATTTCTTGATTCGTACCCCGTATTTTGGAAAGGCAGGGTGCTTCAATGTCGTGTGATATTCGCTGGAGACGAGGGAGAGGTCTTCCAATGGTGTAAAGAGTGTCTCGCCGAGGTCTATGCGATAACAGGTTGCATGTTATTGGTAAAGTTGCAACGACGTTGGTAACTATGACTTGCCGGAGAGCCGGCCCGAGGGATCACTGGGGTGACCGAGGGGCCATTGTCCGCATATTGCAGCAGGAGTTTGGAGGAATAGTCCCAAAAAAATATGGGGCTTGAATAGTTTCATTGCAGCCTTGAGATAACGCGGGGAAAAAAGGCGATACTCTGCTTGAGAATATCGCGCAGTATTTATACCACTGTCCGACGAACAACCATATGTTTGCCAGCTGCGTAATGTCACAAATCGGAGTCATCTGCCCTGCTGCGGCTGATTCAATTCAACTGGGGCAATCAATTCGGTATTTCTTACCTCGAGCTCATTATCCTGACCATTCTCAGAGACGCTAGCACCTAGTGTGCTACTCGTGCAGAGATCCGTTGGCATCGATGCCGCGTTTATTGCAGTCTACGCCGCCTCCCAAGTCCGGTGGCTCCGGCGAGCGCGGCCGTGATGAAAGTCAAATGTCAAGACCGCCGCCATCACTATCATTCCTCCCACCGTCCTCAAATTATCTCAACACAAGGCGGCCATCATGGTCACCTTCTTTACCTGAAAAAACACCAGACCGCGAGCGCGAACGCGAGAATCTATTCATGTCTAGTTCCTATTCCCAGCAACGGCGCTCCAGAAAGCGCCGGGTTGAGGATATCAGCTCGTTTTCTCCTCTAGAGCGCAATCCGAATTCGACGTCGTTTAATTTCAACTTTCCCAACGCTGGACCCAGTTCCGTGAATCTGTTCAGGCGGCACTCGCTTGTGCCTTCGACACTGCCTGAAAATGTGGAGAGACCAAGGAAGAGGATTATCTCTGCGGATGCATTTTCTGAGTCCGAGGGAGGCGCCAGGGGCGCAGGTGGAACCGTCATCCCCTGAGGATGGGCCGAATCTACGGCGGAGCCTGCAGATTGACATGAAGGGCTTGGTGGGCGACGCGGTGGGGAATGTGAGTATGCGGAATGGTGTCTGTTATGTCTGTTGAATGATTGTAGATGAGCATTAGCCCTTCTTCGCGCGACATCGTCCTTGCTGCGTGCGTTCTTCGCAATCACACCTCGCTCTAGTACTGACTAGCCTTGCTTTCCTAGACGCCGCGGTCTGTTCATCTTGGACCTTGAGTCGCCACTTGAGCAGACTCGGCGATACCCAAGTACACCCGCTGACGTCTGTTCTAGTCTCATCTGGAACCTGTTACTTGTAGGCAAGACATCCATCAAGCATATACTCAAGTCGCACTACCGGGCTATCACCGATATCAACTGCCACACGACGGAATGTGACACAGTGGCGAGTCGACCGATATTTGGTATGAGATGACTATTAATATTTTGGTTTGTTCTAAAGGATCTCTAGGTCTTTCTGCGTTCAAGGGTAGGGTCTAATGCCCTGTGTATGCTCTCGTGCTGATTCTATTCTGCTTCAGCGGATAGGACTCAGGTCAAATGGAATGGGGGGACGGGAATATACTGGCTTCATCACGCGCAAACGAGGTGCTAATATGGGATAGACGGGTGCGTCGTTCAGTTCATCATCCATACCCGCTGCCCTAACAACACATCCAGAAAGGCTTGCTCCCCGTTTCCCGTATCACTGCTCACAATACCAGAATCTATGGCATCGACTGGTCCCACAACAACCGCAACGAACTCATCACCTGCTCCCTCAACAAAACAATAAAAACCTGGGATGTAAACGACTATATCGGCGCGAACAGTGTAATGGAACCAAAATCTATCATTAACCACGTATCCCGTTCGGTGGGCGTTGAGTTTGCCTTTTGGTAGAGGGTTGTTGAGTCTGCCACAACGGGGGGAGACAAGCCTGGAGATGTATGCAAGTAATAATCCAGAGGGTCCTGTTGAAGCATTTGAAGGGCATACAGATGTTGTGAAGGAATTTGGAGGAAGGGGGGTCCTGGTGTGCTGCTTTCCTTGTTGCCCCCTCAACACATGCCCATAACTGTCTCCAGATGAATTCCAGCTAATTACGTGGTCGAAGGATAGAACACTCCGGTTCTGGCCTGTCGACAACGAAACTCTTCAGGTGTGCATAAGATCATGCCCTCAGCACCACTTACACTCATTAAACCACAGAAAGTCGACCACATCCCAGAACCACCCTGTCGTCATTCCTGTCTCTCAAGGACATGCCAGCAAACCATTTCATATCACAACCAACTTGAATCACAAGTAGCAGTCCCAGCACTTTCCAATCCAATTGGCAATTGTGCCATCCTTGCTGAAGTCCATGCACCACTCCCACCAAACCAAACTGCAAACCCAAACCCAAAACCAAAACCAGTTATGCAACCACATGTTGGATCTGCAGCATACACTAATCTGCTTGAAGTGCATTTCAGGAGTAGAGGAGAAATGGGAGGAGTCACACTGTCTACAGGTTCTGGGATGTTATGACTTAGGAATATTCACTATATATTCTGAATTATGATTTCCTTTATCTTTAGTTTCTATTTGTACTTGTATTCTTTGAATGCTTTTGACTTCCAATTGTTTGTTGAGTTTTGAACATTAGTTTAGATAAAAATAGTTGACCTATTTTTATATAAACTTCAAAGTTGTACAACTTTATTGGATTGATAAGCTTTTGTTCTATTCATAGGAAGAAGCATTTGAAGTTAAAGAAGTTTTTCATTGAGAAGTTGTTATGAACCCTCAGACTACTCACTGCTGCAATGTTATTTATCATGCACTAGTCCACAAGCTTGGACTTGACAGTGCCTCCTGCCACACCACTCAGAATACTGGTACAATAGCTGAAGACTCAGCTCACTATTGCAATGCTGCATTCACCAGCTGCTGCCTCCCTAGCCATGCCTCCCTATTCTCTGAAGACTGGCTGACACCTGGCCCACTATTATACTCCACTGACAGAATGATAACCATGATTCTGCACATTGCTTGGGAGAATGCTCCCTTTACTCATGTCTTTGACTCTGATGGGTTATACATTCAAACCATTCACAATAACTTCAACTCTGCTTGGGCCCATGGTTGGAAGATGATCCTGTACACTGGAGAACCCATAGTATTCCTTGATCCATACATGATGTATCCACCAGAAGTCATTCTGCACATCATCAAGTATGAAGTTGTGCACAGACTCTACTTTTGAGAAGTAGAAGTCTATCAAGCTGATCCTAACTCCAACTGTTACAGTCTCATTCATATTTAGAGTATAGTTACTCAGCATACCATTTCATCATATGTCTCAGCCCCTT
>JAEUWN010000890.1:0-58456 GCA_018524465.1 Podaxis pistillaris | reverse complement strand
AATATCAACTTTGTTATCCTCCTCCTCCTCTGCTCTGCTCATCAGTCCTCTGGGTCATCTTCTGACCACTCCTGCTGCTTGTCTTCACTCTGTCTCTCATTCCTTCTGCCTCTGGTTTCCACCTCTGCCCAAATTGGACCAATGCAAGACCAGAAGGGCACAGCACATAAGCTGAGGCCAAGGTCCACTCCCTGACACCCTAGGCACCTGTCTGGAACATAACAAATTGCTGGGATAGTAATATGACATTAAATTATGACACCAGAAGAACACTTGAATCACAATAATACAAGGTGATTACAATGTCCAGGCTTCTGAAGTCAGTCAAGCTTGGAGAGTAACATTGATTTTTTCACTGTAAATTTAATGATCACTTAAGCTGACCCTGTGCTTTGAGTCATTTCTCCTTGGCTGTGGTCACAACCTGGGGGCAGTCCTGTGTGCAAAATGAAACCTTTCATGGTTCAAACCATATTGCTTCAGGCTGCTACCAGAATCTCAGAAACACCTGGCACTAAATTCCATATTCATTCAATGCCTCAGCAATATATCTACCTCATGGTCAACAAGAATGGTTGTACTGTGAGGCCATTGAATGGGTAGTGACAAGAAAATTTTACTTTAGGCTTTAAGCACAAAGGTTGCATTTAGAGAATTCACTTAGTATGTGCCCAAGTGCAAGGTGTAGTAAAAAAGTGTAAACCCACTGGGTTTACAAGTAGCTATTAACCTGAGGTTCACATTGAAGTACTATAAGCCTGATGTATTGGGTGTACTATGTGGTGTGGTGTAAGATCAGCTGTCCTAATGACAGCTAACAATAAAGGTTATAAGAAAGGTATGTTTGATGGATTGAGTAATCCATCAAGGCTGATGACAAACAAGGAAATCAAATAATTAATTATCTAACAAGTAACTTCAAGATAAGAGAATTAATAGAAAACATGATAGTAAGGGCCCAGCCCTTACAAAGTGAGAGTTTAAGTGTTTCTTCAGTCATAGACCAATAAAAGGCAAACTATAAGATACCTAGAATTCAGAAAAGACAGACACTTATAAAGAAAAAGACTTCTCAATTATCTGCACTCTGCTAGTGAGTAGCTACTTACATCAAACTGACTATCTAGTGCTAAGAGAGCATTTCAAGCCAGCTATTCTAAAGGAAAAGAGTAGTCTAGTTCAGTTTAAGTCAGGGAAGTTCATTAGTCTTAGAGTTCTCTCTGATAACACTGTGTGTAAAGGGCACTGCTGTTATAGAGACCTTCATTTTGGGCTTGTGATCATCTAAACTGTTTCATTGAGCTCTATTTCACTTTTGCATAACCCCTACTTCCTCTATTTTCTGTTCATTGTCCCCCAGAACTCATCTGAGGACAGTAGTAGCTACTTAGCTACATTTCATCATTCTGCATTCTACCCTCTACAACAGAGGCTGATATGCTCACACTGTCAGAAAAATCTGAAATTCATTAAAACACCAGATGTTGTGACAATGAAATAGTAAAATCTGGAAATTCACTTATAACTAGATTATATTATGGCATGGTCCATTGCTATGCTGCACTCAGCATTATAACATGCATTGTAACCTGTTGTAACAGGTGATAAATGGGCAAACTAAAGTATTATAATGCATTACAGCACTGCCTTGTAACTCAGGGTCAACTGAGGTGTTGTAATGCATTATAATATGTTATAATATTCCTTGGGTTTTTCCGACAACCCTTACCCCCCTTTTCCCTTCTTCAATAAAGTGCTTGGCTAAGAGGCTACCAACCAAAAGAGAACAAAGAGATCACATTTCGACATAATGACAAAAAAAAAACTCCAGGCAAAGGGTTGGGAGCATGGTGTTCCCCTGCTTTGCATGCCCATGCCCCACCCACCCCCCTCCCCCCAAGCGACTCTACAACAAACCAATGTTTTAGGGTCTTCCATTGCCAGTGTTTTCCATCCCTCCACTGACGTTTCCATGGTTGCTTGCATTGATGTTAGCACCATTATTGCTGGCGCCATTACCATTGATGCCATTACCATTGATAGCGTTACCGCTGACACCATTGCCATTGACACCACCTGCATTGACCCCATTACCAGTAACACCACTGCCGCCCCCACCGTTGACGTCATTAGTATTGACACCATTCGAGTTGACTCCATTCAGATTAAGACCACTATTGGTGCCGTTAGTCGAAGCAGAGATTGAACCACCAATACCAGCCCTTTGAGGACGAGGGGCGGCGAGAATGAGGGTTGAAGAGAATAAAACGATGAGGAGGTTTCTGATTTGCATGGCTCGACCTGGGAATTGTGAAGCTCACGTTAGTCAAGCTGGTGGACAAGTGGTGGAGTATGTAGCCTGGTACTTACTGTGCAATAGAGGTGGTTAATTGTGAGGTTAGACTTATGTTCTCTGCCTTTATATATGTCACAGGACAATATACTAGCCTCAGATATCCCAGTCCTGGGAAGCACTGGTCGTGGAAAATCGCTATGACCATCTTCTTCGACCTGTGCAAGTAGCATTGTATCTGTCCTGATGAGTGGGTGAATGAAAGCGAGTTATTTGTCAACGGAAATTTGGTGATCCCGGCGCTACCTGACCCTGTCACTCGACATTTCTCCCTGGCTGTGATAGCAACTGAAGGTGAGACTATCTCGTGTGTAAAATGGAGCCTTTCATGATTAAACCATATTGGTCTAGACTTGCAATGCAAAGAAGCCTAGAAACGCCCACTAAATCCACATACATTCCATGCCTCAGTGATATATCTACCCCATGACCAAAATTTGCATCTCGGACTTGAAGGCCTGACTCGTGGCAGTAGACATTTAGATGCCTAGCCTGGATGTTTGCGTTTGCACTGTCCTCCTTCTAGCATCTCCGTGCTAGGTAAGACATATTCACCCAAAAACGCTAGTTCGCAACGAATAAATTTGGGTATGAAAAACCAATGATGCAGCACCTCCCGGAGACTGACCAACTATCATCGCAACCCAACCAAATGTGGACACGGTGTTAGAAAAGCCCGGAGCCAAACCTTCTCACACCAGAAGTGAAGCATGATCATCTTCTGTAACATGTCCACCGGGACTCAACGTGACCCGGTCCAGACTGCTCTCCCTCAAATTATGTATGCTGTAACCGAACATTCTCGTCTGTTATTTCCCTCTAGTCGGGATCTCCTCCGACTAACCCCGACAAGGGTACTCCTGTTATATCAGCTGAAGCTTTGCAGCGTTGAATATTACTGCCCAGATAGATGGACAACACACAAGAGCGTTGTCTTGAACTCGCAGAAAGTACATCTGTAAGCTTAGACCATGGCTTTACACTGCTATGACTGTTGAGCATCCTAGAAGCCGCAGCAAGCCTCGGTAAGAAGCTGCCCGGAAAAACGAAGTTGGATTTTCATAGCCTCAATCCAAATTCGTTGATCCAGGTTCTTGTTAATCCAGGTGTGGACAAGGCACTAACAAAGCTCCCGGAGTCAAAGCCTTTAACAACCGGAAGTATGTAACAATCTTCGACCCGCATTTGATCGTTCTTCGGAAGATTCTAGTGCACGACCACCCCGACTATACGTCTAGCCTCTGTTATTTTCGGGAGCTCTAGATGGCATTTCTCCTACTAACGATGGGCGAATGTGTTGTTTGCCACCATTCACGGCCCACATACGACTTTCTCTTGAATTAGTCGGTGGCTAGCGGTTCAGCGTCAGAGTCAAGATCATGCAAAAGCGCCCTTATCTCACAGCCACCTACTTGAGCATCCAAGCCTGTGAGGCACCGAACATGGCAAGCATGACGCAGCCAGAAAGGGTTAGACGCATTCCTCAACAACCGCTATCATCAGTCAGCCCAAATTCTCTATCCATACTACTTGTCTTAATGGCAGCTTGAATGGTCCTCGCTTAGAGCCAAAGATAGATTCTTTCACGTTGAGCGTTTGATCACAAGATGGTGCCTCCTCCCTCCATGAATGTCGGCACTGATCATTAGTGCTAGTCTCCAAAAGATTGTTATTCACCCCAAAATAACTTTCCTTCATTCACCCACTCACCAGGCAGGTGCGGCACTGCCCTGCACAAGTCGAAGGCAGTCGTAGTGATTTTCCATGACTGACAATGCCTCCCAGGACTCGGTTACCCAAGGCGAGTATGTTAACCCGTGGCATATATAAAGGCAGAGAACATAAGGGTAACCTCACAATTAACTAAACGCTTCTATCCTACAGTAAGTACCAAGGCTACCATACTTCGCCACCGTCTGTCCACCAGCCTGACCAACGTGAACTTCGCAATTCCCAGGTCGAGCCATGCAAATCAGAAACTTGCTTATCGTTTTATTCACTTCAACCATCGTTCTCGCCGCTCCTCGTCCTCAGGCTGGTATTGGTGGATCAGTCTTTGGTGGGACTCAAGGAGGCAATAGTGGTGTCAGTGGGAACTCAAATGGTGTCAACACTAACGGTGCCAACGGCGGTGCTGTTATTGGAAACGGTGTCAACGGTAATGGCATCAATGGTAATGGCGTCAACGGTAATGGTGCCAACAGTGGTGTTATTGGCAATGGTGCCAACGGCAACGGCGTCAACGGTAATGGCATCAACGGTAACGGCTCCAACAGCAATGGCTCCAACGGTAATGGGAGCAACAGTGGAAACATCGGCGCAGGGACCAACGGTGGAAATATTGGCGGAGGGACCAATGGTGGAAACGTCGGCGGAGGGAGTAACGGTGGAAACATCGGCGGAGGGATAGGAAACATTGGCAACGGAAACACCCAAACTAGTCCATAGATATTGGCTTGTTGTACTCGCTAGGTTAGGGTATACAGACACAAGGAATGCCACGCTCCCAACGTTTCGCCTGGATTTTCTTTCTTGGACGTATTTCACCTTTTACTTATCCAATGCGATCTCTTCGTTCTCTTTAATTGGTCGCCTCTTATCCAAGCCCTTCGTACCTTGTCGTTTGCCCTGCGATTACGGTAGTACTATGCCATGCTGTTGCCTCGAGCCTGTGATAATGTCTCTGTGGAATCTTGACTATGGGATGTCAATCCGTCGTCCACGAACCGGTTCAGAAAAAACCGGACGTCTACCGTGAACAAAGATTCTCTAAGGTCTTGAGGCTGGGAGGAGAAACACACTCACGGCCATTAGTCAGGGGAGAGTCCAGTAGCTAGAACTTCCAGAAATACCAGAGACTAGGATGTTCACCCGGAGCAAACATAAGCTTAAGGTTACTGTTCACTAACTTGGGGTTGCTTCCAAAAATCGCGTCAGCGAGATTCGGCCACATGACAATTATGACTTCGTTCCTTTTTTTCATTCTCCGTAAACAGAGACTTCTGCCTCACCCAAGCTTGAACCGCAAAGAATTTCTTCAGCGTCTCCCCTTTGTTGAACAACTATTTACATCCCATCGAAGTCTTTGTAACCATAAACCACAATACGATTCTAGAAGAGGCCGGATTACCAAACCTGATTCACCTGCAGAGCTCCGAGTTGAAGGTCATAATTTAAGGACCTATCATCTAGGAGCATCTTTGTACCTCTAAATGGCTCCTGGCCTCTCCGACGTCTTCAAATCCATCTAACGCAAGTTATACCCAAGTCGATGTCATCTCCATGGTCATACATTCCGTTTCACGCCGACACCTGAATCGCGGGTGGTGCACTAATGGTCTTCTGGACTGCAAGGGATCTGGGTCTCGTCCTACACCCTTGCTAATGCTATGGGGGGCTCACCCTCTGCTTCACCTCGTCGGACATACTCATGTTGCTCGTAGCACAGAGCACACGTATCCTGGTGCATTGCACGATACATTTCGTGCGGGCAAGGATAGACGGGCCTTCCCAAGTTTTTTTAGCAGGCATGCTTGCTGGTTCCTACCGACCACGGGTGGGAAAATGCCCGGCCATCCTTGTCAACACATAAGTTTGGGACAACTTCGACGGAAAAACAGTAGTAATAATCATAGGTTGATCTGTCTTCTCTTTGTCACTGTACCATTCGTCGAAGTCTACCGGCCATGACGTCGACACTCGGTGGCACGGTTGCTTCGGCGGTGGCCGCGGCCAGAAAGGCATATCGTAGCAACCTAGATAGGACGTAGAGCCCTGGCTATTCGGGAGGTTGCTGTCGGTACAAGGGAGGGATCATGGAGATGTCCGGGGAGTTGAGGAATGTTCATTAATCAATAATCATTCCTCGGCATTCAGCTAAAAGCGAAGCTCCGGGGACGGAAATAGGTCAACATGCAGAGAGAGAGGATGGAACAAGCACATGGGGTGCGAGGAATATATAACATATATCGGTCATCTATTATGGTGAACCATCCGCTATGTAACTTTTATCGTGCATCCTCTATTCCATCACCTCGTGCTCCCACGTGAAATCTCCCTAGAGAAACACATTCTCTGCGAGGAGCCTGTGGTTTTGTGGAGATACCGCCCTTGTCGCACCGGGCTGAGCACAATCTACTAGCCCTTAACGAACAAGGAATAGCTCAATCAGCCGCGTGCGAGTGGGCAAATGAAGGTACAGAGGGTGACGAGTTCCCCATTTAGTGATAGCATCCACGCAGATGGGTCAGGGTTGATTCTCTGGGTAGTATTTGAAGATGCTGAAGATAAGCCTCGGCATGGCCGGTGGGTAGGGGTTTCAGGAGCATGAGATGCGACTGGGTTGTCGACCGAATAAAGTCCTATTCTGAGGAATGGACCGCATGGTTAGCTCCTCAATTTGGAAGATGAAGGAACGTCTCAGATTGCGGACCACACACCTAAAAATGCCATCTCCCACCCTCGAGAGGGCGAACACCGAGCCATTGCCTAACAGTTATTCTCCGGGTCGATAGCGCCTTCACGAATAGCATAAGCGTCACCTAGGTCCGCTTCCTTCTTGTTGAGTATGTTGATTACCACGATTATGTATGTGAATGTCAGAAATGATCCGCACGAGAGTGAATATCAAGGCACCCGGGTGGTTTGACAAGAAAGGGAGAACCCGGTCGCCCTCATTGCATACCCCACGGGGTAATGACGTGGATTGTGGCACATTACAGGAATGAGCCGAGTCGTGCCGTTTCAGAGGTCGAGCGGAACAGAAGGCAACTGTTTCAGGGCCAATGCTACCAGGCGGCGAATAATCGCGCAAACGGTCCACGTGGCTGTTCATAACCGATTCATCCAGTCTGTAGTTGAGATATCCTAGTCTCCCGTAGTCAGACTCACGAGGTGTCTTTCCTTATATGTCTTTGACGACGACACCATGTGTGAGTCCGATTTTACCCGCGGTGGTTGAATACATGCTCCCCTCAAGTTACTATATAAGGTGAATCAAGGGTCTTGTCTACCTTATATGGTGAAGGGAAGGAGAATGCCAAACAACACGCAGCATCTCTATGATGTTACGCGTGTCTTCGTTGAACGTCCTCATGTCCTTCTCGCAGTTCCGGTTGGTGGTGCCAGCGACACCTATGAAAGACGGCCATACCAATGTTGACATCACCACGCCCGCCCAACACCTCCACAGCCCCCACAAGACTTGTACACCGCCTGTCAATATCACGCTACCCTGGCCCTCCTCATCCGCAATAACCCCTTGAACTACCCGAAAACACAAGGAGAACATTCCACCAGAAGAGACACCGAGCGCCAAATGCCCCTACTCAGACCCATTTCGCATGCGGGATGATCAACTGCGGCTCCGAGCTGGCCAGAATACGACACACGAGCACTTTTCCTGTGTCACTATTATATCACAGGGAGGTTCTTCGCTGTAGAGTAGACGCAGATGTCATCGATTGAAGATTATGAGTGCATATGATAGGGGGAGATGCGTACCAGGGACACCCATCAAGCAAAATTTAATGAGCGCGTCGCGTTTATTTGGTTCCTCACGTGATTGATTGGGCGAGCATGGGTTCAGGTCGCTAAGTGAAAACAGACTAGAGATATCCTAGGGTGAGCCCATTCCGTTTTGAGGTCTGTAGACGTAGGTTCGCCCAACGCCTTTCACAAGGTCTCCCTTCGAGTTTCGTGACGAGGTAACGCCCATCCTACCCAACCACCAAGTACGATGATACTGAAGGCTGACCGGTCAAATGGGAAATCTAGCTCCCAGTGACGCGGTTGCGGGTAGCGGGAAGACCCGAACGAAAAGCCGACAAGGGACAGGATGACTTGTGGTGCAATTGTTGGAATTGGGATAGCTGGGGAAGATGGGAGTCACAAGTGCACGGATTCTCACGTTCACTCCTCCTTTACTGCCCGTCTTCCGAACATCTGTCACGTCTATTTCCAGCCGGAAAAAAAGCGTTCAAGCACCCTGATAGATCTTTACTTTGGTCATGCGTCCCAAGAAGCCGTCTTCCTCAGTCACCTCTCGCTTGCACCAGTTGCATGCAGTACTCCCAATCCAGGCAACGAATCCGAGGCCCCTCTAACAGCCTGTAACAGTACTTAAAGGCGTATCCAAAAATGTCTACCCCACACGTCAAAGTTTGAGTACCCGAGACTCCAGAAGTCAGTACCACACTACTGTCCTACTTGAGAACTTCGAACCCATGCTTCCAGGTTCTCGCCGGCAGAATCCATTCACATGCAGGATACCCCAGTACCTTAATTCTCGACATTACTACTCGTCGGTGGAGCCAACCCTACACTGTACAGTCGTTCAAGGTTCGCCCGGAAACGATAATCAGGCGCCGCCGTTTGATTGCCGAGCACTTTCACGACGTGACGACCCCAGTATGGCTCCTTATTTGTACAGTGGTTGAATGAATCGCGAGCCTTACGGAACGCTAGGTAAGAATGTTCTGCAGCAGAGGTATTCCCAAAGATAATGGCTGCCTTGGTCCATTGGTCTTGGACTGTCCGAATGGATTGCTCAGTCCAAGGGCACAGAAGTTTTGGCAATTATTCAACTAAAGAGGCTCCGAAGGACGTTGGGCCGTAACCTGGCTATTTTTGGACAAATACTTACATGAGACGTTGATCCCTGCATCTTCACATGTGTAGGTTCCATTACCCATGTGGTCCGTTAGATTCTTAACCTCCGATTCATCCCTTTAATTGCCAATTACTATGGGTAAATCTCTGGCCCCATTGGTTGAATCGCATGGGTTGCGAACGGGTAAAGATGGAAGTAGTTCCTAGACCGGTTCATACATATTTCCGCAGCGGTCACTTGGCCCAATCGACAGTCAACGATGTGAATTTTAGCTTCTCTAGTAGGCCAGCTGCATGTGAAGGAAGACCAATGCGGGGCCTTGACCCCGATAAGACTCGCAGGAAGTTGGCTAACCGTTATATAAATCCCACACCCCGTCATTAGATCCTTCCAAGGACATCTCGAGTCCCACTAGCAGGCAGTATGGCTCATTCTAGTCCTCACTATACAGTCGCCCACGAAAGGCGCAGAAGCGAGAACTCCATCGATGACGACAAGAGGCTGGAGGAGGGTATTACTGTGGAAGCCCTCGATGGTAAGTGGCAATACCAATTCGTCTATCCGGCACTCAGTAGGCGATGCAAACATAGAGAGCCATATTGCCGTAAGTCGCAGGCATTCAGTTGTGATCCTGCCGGATCTCACAATGCCTTACAGGATATTACAGGCGCGCAGTTCGACGACCCCAATCTGGACAAGGAGCATATCGTTTTCGATGACGAGAGTCCCTATCCCGAGGTCCGTTCGGCCGTAGCTAACACAGACGATCCGACCATGCCAGTCTCCACGTTGCGGTCATGGATCATCGGTCTAATCTGGGCCATTCTCATCCCCGGCCTAAACCAGTTTTTCTTCTTCCGCTTCCCTTCGGTCACCATCACTGGTATCGTCGCCCAGCTTTTATCATTCCCCATCGGTCGTGCAGCGGCGGCTTTCCTACCTAACTGGTCGATTTTTGGCTTGAAGCTGAATCCGGGACCTTTTACTGTGAAGGAGCATGTGTTGGTCACGGTATGTCCATTAATATACACGCTACTCCATGCGCTAATCCTACTGTAGATCATGGTATGTCACCATTAAGCATCACGGTAACTGCCATTAACTCCTTTCAGGCCACGGTTGGCTGGCAATCGGCTTATGCAACCGATATCATAGCGGTCCAGCGAGTGTACTATAACCAAATCTATAACTTCAGCTGTACGTGAGAGCGTCCACCTCGAGCACCTCATCCTTGAAATTAGCCTTGGTGCTCACAGATACTTTCATTCACAGATCAATGGTTCCTTGTGATGTCTACACAGCTGATTGGGTTTTCCATCGGCGGAGTAGCGAAGCGCTTCCTTGTGGCACCACCGTCTATGATCTGGCCCACCAACCTGGTCAATTGCGCTCTGTTCAATACCTTACATTCACAAAAATATGCGGGTATTGGTAACCGTGGGGGTATCAGCCGTGAACGTTTCTTTGTCTACGGATTCTTGGCTTCTTTCACATGGTGTACGTTATTTATTTCTATCTTACTTGCGCTGCCACGTACTTAAACGAACATCTCACAGATTTCTTCCCGGGTTACATTTGTAAGAATGGGATCTGCTCTCGTATCTCCACGTGAAAGGCTTAAAACGGGTTGTAATTCACAGTCCAGGCGCTTTCGTATTTCTCATGGGTTACCTGGATCAGACCAGATAACACTAGTGAGTGTGGGTAATCTTCATCGATATACTATCTCCTCACCACTTTCTATTACAAGCAATCGCACAACTGTTTGGGTGCGTCGCTTATTCTTGATTCCGGTAGGTTCGTGCCCTGATATACTTCTGATACAGTTATGTTCATGGAATGGTGCGTTGGAAGCCTTGAAATCGCAATATGCCTCTACATCTCATATGTTAGGGAATGTCCGTCATTACCTTCGACTGGAGCCAAATTGCGTAAGGCCTACCATTGTCCGTCATGATATATTTTGACCTAGATGCGCAGCTACATTGGCTCTCCTCTTGCCACTCCTTGTGTGTATATTTGAATCAAGGCTCGAATAAAGGCCAAGTCTAACCTGTCGCGGTCTAGGGTGGGCTGAAGCTAACATTTTCGCCGGTTTCGTATTCTTCTTCTGTGAGTCGCTTCTCGTCGTGGCTTACCGCTACAGCTGAGCCTACTTCACAGGGTTCTTGTGCCCTGTTTTGCACGTAAGTTCGCCAAGACATTCCAAGAAAGGTTTTGCCAACAATATTTGCAGTTCACCAACACTTGGTATGGGGAGTATATGCCGTGAGTCATTTTTATCACCTGGAGGCCACCGCAGTTGGTGTTAATTCACAATCAGTATCTCCTCCCGCACTTCATATGACAATACTGGTGTTGAATACAATGTCACGAGAATTCTCACTCCCGAAGCTACCATCGACCTCGACGCATATCACAATTATAGTCCACTATTTATCTCGTGAGTGTTTTTTTCTCGGGTCTCTCGGCCTAAACTGATGGTTCAATCCAGAACTACTTTCGCAATTTCCTACGGGTGCGCATTCCTTGACCCCCCATACTCACCGTTGCCTCATGATTATTCTAGCCTTTCCTTCGCTTCTATCACAGCTACTTTGATGCACGCTTTCTTGTACTTCAGAAAGCAGATTTGGGTCCAGGCCCGCCGCTCCCTCCATGAACAAGCTGATATTCACGCGCGCTTGATGGCTCGCTACCCTCAAGGTAACACTTCCTACGTCTATTGACTTTCCTTGTAAAACGCATAGACCGACCCCTTCCGATGCGCAGTTCCCGAATGGTGGTATCTTATTATATTTGCGTCCATGTTTGCATTGGGTATCATTAGTATCGAAGTTTGGCCAAGTCAAATGCCAGTTTGGGCGTTCGTACTTGCATTGGTTATCGGTTAGTTTCGTTTTGATCCTCATCCGGAGTATCATGATTCTGATCTCGCTCAGCTTTTACCTATGTCATTCCTATCGGCATGATTCAAGCCATCACTAACCAGCAAGTCGGCTTGAAGTAAGCCCAAATACACACACACTAGTTTGGATTTCCGAGTTGATGATTCCTGTAGCGTCATTACTGAGCTCATCATTGGCTACGCTCTCCCTGGACGTCCTGTCGCTATGATGATGTTCAAGACTTGGGGATACATTGTACGGCCTTTCCACTTCGGAGTCATCCCATATGTGTGCTAACGGAATTCTCAGACAATGGCACAAGCCCTTCAATTCACGTCTGACTTCAAACTGGGCCACTACATGAAGAGTTCGTTGTCATATCTGAGTCGTGTATCGGAAATATTGTGCTGACTAGCGATTAGTTCCACCTCGCATCATGTTCTTTGCTCAGGTTCTAGCAGCCGTCGTCGCTGGCACAGTCCAGCTTGGTGTCCAGGCTTGGATGTTCACTAATATTGAGTGAGACAACTCCAGGGGTATTATATATGTCCTACCGCTAACGATCTCATTCAGGAACATGTGTGACCCTAATCAAAAAGATGGGTAAATTGAGGCCGTAAATTGCATACGAATTCCTTTCCTGATCATCGATACAGATTCATCTGCCCAAGCACCGAAGTCTTTGGAACGGCTAGCATCATTGTGAGTATTCTTTAATCCTTGCTGACAATCAATTAATCATCCAATCAGTGGGGTATGTTGTGCGAGTGAAGCTTCCGGAATCGGCGCCTGATCTTCCTTAGGTGTCATTGGACCCGCCCTTCAATTCTCCAAAGGGCAAACTTACTAGTATGTCTATTTATTTTTGTAATCTTCGACCGGCGTTCTCACAGATAGAATCGCAGCCGTATGTCTGTGGAGCTATCACGCATATATGACGCTCATATACGGTCAAACCACAGCTCTTGTATTCTTCTTCCTTATTGGCGCCGTTGCTCCAATCATTCCTTGGGCTTTGAGTAAGAGATATCCAAACAGCTTCCTGAAATACGTCAAGTAAGTGCATAAAATTTCTTGTCAAGCATTATCTCACAATCCATCCCACGTAGCTTGTAAGTGCAAGGTGTAAATCATATGCAGACTGGATCAACTGAAGACCTGAGATAGCCCAGTCATTTTCAACGGCACTGGTCTTATTCCCCCGGCTACGGCCATCAACTATGTGCCTTGGGCGTGAGTATCAGACCTCTGATCTATTTTGGGCGGTCCTCATCCTTCCTTCCTACTCAGTGCCGTTGGATTTATTTTCCAATATGTTATCCGGAGGTAGGCTCCTTTACTTGCAGGTTGCTGCGAGTATTTCTAAATGTGTGCACTAGGCGCCACTTTTCTTGGTGGACCAAATATAATTGTACGTTTGATGGAGTCTACTTCCAGGACACAATACTCACCAAAGTGCTAGACGTCTTATCGGCTGCCCTGGACTCCGGAGTTGCGATTTCTATTGTCGTAATCTTCTTCTGGTATGGTTCATTTCATCGGCTTGTGGTTGCCAACTCAGTTCCCTTGCTATGTAGCTTACAATTCCCCAAGAACGGAGCGGTTAGTACTTCCCTATCTAAGATTGATCAGAACATGACCGTAAAACAATCAAGATTGGTGCCGACACACTTGCAACATGGTGGGGGTGAGTAATCTACAAGCTGTTTTGTGCTAAATCGTTGCTGAAAAACGTCTGAATTGATTAGCAATACTGTGAGTAACCTCAAAAACGATGAACATACCCTACTAATCACCGGCGCTGTGCCATTCAATAGGTGCCATTCAATGGCGCAGACGGTAAAGCGATACCTGTTCGCCAACTCGAACCAGGCAAAACCTTTGGGTAAGAGAACGCCTTTACTTTGCGACAAATTTTTTACTCACGACATGCAGCCCTGCGACTTGGTGATGAACTAATGTATAGGCTGATCATGAATGTATCACTATGTATCAATTTTATCGCTGGACTCCATGTCTCTTGTTTACAGACCGGTGGTTCTGATTTTCTGGATGTAACGGGATACGTTCACGATATACTATCTGCCATCGAGCCAAGTAGCCTCTCCCGGAGCTGTATGAGCTTTATCTGTTCCTGTTGTGCTCGGAGAAGCCCATGCCTAGCGAGATCCAGGTTCTGGGAAGACATCATTAGCAACTCAACGGGTCGAAATGTATGATTTTTGTTTGATATTACTGGTGGTAGTCCCTGGAATGCCTTCAGTTTGGCTCTCTTGACCTTAAGGATATCTTCCTTCTTGGCGTTTTTCTCCTGCTGCTTGAGAAGCTGAGTTATCGTGATTGATGGTCGTTCCTTTGTGTCTGACTGCGGGTGGGAAGCATGAGAGGGTGATGTATCCAGAGGTTGTCGACAAGATACTAACAGTTATTTGTTCAAGCTCTTTATGATTCTCTTTTGCCTTTCGGATCAAAGCTTCACGTCTACGTTCGAGACTAGCAGGGGTTTCCGAAGCAGCAAGTTCTGCTTCAAGTTTCTTTTTCCATCTAGGTACTTGTGAGCTTGTGTTCTGAGAGTTCTCGTCGCTTACTCGAGTATTAGCTAGAGCTCGTGAGACGCATGTGCGAGGCTGGAAGCTAGCTCTTCCTCGATGAAATCCAGACGATCATTCGATAACCGGAGCATTAGCTCCTCATCTGAGAGATTGTCGATAGCTAACGATATACTAGCTTGGCGCGTTTAGTCAGCACGTACAACATGGGGAGGAAGCAAGACAGTCACCTTGAAAACGACACTTCTTTTACACCAAGCAATTCAGCGACCCTCGAAAGGGTTTCCGTTTGTCCGGTGATGCCTTCGGGTAGCTTTGAAAGGTTGGGGCCTTACGTTCAGAGATTAAAAGCGGAGGTAATCTCTTGTAGTAGCTGCAATACTTGCCTCTCATTGTTTTTCGCGTCGTATAGGGGTAAAGCCTTCAGGAGGCACGATTTAGTATTGATGGCGCGGAATCATGACGCGTAAACAAGACCAAATAACGTACAAGGATGTGCCGCCCATCCAACATTGCGAGCCCGGTTTAGACTCTACACCGTTTACGTCCGTCTACATATTCTTATTGTCTGGTTCCTTATGAAAGTTATCGTCAAACACTGGCACGTCGTAGCGCAATGGAGGTGGGACACGGGAAATAATGATCCGGATGATGTAGACGGAGAGGGCGATGTTTGTGGCATCTGCCGTGTTCCTTTCGAGGGGTGTTGCCCGTCATGTAAAATGCCGGGAGATGATTGTCCGCTGAGTAAATGTGATCCTTTCCCTCCACCTACAGTCCACTAAACACTTCCTTCAGTATGGGGTGAATGCACGCATGTATTCCATCTTCACTGTCTTCTCAAATGGTTGGGTACAACCGCGTCTAAACAACAATGTCCAATGGATCGAAGGACTTGGGGTATGTTTGCACGGACTGAAAGACAGATCCGCTATACTTACTGATTCATGAACCAGTAACTGCGGAGCGGAAAGTTGGGGAACCGGCCGCTCCTTCAGCTACCAATTCTTAGGCACTGGAGAGAACAATCTGAGCCCGATGCGGCCCTCTATAATTTCATTCATTCGGCTGCCAACGATACTACTGCCACCAACCTTTCGTTCCCATGTTATTGGACCCATCGTGCCCACCCCATCAAAACCCCGACTCTCCCCTCCCCCCTGGCTTTGCCGCAAGTAGATCTTCGTGCTTCTCCGATCCGACTGCCGTTCCATAACAACCACGAGGACCATGCGAATGATTAGACGTGCCCTTCGCAACAAGATTGGGTCTATAAAGTTGTGGCGACCGAATTCGAAGCTAAGGTGACTTTGTTTTAAAGACGTAGCCGGGGGCCTTATGAAGATGGGCGTGGGCGGACCTCTAACAAGAAGGTCCATAAGGGATACATAGTCCTCAGGAACGAAATGGTAGCTCATGAATAGTCTGACAAAAGATGCAGAATCCCACCAGATTCGCGTTCAGGAAAGGCGTCCAATTGAAGCTTCCGCCCTGCGACGGGTTGGAGGTTCATTATTTGAATCCCTTTCCATCAGCAAAACTGACAACACACAGAGGAGGGTTGGGAAAACGTGGGATGAGGGAACACCATAACCATAATTCATCTTATGATTACAGCTGGACATACAACTGGACTTAGCTGGCTACAAAGGGTCTAACGATAACAAAAATCTGGCAGAGGCGGTGAGGAGATAAGTAATTATGCCGACCTACATCCACTTCCATGCAATCCGGGTGAGCTGGGGGTTCAACGTGAGAGTTAGTCCGACCATTGCCGCAATTGCGAAGAAGGTCGAATGACATAACTGACGGGAAAACACATCGAACTGTGAAACCTGTCATTAATTCTCCTTTAGCCGCTGTCATTAGGCCTAGACACGGCGAGAACGGTGTATGGCATAGGTAAGACCTCATGCGCGCCCTTTCGGTGATTGTTTGAGGAGAAAGTTCACCCGGGCCTCTTCCGTTCGTACATAAAGCGAACCCAGCCGTGATCAACACGAGGAATTGTGAAGGCACAGGAGCTGATATCCTCGGCCCCTCGGGATCTGAATCAAGTCCGTCTCGCTAGGTGCACCCAGCACACTATCCGGGCCTTGGTTGCTAAACATTGCGGAATTAGCGGTTGAAAAATCTGTCACAAACAGTGTATTCCTATGAGCGGTTCCTCGTCATTCCCGTTGCATTATCTATGCTGTAGACTGTTGTTTGAGAAGCGGCGAATTGACGAGGAATTCACGTTGGAATAAAGGCAAGCAATTTGGGATGCTTACAGACCTTTCTAGACCGCCAGGTCCTTGTTGTCGGTAGAAATGCTAAGGCCGACAAACTGATACTAATTTGGCCCAAGAGCAGCCCAGTCGGGGCGAAAAATATTCACTAAGATGAGAAGGCTGAGTATTAAGGTATATTTTGGCAGTTGCTAAGCCCTCTCTGATGCCGCCGTGCGAGTAAGTACTTAAGTACCCTCGATATCGAACAGACAATAACGATGCCATAGCGGTAACGCCACGCCTGTTACGCCATCATCACATCTACTGACTTTCCAAGTGCACTAGATTGACGGAGGTCTGAGAGAACACACCTAACGACGATGCGAGTGCGGCAGGAATGGTTAAAGAAATGGTAGCACACTATATGCGTGCTTTGATGTGCAAGAACTAGTAACAAGAATCGTGCGGCAAAAATCCTGCGCGACCACGCGGATCAAATTAAGGTCTCCTGGCCCATATCATGAATTTGAATTTGTTTTTGTCAAGTCTCGTCCGAGGCTGAACCAATAAACTCGGGTGCTTTTACTTGCCATGCTCGAGTCGCCAGCAATGTGAGATGAGTTGTAGAACAAACAAAACAAGCAACAGTAAGCTCGTGAAGGGAGTGGAGGAGTACCTGTACGGATATCTACACCTCCAGGTTAACCTATCCCCACTGGCTGCAGAGCTCAGCCACTCAGCATGTGGTAGTTTGTGTTACGGGAGACCAGACACATGGGCAACTCCATTCAGCGCATCCACTGAGAACGTTGATAGAGGTCCAGCAGACATCAAATTACATAATATGAGGCTTTCCAAAAGTGTTTATTCCTTCTTCCAATTGTCGTGCGACCCAATAGTGTACAGGAAAGATTATCTTAGGGGTTGATCGCCAAAAGCTCAACCTCGAAAGTCAATTTTGAGTTAGGTGGGATGACTGGCGGATAGCCGCCTGCACCGTACCCCTGGGCGAATAAACGTGTAAATCAAAACGTATGACGCTGCTCCCAGTGGGAAGGCACGTACATAGTCTGGTGTAATGATCAACTTAGCCTTTTCGCCGACTGATAGCTGGGGGACACCTAGGAGATTGATGTCAGGCTTGTGAAGACGGTAAAGACCACAGAACGACATACCTTCATCCCAACCTCTGATAACAGCGCCTACACCGATCTTAGTGTCAAAAGGCTTGTTTCTGGAAGAAGTGTTACCAATTGACTGAACATTGCTTCACTTCCAGCTACGTACCGATCCCGACTAGAATCAAAGACGGTCCCATTTTCCAATGTTCCGACGTAGTGCATCCGAACCTTATCTACTTAGGAATGAGTGGAATAGTGTTGGGGGAGGCATTTTACAACGCACCGCCCTTCTTCGGGAAGTTCTTTCCGTCTCCAGGACTGATCCTCTCAACAGTAACACCCTACACAGCGCATCGGAGTATGGGTCAGAGTGAGAACCAGAGCCGAGGAACAAAGCGAACGCCGCACCATAACTAAGAAGGATATGTAGAAATGAAAGAGGGAGTGATGAAGCTTTGAGACGAAGTAATCGATCACTTGTTGGGGGGTCTATCCATTGGTAATCCGGCAGTATATATACCGCACAACCGCATCTGCTTCCACTGGAGAATTCGAGGGCTCTCTAGATCGACTTGGAGGCTGGATCTTGGTTCATCAGTGTATCAAGATCGACGAATGCAGTATCCCATTTGATGATTCCGCCTCACAATTTCATACGTTCCAAGAAAGAGCAGTGAATTCTATTCCAAGTCCGGGGGGTAATCAGAAACACAGCACTCAATCCTTATCGATATCTGATATCGATTGCGGGGTGATTACAATGGCATCCCTCGTCATTTGTGATGCATCACTCCTATCCATACACTGAACACTTATCCCGGTGAACATGTTAAAGGGCTCTGTACTGGAAAAATGTCGCAATTAATAGGCTCAGAATGTATCCATGCAACAAAGTCTCAGGACCTTCCACTTCAGTCACATCGTATGACGATCAAGGAAAGCCCGCATACAGCTGTTCATTCCCATCTCCTCGGAAAGAACTCTCAACCTGAAGTGTCTGGTCACGTGCTCAACCTAAGATAACCGGAACGCCCCTAAACCATCCAGCGATAAAGTTACCGCTATCAAGTTATAATCGACTCCAATTGCATCGCAGCTCCAGCATCTCACGAGAATCGTGCTGACTGCCCCCGCTCCACCAACCTTTCGCCCTTCTTGCCACTCGATTGTGCGTGACCAGAAAACATACACCGATAACCTCCGCAGCAGCCTGCCATAGCAGTCCAAGCGCAGCGTAAAAATAGGAACTTGATCGGCATATTTATCAAATAGAGCTCACTTGACCTGACGAAGCAGGCTTGTCGACCCAAACTAGCGTTACGATACGAACAAAACCACAATCTCCTCGAACGCTCACCTGAGAGCTGGTGCCGATCCAAGAGCTTGCTAATGAAGTGCTTGGAGCTTGGAGCCTGAGCGCCTTCACTGTCCGATGACTCGCCCTTACTATATCGTTCTCGAATTCATTCCGAGTTGACAGGACTTCCAACGTCTTCGCACGTCCGTAGCGCGAGAATTATGTGGTCCGGTTGACGCCAACCCTACATGCATTGTTCAGGAAAAGAGCCGTGATTGTTGCGCGTGCACCGCTTGTCTAACTGTGGCAAATTGTTCGAAGATAGTTAACGACCAAGAACCAGGATTCAGAACCGCGGAAGGCAAGCAGAACTTCTCTTTCGCGTTGACGTATTATTCTACCGTCTCTGGCTATGTGAATAGCAAGTACACCACGTTTCATGGGATAAATAGCTGTCCGGTATCGCCTGGCTTATGGACGAACTTTGAATGATAGAAAAATCTCCTTCCGTCCCTTCCTCGATGTTGCAGATCTAGTGGAGAAGTCGACCAAAACCACACTGTATGCGGTACGAACCACTATCACCGAGATGCCTTCACAGTGCAATCAACCTAGTTAGGAAGACTGATACAAGTAGATCTGACCTGATCACGCTAATGATCGCCTTAGCACCACGGGCACTGCTGCATTATTATCCATCCATCTTACGACATCATCTCTCTTCGCTTCAAATTCAGCAGTCTCCGTGTCATATGACCTTTGCTTCAACCACCACTTAAGCTTTAAGGGCATGTATATGAAACACGAATCAGGCGTACATCAAACAATCCGACTTTCATACCGACAATCAACTTACCCCATATGTGTCAGCCGGTCCACCCGATGTCCCATGGACCGAGTTATCCTAGGGAAATACCAAGATCGGTATTATGTGACAGACCACGCGAAAAGGCTTTCCATGGTCGCATTCCACAGGACCATTGATCGTGATTATCATCAGACAGGCCAGGAGATTAGACTCCGGAGGTTAGTTATGGCTATCACCGAGCCATGCTGGACCAGGAGGAAAGAGCTGGAAAGAGTCCTCCAAGGCTAGAGTGCTGTGTCTAAATTGAGTCAGCACTCGGCAGCAGCTCCGCCGTCTGACAGATTGCAGGCGAACAATAGCCTAGCTGTGTGCATCCCATTGTGTTTGTGATCAGTTCGATCGAAAGCCAAGGAACAACTTTAACCGTCCTGAGCCTCGAGGGTGTCCCAATAAACAGTCATCTATTCCCAATCTGACATCATCCCCTAAGGGCGCTATAATTAGTGTTGCATACAGCAACAACATAAGGGTATAGTCGGAGCCGAGGGGGGACATCATGCTCTGGTCTGCGTAGAGTGCAATAATACTTGCCGATACTTCGCAAAATGAAAGCCAGGCTGTGTTTAGTAATTTCGAAGCCTAAGTAGTGCATTGGTGCAATACACAAAATGTCTCTATGAGGAATGTGATGCGTGGCAATGAGTACACGAGGTGCAAGATGTAGGGGCATAATGCATACAACAAAGCATGAAGTGGAAGATGCTAGTGGGCCGTGACAATCATAAAGGAAGAGAGCCGTGGTTCGTGCTGCAGTGGTAAGAAAGAGCAAAGAAACGAGAATATAGCGGAGGTGCTTGACACCTCCCCCAAAGCCCAAAAATGATAAGATGAGAAAAGAAACAACTACGTCCAGAAAGCACATGAACTCTATACCACATCGAGAAGTTCAACCTCAAATTTGAGGGTGGCATTGGGCGGGATGAACGGCGGAAAACCTCGTGCGCCGTAGGCCTGTTTTTTAGAGTATCGTAAATGCCGGAGATTAAGGGACATGTAAAGTTCAACGCACATAGTCGGGCGTGACGATTAACAGCGCCTTCTCGCCCTTGGACAGCCTTGTCACGCCTACGATACGAGGGGTCAATAGGGCAATCCGAGGATTGTATCGAAGCGAATACCTTCATCCCACCCTCTGATGACTTTCCCGACGCCAATTTGTGTCACGAATGGTTTGTCACCACTGGGTAGACATGATGAGATATAGACCCGGTGAAGTCTACGTTAGACTCACTGGTCAACACTCGAGTCGAACTTCTTGCCATCGAGGAGGGTGCCTGTGTAGTTTATCTTGACCTTGTCTACAACATTGAAATGTCAATTCAAGAACAAAGCCCAACCGCATTGGTAGAAGCACCTCCTTGCCGGGGAAACGTCTTGCCATCGCCCGGTTGTAGACGGACAATTTCGACACCCATGTCAACGACAATAACTCCAACAAAAAGCACAGGAAAACGAAAAGTCGAGGAGAGTCCGGTGAGTAGGACAAGTGACGAAGTTGCAGCGGCCATTTATAGAAGTAGGAGAAAGCGGATCTTGATCCGATAGATCTATGTGTGAGTGAGACCTTGCTTCCGTACAGACAAGCTAGCGATCTAAGGCTTGCAGACTTACGGATTGAGTTGTTATCGATATCGATGAAGCGACCATTACGAGACACCGCTCCATCCCTTTCGCCTACCCCGTATGTCACCTGTCGCCCACTTCCTTGGCCAAGTATGCACCAGAAAGGCTAAATGAGCTTGTCCCAGATTCTGAGTTTTCTCGGGAACACCGAGTCCAGTGGCGACAACACAACGAGGGGGCCCGTTGATGCACTTTAAAAGTCCGCGACCACTGTTCCGCGTGCCGCCCATAGGATACGTCTGTACCCCAAATTTCAAGTGATTTCCTCTCCATGCTGAACCACATAAGCGTGTAAGTCCTGTCGACCGGCGATTTCATTTGGAATAGTCTTTCCCGAAAACGTCATGATTCGGTACGCGGAAATGTTCTCTGCGTACGCTAATGGTCTTGCGGTCTCAACCGCCGTTACATCACCCTCGGGCGACAAGGGCAATACAATATCGTCTAGCATCAGTGCAGACTAGTCCGAGCCATAGAATTGGGCCCATGGTTACCCTTATGTATACCATTCGTTATCCCTCGATGACACGGGTGTTCCTTCTCCTCTTCCCGTTATGCCTTTTGGCAGGAGTAAGGCAAACCAAGGGACATTTGGAGCAAACGGCGAATACCCAATAATAACCAGAACAACGGAGACAATAAAGCAAAGAGTCTATGTATGTCAAGAATAACCCGCAAGGTCCTACGCGAGTTCTTCGCTGTCAAGCCAGAAGATTTCGAATCTTGATTGGTCACGATCAGAAGCAATATACATAGACAACACATACGCCCGAAGACACCTTCTGATCGCACTTGTATACGTCTGTGATGGGTTGACGAAAGTCAGTCATATCCAAACCCGTCGTCGCAATCCAGTAATTGCAGTGCTCTGCGCGTCCACAGGTCCCAGGGGCCTACCCAATCCCACGGCGAGATCCTTCTCAAAGGGTCCCCAGACCTCACGTCATGTCATTATGCGACAAAGACCGCAAGGACCGGGTTGAAAATATCATATGCTCCTGATCTAAAATGCGCTATGACAGGGAAGTATTGTCGATTGGCCTGACGTCTGCAACTCTCTTCGCCTCGAGGCCTCTAATAAACGGGATATGTCGGGTACATCGGCGACCATCCCTGTTTTCCGTTGCTTTTCGTGCGATTCGGAACTAACCTAGGGGTCCCTTCATTCCATCACCGCCAACATCAATGTCGACTCGAGACCAGCTTCCTTTCCCCTTTCGCTTTCATATTCACACCCGCACGGTTGGGAAACAAGCCCGAATGTTTTAGATGTTCCGTGGTTAAGCTCATCACAGCCTTGGACCCTGCCGTTCCTCTCGCAAAGGCGCAAACTTGTTGCGGCCTATAAGAGTAGTCAAAAGGGAGATCCGAGGAGTAGGGGAGAAGGAGGAAGGAACAGGGGAAAAACAATCCAGCAATGCTTTTGGATCACAGGCCCAAACCCAAAATCCAAAACCAAATGCGGACCCGAGCCCCAAACCAGGGAGCGAGAATCAGACATAGAACATTGAGTGTAACACAATGCACATGCTACGCACATGTCCTCACTCGACTACGGTCGCGTAAAATTTTGTTTCCACCGAGAAGCTTGTTATTCCTGTCTCTCCTTTCCTCCGCCCAAGGGCCCCAAGTCCAACCCAGACAGTGGGAGCCGCAATCCACCCAATCCAAGTATCCCATACCCATACACACGTCCTTCTCAAAGTAGCCGAAGAGCGATAATCATAGCACAGTGGACACGGCACGTTGCTTCATGTCCATCTCTCCCTGAAATTGGCAAACCCGAAGAGGCTCCCATGTCAATCACATTATCATTATGAATCCATCCATCACCACACATCGAGGGACGAGTCAGGCAGGCCTCGGCCACCAGAAGGGAACCGCGCAGAAGGCCAATCATTATCGGAAGGAGAACTGCGCGTTTGTGAGATTTAGACCGAGAGCCTGAGAGGGACGACCACGACCTTGGAAGTAGCAGAACGCAAACGGGCAAATCTACCTGTTTTCCCATGGTGTTTTGGCATAGATAATACATGAGGCAGCGGGGTTGTTTCTTCTGACATGAGGCGTTGAGGGGTTAAAGTTCGGGTGTAATCAGCCCTGCAGATATGTGGCTTCCAGAGTATCTTTGCCGAGAAAAGGGCTTGAGATTTGCGAACAAGAGGAGGTGAATGGCTGGTGGTGCCATGAAAGGAGGTGGAGACGGGAGTATAAAGGCTCCATTGTGTCAAGTTGTCCGGTTGTTGGAAAGTCACGCACTTCTATAGTGGGCCATCTCTCTAGATCTAGAGACCCTCCGGGTAATGATCTCGTCTGTGATGTTCCTACCCTATGCTCAGGAAAAGCAATAGATGTCTTAACATAGATGTTTTCTGGATTTGGCCTAATTACACTGACTGTTAAACGATCCAAGACACCTCTTTCCTGACTCCCTGCTCACTCCTGAGCCTTCGTCCCGTCATTCTGCCGGGTTATCCTGTAGATCTATACGGGTGGCTTGACACCCGGCGTCGGCGGAATCTAGCGCTCATTTAACTTTGCAGATAAAAACCCTGAGGGTCTGAGAGCTGATCACGGTTCCATTAAATCAACCAAGTTCTGCGCGTAGCGCTGAGTGCCAACATTTCTTTCATATCTTCCCATCGGCCGAGCCCACCGCATTAGTTGCAGATACGATTGCGTAACTCCCATTGATACACGGCATGTAGCATGAACACGATTGAAATATCCATTACACGATTTGTCAATAAATATAAAACCCCTATCTCGCTTCAGATTTCCCTTTAGGGTACCAAACTCAGATACCTGCGCCACCAGTGACCTCAAGGGTGTGCCCAGAGACATACGACGCAAGAGGCGAAGCAAGGCTAAAAAAACGAACCACAATCAAAACCGTTTCAAGACCCAAAGCGACAAAAAAACAACATACAAAAGCGCAGCCGAAGCAGCCTCATCCGGCGAACCACCCCTCCTCAAGGGGATCAGAGGATAGGCCTCGGGGTTTTTGGCAGCCGCATCTCCGGTGGGTCTCTGCGCTCCTGGGACGCCCAATGCAACCTTCTTCCCCTCAATCTCAATGGTCACGCCTGCCTCCTTGGAAGCCGTCAACCGTGTGTGTATGAGACCAAATGCGATGGTGTTGGCGCGTACGCCAAAGGGACCCCATTCTTTTGCGATGGTTTTGGTGAGACCGATAACGGCGGATTTTGCAGCGGCGTAGTTGGCTTGGCCGACGTTGCCGTGAAGACCTGAGGTTGAGGAGACGTTGATGATGGAACGATTTTCGCGGTTGTCGCCCTATTTAAGGGGTTGAATAGGTTGAATGGGGGTAAAGGGAAGATGTTACCTTGACGCGGAAGTAGGGGGCTGCCTGGCGGATGAGCCTGAATGGAGCACGGACGTGAATCTTCAGGATGATGTCGAAGGCGTCATCAGGTGTAGTGTGGAGCATCTTGTCGAAAGTGAAGCCAGCTGCGCAAACATAACTTTGTCAGTATCTTTCCCCTTAATATCTGAAAACCACTCACCGTTGTTCACAATGTGGTTAATCTTGCCATACTTCCTACACATCGAGTGCTCAACATCCTAAGGACGTTTGTATCACAAGACAATACGTACTGAACAGTAGCATCCACAATTTTCTTCGGGAAATCATCAGCGCCGACATCACCAGCAACGGCCAACACATCTCCACCGAACGCTTGGATCTCCTTCATGACATCCGCTAAGCGTTTCTCATCGATACTGGAACACGATTTAACCCCTCAGGTCAGATGCGGAACGTGAGAGAGGAGGAAGGAGAGCGCACTCGCTAATGACGACCTTTGCGCCTTCCTTAGCAAAAAGGATAGCACAGCTCTTGCCGATGCCCTACAAAGTCCTATTCAGCAACTTTACGGCCTCGCACCGAGCGTAGATTCAACATACCTGACCAGCGCCTGCCCAAGCCGAAGTGTTTGAGTGTCACCTCAGTAGAAAAAAGATGGGACCGCATACCGGTAATAATCGCAACTTCACCGGCCAGCAAACCCCTCCCATGGGTGTTCGAGAGGTGCCCAGAAACTTGTGAGAGTCGATCAGCCATTGTAGAATACGGGAAGAGTCGAAAGCGGAGGGAAAGAGACTAGGCTCGTACTTGTATGTATCTGAGTGTGAGTGGTCGTGTGGGATGGTTCAAGAACAGGGGAAGGCACGGCTATATCGGATGCCAATTACCGGTGTGGGGATGGCCTATTTTACCGGAATTGGAAGTGGGCGTGGTAGTGATGAGAACGTGACCGGGAACGAAAAGCAGTCCCACGGGAGAAGAGAGAAGAATAGAGATCACGAATACTCGGTCGAAAGGACCCACTGCTGTGATAAGCAGCGGTGTGTTCTGTTAATCACGACATATCACGACGTCGAAATACTTCCTGTGATGCAAAACAGGGTAGGAGGCGTCGCGGTGTCGAGCTCACATCCAGCTTCACAAATCTCTTGTTTGGCGTTCGATCACCTAACCAATCGCTCTGGAGCATTGTGATTGTGATTTTCTTCCGGTTATTTTTGTTCCCCAACTTCATTCAAGGCATCTACCCGATAAACTTCACGACGAGGAGGAAATCATTGCAGAAGCGCTAGAGAGCGACCTGTGGACTTGATAGGAAAAAAAGAGGTCATTGCACAAGTCCTCACTTCTGGGAAATTACCACCTCTAGGAATGTGGCACTAAGGACTTTGTGATTTTTACCATTCCATCGAGCGCCATCCGTCCCGAATCCCGACGTCCCCTCCATAATTTGTCCTCTTTTATTAATCCTTCATGAACTGCTATTGCAACTATTATTAGCATTTCATGTCCGCCCATGTAATGGGATACTCCTACTACGCCTCAGGATCACCACTCCAGCCACCTCCACAAGCCCGCTCGTTGAGCCCTGTCCTGTAGTCGTCAAGGAACTTCCCGCAAAACTCTCGGGCATCCCCTGCCTTAGCGTTCGGCATTCAGCTCCTGACATCTCGCAACACGTCCCATCAGACAACCTCTGTACACATCCCCTTCTGACCTTCTGCACGCCCACGACACGCTGAAGTAACTCGCCTCCAATCGTCATCGACGGTTAAAAGCGAAGAACCCAGAAAAACAAGCTCTTGGTGATTTCGATTCGGCGGTTGGCGTCTTGTTGATTCTTGAGCGCTGATGATGGACGCCGGACTTGGTCTTGGCACCTTTCAACACCGCGGAACGTGACGTCGACGATGGGGGCAAACGACAGGCGACAAAGTGATGACTGACGCGTAGCGCATATCATACGCACATCAAACATCGTACTGAACTCTCCGTGGTAATCCCACACCGTTCTAGTCCGCGCCTCGAGTCTTTACAACGCATAAAACGTTCTCCAGCCTCTTCTTCGGATACAGCTCGCTTCCCAACGCAAATCCCCACACCAGATTACCAGCGTGTTAAAAATTGAATGGGTGAACAAATAATGTGACTTGTTGACCCTTCGTTGGCCCAATAGCTTCGCTCAGTCGCGTGCTCAGACGGGAAAAGTCTGACATGTGGTGTTGATCAGTTGATCAAACACATGGCCACAGAGTCGGGTAGCCCTGGTTAACTAGCTAATCGCCTTAAGTGGTAGTATTATGCAGCATTATGTACATTAATGTGGTGTGTCGAGGCTCTCAAGACGGGGCTTAGGTGCACTTCGCCGTTCGGGTGGGTCCCGGGGAAGAGGCGTGGTTGGGCACAGGCTGTGTGCGTATGTCGTGTATGCATCAGTATGAACTTTGCGTCCGGAACGGAACACAACGCTACGACGTGCACGATACGACCATGTTGCGTCCTTAGCGTGTGTACACCGCTATGTAAAAATTTCAAGACCAATGATAATTAATTCAGTCTCCTGGATACGAGAGCGTAAAAGCCGTCTCTGAGCAAGTATGAAAATTCTTGTACTAAATTTACGTTTGGATAGGCTGATGAAGGTCGGAAGAATGGTACGATAGAGGCAAAGACTGAGGTAAAAAGGCGGAGATGGAAGACAAGAGGCAAGGTGGAGAGGATAGCATTCAGGGTTGTGAAGTGAAATCATAAATGGTCCGATGCCCCGCTTGTATCCTCTTCTGACCTACTTTTAGCTTCTTTCCTCTTTTCCTCCCATCCTCCCTTTCTCCCTCCCTACCCCCGTCTGCACATCACATCGACGGCTTGACTCGCCACACATGGCCTCGACATCGACGTCTGTCGTGTTCATCGAACCCCTTGGCACCTCTTCTGCATCAGAGAACGACTGCCGTATGGTACGCTTCGACAACGAATGCGTCCTCATCCCCGAATACTCGCCTTCACGAAGACGCCCGCGTGTGGTCACAAAATCGTACTCTCTCCCTCTCTGGAAACGCCGATCACCATCTCTCCCACCTCCTGTATCTGATTCTGAGTGCGCAGAGGACACCAACACCAATCTTCCTCCGCCCCTTTCCACTTCGCCAGAGGAAACCCATGTCGTCATCAGGGTTCCCATCCCCAGGTAGCTTCACAACTCGTCACGATCCAGCTGATTACTCATTATACTGTTTTTATTTCGTTTTAGTTTCGTTCGTCGCTCTTCACGGTCTCCATCTCGTGGATCCGGTCGCTCACTCTCCACATCACCCACAATCCCCCTCTCCCCCTGTCTCGTGCACCGCACACCCTCCTCTCCACCCGCCTCCAACCCAACACTCTCCCCAACCTCACCAACTCGCCGGCCCTCCCTCCGCACCTATCACCGGCGCCCAGATGACCAAACAGTACCCCTCCGCGCCTGCTGCCCGGACTGTGTACCAATCACAGAAGAGTGCCTGAAGAAGGGCTCAACCTGGCAGGAGAAATTTACCAAAGGCGCTAAACGCCGTCGAAGTGCCAGCCTGGACTCGACAACGACCACAACAACTTCTGTGGGTAGCTTGGTGGGTGGGAAAGCGGCGTTTGTGACAGGGCCGTATAATGAACGGATGCCTCCGCCAACATTTGCGATTACAGTTGATGAAGTCGATAAAAGGCGAAAGTCGCAGGACTCGGTGCATGAGGCTCATGGAACACGATCGGGATCCCCCAAAGGCCGGCTCTCTCAGTCCCAATTTAATGGACATGATCGAGACTATTCAGGGGATTCCCTCCTCTCGGATGAATCCGACCTCCAGGGAGAGAGGCCGGACCCGCTTATACCCAAACGTAAATCCTCGCCCATTGCAGAGGAAGATGAAAACGAGCTCTTTCCGCTTCCTTCCCCACGGCGCTCACCCTCGGGTTCGAGGTCCCCGTCGTTTGGTCCTTCTTCGCCTAAAGTTTCACCCAGAGCTTCACCCAAGTCGTCACCTGGGGTGTCCCCCAAACAATCCCCGACGCCGAGTCCGAATACGTCCAGCTCGTGTTTGCATCCTTCGAGTGCGGCGATGTTGGCTGCGGCGTTAAAAGCCAAGTCAGAGTCGAATTCGAAAGATAGCCTTGGACTTGGGTCTTCAAGTTCCGAGGAGGTGTTGCCTAACGGTGTGATATCGAGGAAGAGTAAAGAGAAAGGGAAGGAGAGCAAGGGTTCGAGTGCAACTGCCGATCTTGTGGATCTCACCCCTCCAGTATCTGGGGCCTCTACACCTCGAGGAAGCAAACCATTGTCCCTCACTCTCTCCTTCCCTTCTACCCGTAAGGCCTCCGCGTCCACTAATGGCAACGTAGACGCCAACACAACTGGCGGCGATACGGTACCAAACTCACCCGTTTCCCCAACCACCGTTTTTGACTCGTCCTTCAATTCTGTGTCGTCGATATCTTCAACTTCTCAGCCTAAATCACCCATCTCGCATACATCCCCAAAGATACCCTCCTCTCCTACACTTGGCAATGGAAATAGCGGGAAAAACAGGAAGTTGTCTTTCACATTGCCGTTTTTGAAGGCGTCTGAGGCGATAAAGGGCGCGAGTGTGGATGTGTTGAGGGGCGTTAGCTCGATTTCGGGTGGAGGTGGGGTGGTGGGTGGTGGTATGTGAAAGTTGTTCTGCCGGTGGTATGCTTATAAGGGTTCGGCCTTGTGGGTGGGGGGTGTACGTGTTGTTGGGGTTCGCATCATGGTTTATATGTATCATTTCTGCGGCTCCTCGTCGTCCGGTTGCAAGCTTTGTTGCACTCGTCAGCGGGGTGCCGCTCGGCCCCGGTATCCTAGGCTATCAATACCCTGTTGCCATTTTTTTTCGCGCTTATCATGTTGCCTTGCTAACGTCTTTTTTATGTTATACCCATTTACCCATTAATTGTTCCTCTTATCGTCGCTGTTCTATTGCTTCTTCGTGTTATTTGGTACATATTTTCTGGTTGGATGGATGGATATGGTCACTCACTTACACTATTTACTCGATATTTCCTATGTTGTACAAACTGAATTGAAGCACGATGCTGACTTGAAATGACAGAATCACCCTGATGGCTCCATCACTCGTAACATTGATATGACTCAATAATCCTTCTACCCCAAGTATTCAAATCAACTCACAACCCATTTATCCCTGATCAAAGCTTCCCCAGAGGCAACATGCCATCCATAGCAGGCCCAGCCGCAGCCGCACTTGCATCCCTAACGCCAGCGCAACGCACATTCGTCCACAATCTACCCAAAGCCGAACTTCACGCCCATCTAAACGGCTCGATCCCAATCGAAGTCTTACAAGACCTCGCACTAGAATACTCCGCCTCCGAAGGAGATGAACCAGCCGTATCAAACGAAGCGATTCAAGCTGGGCTGGAGAAACTTAGAAAGGGCGTTACTTTAGATAGGATAGAAGATTTTTTTGGATTGTTTCCCGCTATTTATGCTTTGACGAGTACGCCCGAGGCACTTGAACGTGCTACGAGAGGTGTTCTTGACGCTTTCTTCAATCCCACCCCTACCACCAGCACTATTGACAATAACGAGGACAGCAAAGCGCAACCTCCAGCACCGGAATGCACGTACCTCGAACTCCGGACAACACCCCGCTGCACACCATCAATGTCTCGCGAACTCTACCTCCGCACCGTCCTATCCGTAGCATCCTCATACCCACTCCCACCACTTCCAAAGTCCATCACACATGAATCAAAGATTGATAGGAGGATTGGCGTGATAGCGTCTTTGGATCGGAGGATGAGCAGGGAGGTGATGCATGAAATTGTTGGGGTGGTGATCAAGCTGAAGGAGGAGGGGCTGGGGATTGTGGGTATGGATTTGTGTGGGGATCCATGTGCGGGTGATGTTGAGGAGTATAGGGATGTTTTTGCGAGGGTTAGGGAGGCTGGGTTGGGGGTTACGTTGCATATTGCTGAGGTGGGTTGTGTTTTAGTTTGTTTTTTTGGCCCCGGGTTTTGACTTTTTGTTTTGGGGTTTGTAGACGGTGAAGAATTCGCCGGAGGAGACGTTAAAGTTACTTTCGTTTAAACCTGATCGGCTGGGCCACGCGACGTTTTTGAGTGAGGAGGCAAAGAGGGTTGTGTTGGAAGACAAGACGTGTATTGAGATTTGTTTGACGTCTAACTTACTGTACGTCCCTTTCCTATCTACTCGCCTTTCTGATTTGAAATATCCCGTCTGGCTAGGTGTAAAACTGTCGCGGACCTGGAGTCGCACCATATTCGATATTGGCTCCGACACCAGCATCCTATAGCAATTTGTGTAAGTCCTTCCACACTTCTTTATACGTACTCTATCTGAACGGGCTAAATGGTTGTGGATAGACGGATGATATCCTACCCTTCCGAAACTCGCTCACGGCAGAATACGCTCTTCTACTCGCAAAGCCACCTCTCGGACTTGGGTTGACGGAGGATGAAGTAAGAACGGTCGCGGAAATGAGTTTGGATTCACGCTTCTTGACGTGAATTTTCCTTCTGCTCGGCGTTGAATGGCTAAAGGAAAGGGGGGGGGAGTTGTATCGTGGATAACAACACTAGCATAACAAGAATTGAAGTTCTGTCTTGGCCTAATAGTCCACAAACACTCTCGTAAGTATCGGAGAAGGAACGCTGTCAAGACAAATATTTACGAACATGCAAATGAAACGAAGCATCGAGGTTCGGTGGACGTGAACAGCTCACCCGGAGTGGCTACCCGGGCCGATGCTTGCCTTGCTGATCCGCTATTCTTGATAAGGAACTACATAATCGCGTATGCGAAAATGTGCCAGACAGAAGAAATCCACGTCAGTCAAGACGAGGACAAAGAAGCTCTAGGAGTCTCTAATCATATGCGGTTCTATTCTATTCTACATCGCGTTGGAAGGTTAGAAGCACTTACAGTCTGGGCTACGAAAGGTTAGGTACGCGGCTCGCGGACGAAAATATACATCTCGGTGGTTCCTCGCAAGCTGTGTCACCCATCACCGTTCTTATCAGGTGCTCAGAATCTTATTTTTGTCAAAGCGCTCACTTACGAAGGAGCAAGCATGATGGTCTGCAGAGCATTACCACGATATGTCATACTCTCCAGGCGGCTACACAGCCCTCTGAGGCGCACGTCCACCATCGCCCTCCATGATGTCCACGGATATCGCTGCATCCAGACTTCACAATCTTACCATGATCCAGTCAATGACCGTCAACGGCTCGCCCATCACCGTTGACCAGTCTCCAACCACTCCTCCGATATCAAATGGCATTCTGCCTGGTGCCCACAACATCATCATGAATCAGCCCCAGTTCGCTGATAACTCGCGCATGACTATTGATGAAATATCCGTCAGAAGTCCTGGTGGCTCAACCGGTGGGCGTCCCCTCGTAGCAACATCTTGGCTTCTAGGCTGACTTCCCATCATAACAGGCATCCACACTCTCTTTAACGCCTCCATTCCAGAGGCCGCGTTTGACGCTGCTGCCCGCGAATCTGCCCCGCGGTGTCACCCTGGCACACGCCAAGATTACATAAATGAAATCACTGGGTGGGCCTCGAGCCCAAACTGCCGTATTCTGTGGATGCAGGGCCCAGCTGGCGTTGGAAAGTCAGCAATAGCCCAATCTTGCGCTGAGGCATTTGGTGACAAGCTAGGAGCCGCGTTCTTTTTTTCTCGGCCTAACAAAACAAATAACCCTGATCGCCTCTTTACTTCCGTTGCCTATCAACTCGCGACGAAACACCCCCCATATCGACAGCTCCTGGATATGAGAATCAGCGAAGACCCTGCGCTCGTCACCAAATCTATCGTACAACAGTTTCATCACCTCCTTGTCGCTCCGCTGCGGGAGTTAAAAGAATCCGGCAATGGGATGGACGAGAAACTTATCATCATCGATGGCCTTGATGAATGCGAGGGGGACGAATCGCACTATGCTATTGTAAATTCCGTCGCTGCCTCTATTCGGGACCAAACGATACCATTCCACTGGGCTTTCTTTAGCCGCCCAGAGGCCCATCTCGTCTCATTGTTCGACTCCCCGGACATTCGACCACTCTCTCTTCACTTAGAGCTTCCTGTATCTCGCCGTATTGACGACGAGATTGCATTGTTCTTGACGGAGAAGTTGCGTGAGGTCCAACGCAACCATCAAATATCGCCGTCGTGGCCGTCTGGTACGGCCATTAAGATCCTTGTCGATCTCTCAGCTGGATTATTCATTTATGCAGCAACTATTATTCGCTTCATCAGCGACCCGAACTCTCTCGGTCCAGAAGATCAACTGAATACCGTATTGTCCCTCACAACAAAACACCATTTCTTTCTCGACTCTCAGCATCCTTTATCAGAGCTGGATACATTTTATACGCTCATTATGCAACGTGTACCACGGAGGACATTGGATTCTGTTTTGGAGATTCTGCTCCTTATATCCTGGAATCAAGACAAATGGAACCCAGCAGTCATTGTTGCCAATATGTTAAACATATCCTCAACCCAATTCCGTGCTCTACTTCGCCCCCTTCAATCTGTCCTTACCATTGGCAACCCAACCCTCAGCCCATACCATCAGGTCTATGTTGATTTCTATCATGCATCCTTCCTGGATTTCCTTTATGACCCCGCAAGGCCGGGAGAATTTTCTTTTGACCAACGCAAACCGTATCTATGGAGCAGAATGTTAAGGACACTGGAGAAGTATACTCCAGGTGAGGCCAAACTTACTTACAACATGAATTTGCAGCTCACCCAGGATCTTTGGCAGAAACAGTACCCGTATCGTGGCCTATAAACCTGCCTAGCCGTCGTTTGGTATATCAAGGAGTGTGTGAAACGTGGATCAGACTTCTTGTTTCAATCCCTGTGAACGAGGAAGTTGTCAAATTCCTCCTTGAGTTCGACTTCAGGGTACTGATCCAACCTGAGTACCGGATACCCCAATTCAATCCAAACTACTTGTACAGGAGCGTGAGTCGTCCGTTCCATACCATGCTAATCACTTTACAAATCCTGTTTTCTCTAGATCCCCAAAAAGTTTCGTCGCCGGATTATACGTCGTTACCCTTTGTTTCTCCTGAGGTTGATCAAAGTTAACTCAGAGGTTGGGCATTACAAATGGCTATATATTTTTGGCCGTGGAGATCGTAGAATCTTAGGCTTAATGAGATCTGACAGGGGCGAATGTCAGTTCTACCGCTATATGACTTTTTTAGAACTCCTGCAATTAAGACACCTTCCGTAGTAGTAATTCCTCATGAATGAAAATCTCATTTCTGGCCATTAACCTTGGCACGTTTCAAACTAAATGGAAACCTATGTTGTGCTGAACGTTCATTGTGCCACCGCCAACGAACCATATCTGTAAACATGATTTTACAGCGAAGTGAGAATTCGTATAGGAGGGGACTAAAAGCACGAAGAAGCCGACTTGGTCCCTGGGGAGAGCTATGGGTTATGGAAGAGCTGACTGTATAAGCATGGTCATCACCAGACATAAATATATTGGCCAGTCAACATCGGCGCCTCATCCTTTCTTCCCAGCTGCCCTGTTGGAACAGACAAGATGACAGTATCATATTTGTCCGGCAGACACGAGAATTCCTGAGGTGCCGCTCCGAAAAATGAGGAGAAAATATAGTGGATGAGTCCTAACTTATAATTTTTGACGTGAATCAGAGCGGGCTCAATTTTCAAGATTGGTTCGAGGTGTAAGAGAACATACAAATTTCTGTGGCCATGACCAGGATCATAAGAAGCTTCCGCCTTTGCCAGACCCGAACCGTTCTCCCAATCCCTTGGACTCGCGGATCATTTGGTTGCGTTTGTCGTCATCCATGAGCCGTCCGCCTATAGCCATATCTCGGGCATGATCCCAAATGACTTTCTTTGACTCGTCCTCGTCTTCTGGTTTCTTTTGTGCTGCATGCTGCTCGAGTAATGACGGACCACGCAGCTTTTGCTGTAATGTTGTTGCGTCCTCGATTAGAAACATAGTAATAGCGAAGTGCAGAAGACGTACAATGTATTCATCGACACCTCTTCGAATTCTATCTTCTTCCTTCCTACTCCGTTTCCTCTCTGCGGCGCTCACGCCGAGAGCGTCTTCATTCGCGACATCAACAGCGCGCCTCTTCTTTCCCGCCACCTCATCCGCTATCCTCTGTTGTCTCTCCGCGGGCGTTTCCGTCCATAAGCTGTTGTCGATCTTGTTCACAGGGCCACTCGTCCGCGCGAATTGTCGTGCTTTGAGCTTAGTAGGGTCGAGGTCTATATATTCGTCAGAATGCGTCAGCACGAAGTAAAATAACGGAGCGACTAATAACGCACTTCCAAGGAGGTCACTCGCGCTAGGTGGAACCAACATCCACTCCTCTCGCTTCAGGGCTTTGGGCTCCTTGGCTACTTCCTCGTTTTTCCGCCGTCGTTCTTCTCTCTCGATAAACTCCGTGACGGCGTCCTTTTCGTGCATGGGCTGAAGTCCTGGGGGGAGCGGCTTGGGACCGACGTCATCATCGTCGGAGTCTTCATTTGGGTGTGGATAGGATGGATTCGAGGGGAACGAAGGACCTATTACTCGACGGGGCGGGCCAGAGGCGGGGGCGGACTGAGTTGAAGATGGTTGGTGTGGTTGTGGTTCGCGGGAAGGTGATTTGGATGTCGAAGATTGAGACCGTTGTGCCAGAAGTTCGGGCGGTAGAGCAGGAGTGTAATCATCATCATCATCCTCATCTTCCTCCTCATGCTGGTTTCCACTCCGCTGTTGGAGAAGCTCGGTGGGTATTTGAGGACCAACCTGGGCAGGTGCCTGTTCCAGTGCGTCATGACCCTCGGAGGGTTCAGACTTGTTAAGTAGTTCTGCAGGAATTTGGGGACCTATGGAAGGAGGCATCGCATCAGTGTCTGTTTCCTCATCGTCTGGTGCTGTGCTTGTAGTGGTATTTTGTAGGAGGTGACCAGGGATTTCCGGACCTATCATGGAGCTGGAGAACGATGTCAAGATGTTCGCATTATGTAATCCGATGTCAATAAAGCTTTCAAGAACGATAACAACTTCCTAACCAATCCGGTGCTTGTCCGCTGAGCTCTTCGACGAATCTCCTATATCTCTGTAGATTTCAGGCCATCTCTCTCGCATCATGTAGTGAAGACCCTGCAAAAAAAAAGACCATATGGGTCTTCGGTTGCCTGCTTTTTGCAATGGGCTCCAGGGCGAAGGTGAGGAGGCTCGGAAGACTGACCCCCCTAATTCTGTCGATTTCTGGTTCCCACTCCTGCACCTCTGCACCATGAAGAACGAAGTCCTGAAGCGCGTACTACCGCTGTGTCTTAGCCAGCACGTGAACGGTTAACTTCCGAAGATTAAAAGCGACGATGTGCTGTCAACAGGCATGTGGAGTTGGAAAGGCCTTCGAGGACTTCAAAAATCCTTCCCTTCATTCGATCAAATAATCACACTCCGTCCCCCGACAATATGCGCTCTTCCGCTCCGACTTTGGCCGCTTTCATTACCCTCGCCTCGAAGGTCTTGACGATTCATGTCCCTTAGTTTGCTTGGGCCCAGTTGCTCAATTGGTCCGTTTGCGATTCTTCGAATGATTACCACTTAGAATGTTACCTCTGTTCTAAACTAGCACGCTCCTTCCCTTTGGGCTTTCCTCAATCAGCCAGAACCTCACCTACTCGAAGAATTCACGATCAGGCGCACCTCGGATTCGGGAACTAATGATTGTCCAACCCCCCTACTTGTACTTTTTGAAGCACGACGCTTGAGTTCCGGCACCCACCCATGTCAAGCGCCTCCTTCGTGCGCGTGAACGAGAAACCGGCTAGATTTCAGGCCCCTGTGGCATCAGTTTACTGCCATACTTGACTCGACTGAATGCAACGTACGCATTCGTACTTTGTTGCCGATGTCTGATATAATCCGCACTGAAGGCATGAATGGCTCGAGGTAGTGTAACTCATCCATTACTGAATCGTTAAATACAAATATAATTCGGGGGGTTTCCGCTCAGCTTGAAGATGTCTTCTTATAGAACTCCTGAAGGATGGTACGTATTCCAAGTACTACATTCCTGACACGCCGCTTCAAGGATGGCACGACATAAAGACGATTATCATCGTCCGCCTCCAAGAGAATCTTTTAGCTCTCGTAGGCGACCCGTCCGTATTTACCTTCTGCTTTCACAAACTAGTTATCAGGGGTCTCCTCAACCTCTGATCCGCCACTCCCGATTCTCTCCCACGACTGGTTTTACGACAATCTCAATATAGTCTATTGGCCGTTATCGTCCCTACCGTCACTCCAGACGCGAGAGTCTTGCTCGTCATTCAAGTTAAAGATAGAACAGGGTGGTAGGGGTAAACTACACCGGGCCGCAGCACGATGGTCTTTGACAGCTGTAAACTCATGGCTGTGTTCCGCGCCAGGATAATTGCAGCAATTCCCTCAAGTTCAAGCTTCGAGTTCCCCCCCTCCTCCTCCGCAATGACCAGTGGCGTCTTGGCCGGTGCGCAAAACATTGCAATAAGTAACTCGCATTTCATCGATAATTCGCAAACCGTCAATGCTATTCACCATGATCCACGGGCTATAGGTAAGAACATCTTTCATTCTGGGCTCGGAGCCACGTTAATATATCCAATTCTACAGGCCTCCAAACCTTGCTTGAGGCTTCAATTCCAGACGCTGCTCACGATTCCTCTGCTCGTTACCCTCCTCCGCAGTGCCACCCTGGAACGCGCCAATTTTACATCGATCAAGTTATGCAATGGAGTTCAGACAGCGGAGGCGCCGTCAACAGGTCCAAGGTTCTATGGATGAGAGGTCCTGCTGGTGTCGGCAAATCAGCGGTTGCCCAGACGTGTGCGGAGGCTCTTGGTAACAAACTAGGGGCCACATTCTTTTTCTCTCGGCCAAACGAGAGAGATGACCCGAATCGCTTCTTCCCTACGATCTCGTACCAACTCGCAATGAAGCACGAGGGGTATCGAAGGATCATCGGCATCACGATGCACAACAACCCCAGTCTCGTCGCTAAATCGATCAGACAACAATTCCACGACTTGTTCGTTGTTCCGCTTCGACAACTAGAGGCGGAAAACAACCAATTTGAGAAGAAGATCATCATTATTGACGGTCTCGATGAATGCGAAGGGAATGAAGTTCAGCGCGACCTCGTAGAAATTGTAGCAGGGTCAGTTCAAGTCGAGACAACACCTTTCCTTTGGGCTTTCTTCAGTCGCCCTGAAACCCACATCGTTGCTATTTTCACCTCACCGACTATATCGTCCCTTGTCTTTCAATTGGAGCTTCCTGTAACCCGTGAAATCGATCACGAAATTGCGCAATACCTATCGGACGAGCTGGAGGAAGTTCGCAAGGAAAACCAATTGCCACTGCCATGGCCAACCAAAAATGATATAGGAACGCTTGTCAAGCTTTCCGCAGGACTATTCATATATGCCGCCACCATTGTACGCTTTATACGTGAGCCGGATTCACTTAGTCCGGAAGATCAACTAGCCGCGGTGCTTTCCCTTGTGCACCGACCGAGTCATTCCTGGTCTGGCTCTGAGCACCCATTATTGGAGCTGGATCTTTTCTATACCATGATCATGCAACGTATCCCACCCAGGATACTTCAGACCACCCAGAAGGTTCTCCTTGTCGCAATAGTTGCACCATCGGGGAGGGATGCAATCGAAAACGCTAATTTGTTAGGTCTTTCCGAGATTCAACTACTCTCTGCTTGCCGTGGCCTTCGCTCCGTCCTGAATATTGTCGAGCACCATCCAGCCCCTTCCGACGGCCGGTGTCAAGGCCGAGAATTCAGAATACGTTGCTATCATGCGTCTTTTATGGACTTTCTTGGGGATCCAACAAGGTCCAAGCAATATTGTGCTCTCTCGTGGGCGACAGCTTTACGGAATGAGTTGCTTGACAAGCTCACTCTTGCACATGAGAATGGCTTAGGTGAGCTCATTATTCTAGCAATGTTCTGACTTGTGGCTGATCCGTCTATGATCAAAGCGGATATGCCATTATCTTGGTCTCCACCAGGTGTCATCTATACAGGGACCTCCTTATATTTCCAGACACTCGAATTGTTTTTCCGACTCTGTCAATCAACGCCCCTCGATGATTACACATCTGAGGGTCTCGTGAACTTCGACTACAGAGCAGCAGTCATGCTGACACGAGATTTGCGAGATGTTTACCCGCCCATGCAAAAAGTATTGTTCATCAGTGGAGATGATCTCTGGAGGAATGTGAGTCATATTGTATCACACGCAATATTCACCTGTCCTTTTACACCTTCACTAGATACCTCAGACTCTCCGGCTGAAGATTATGCGGCCCTACCGAGGTTATTTCATCCCACTTGACGTGATACCAAAGCCTGATGAAGCGGATTGGAGCCAACCATATGTCCTTGGTAATGGAGACAAGAGAGCTCTCTGCTGGAAATTTAAGTGGGACCAGTCTGCATGCATCCTCAGTCCGTTCCCTGCATTTGAATGGAGATCATTTATAAATTTGATTCAAGAAAGGCTGACTGTAAGTGGGTGAAATCCTATTGTTCTCGATCACCTAGCTCATGGATTGCGCAAGGGTGGCTTGTTAGCTTCGCTGTCCATTAACTTTACTGGCTCTGTAGAGTATAAAATAGTCTAGGGAAACTTGACTTTTGAGCCATTTAGAAGTTCTACAGTGCTCCCTCGGTTCATCAATCAAACCCAGTCCCGCCTCCGTCACTGATCTGCAGTTTAGTCAGACCACTAACTGAGGCAGTGTGCCTGCGGAAGTAGGGATGAAGTCACTTTGTTTAAACGCATGCCCCTGCTGTCAGCAGCGTCGCTGAAGCAACTAAACTCTTGTTGCATGTGCTGCATGACCATCTCATGCTTCGTCGTCTCCTTGGCACGATGCCGTGCACCCATGAAACTGGGGAGCTCCCCGGATTTTGAATGATGTGAAAAAGACCCAAGGAAAGGGATAGATTCCGAGGCTCTGACACATTCTGTGACCATTCTGTTCTGCGTTTGCACATTCACCGAGCCCGTCGATAATAGTATCTTGAGCTATAACTTACTCAGTAATCCCGGCGAAGATCGGTGATTGATGGAGGTAGGTTGAGATCTGGGAGTATCACCTAGAGCTAATAAGACTGAAATATTGACGTAGTGGCACTGCGGCGTGCGTCGATGCTTCCTCCTCGAAAGTCTTTCCCCCGGGCTTGCCAGATATGCTTTCGTCACCTCACTTATCCAAAATCTTCACAATACAACATAGGAACACCCATTATTTGCTTTAGGCACGTCTTTGAACGTGCTTCCAATCTCCTGGTGTCCGCGTTGATTGGAGGGGCGTGACTACCTTTGGGCTGATTGTGGTACTAATGTTCAAACCATGGAGACATAACATGCCGCAGATCTTCCACCACTTCCTTCAGCCTGATGAGAAGAGAACGAATATTGCTGCTACACAAGCATAGCATCAGTGGAGAGTAAACCAGTTACTCACAATCCGAGAAGATATAGTCAGGAAACAGTAGAGGTAGATCTTCGAGACGACCAGAGAAAGGGATANTCACCTGAGACCAATCAGACTCGGTACCCAGTACAGGGGGTGCCAAAGTTTTTGTTTACGGGTTTAAATCACGTTACAAATCGAAATACAACACGTGTTTAATGACAGAAATAGAACCAAGAAATTAATCGGGGCAGATCTCCGACCCAACGTCCCGACTCAAAAACAATAGACACTTCCAATTTTGAAACTCGTTATTGTCTCGTAACTCATAATCCATAAACGCCACGACTCAGAACCTGTGAAAGAATGGGTTCTAATCCCATATTCATTGTAAGAGGAACAATCGGTGCAAAAATCAATAACTGCTACAGGGGTAGGACCGGTATTCCAATCTGATTCAGTCCCTGTACCAGAAACCGATCACTGCCAAGATTTAGAATCAGTTCTGAGATTGGCATAAGGTGCCGAGTGATTCGCAGGTTCAGAATCGAGAAGCAAATAAGACTGAGTGGCCCACGAGTGGGCGCGGGAGCGGGGCACTCATACATTGACCCAAAACTTACGATATAGTGAATATGAAAAGGCTTTTCACTTCGATACATAGTCTTAGTACAGCTTCTCTTAATCGATGTGTACCCCAAATCCAACCTTTTTTCTCCGCAAATCCTGACCATTCTACTGGTTCTCCAGGTTTCGCGGGAGCATGGAACGTACAGAATTTGTTTTTCTGTCCATCGAAAAGCCGGACAGTGGCATGCTTTTAGATGTTAGCGTGCGGGCGACAATGCGAAACTCACTGGATGGGTGAATATACAGTGTCTATGAGCTAACGAAAAAAATTTTGCTTCTACATACAACCCTAATACGCCTCTGTATTTCTGTATGTACACAAGGCTATTCACAGTGATTCCTCCTATGTACAGCAGGGATTGCACTACAAACGCGGCGTACTCTTATTTGCGGTCATCCTGATCCGCTACAAGAAATTGTGTATCCTCTCCTTGGCTATATCATCCTATAATAGAGTAATGAGCGTCAAAAAAGATTCGGGTCAGAACCTTTGTACTAACCGACATTTACCCCAAATCCAACCCTCTTCTCCTGCAGATTCTGACCATCCCAGTGGCCATTAATCCCATACAGAGGTGCTACGGGTTCTCCAGGTTTGGGAGGAGCATGGAACGTGCAGAACTCGAAATTGCGTTTGTCGAAGAGCCAGACAGTAGCGTGTTTCGGGTTTGATGCTGGCTCATCTTTTGACACATGTCCAACGGCACTATTGAAATTGTCAGATAGATTCTGAAGGAGGTGTGACTGAAAACGAACGTAAGAAGCGCAGATACGGGGCCATCTAACCCATTGTCTCCCATATGTTTGAGAACCGCCGGCCAAATCGCTTTGAGGTGTTTGTTGATATTTGGCTCAATCTGCCTTAGAATCTTCTGCTTGATTTTTCCTACTAGATACACTGTAACTGAGGCTTGAGTTTGCGATTCCATTTTCCTGTAGGAGCTGAAGTCGGTTGATGAGCAGTAGCAAGTTGGACTGCGGTGCGGGAGTTCTCAATGCGCCCATCAATGATCAGACACGTCCCATACAGAGGTCCCACTGGTTCTCCAGGTTTCACAGGAGTGTGAAACATACAAAATTCGTTTTTGTGTCCGTCGAAAAGCCGGAGAGTGGCATGCTTTGGGATTGACACCGGCTCGTCTCTTGATACATGTCCAGCGGTGCTACTGAAATGATCAGATAAATTCCGGAAGAGGCACAATGGAAACGAACATAAGAAGTGCACATACAGGGCCGTCTAACCTGTCGTCTTCCATATATTTGAGAACCATCGCCCAAATCGCATTGCGACATTCATTGACATTTGGCTCAATCTGGGGATCGCGTCTTAAGAGTTTTTCGCTTGATATTCACGTTCGGCTTTGGTACTATAGACAATATCGTGGCACTTATGCATATTGTGATCAAGTTACCATGCAAAAGGTTGGCATATAAATCACAACATAACTGGGTCTTAAGAAAACCCAGTCCTCGAGCTCCTTGAACCTACAACCTTGTGGTATACAGTGGGCACATGGTGCCCTATCTGGCCACCTACGCCAATGCTCCGCAACGTGTGAGTCCACCTGTTGGCGAGATCAGAGTCAACGGATGGTCCGTATTATAATATGACTGAACTTGGAGGCTTTGGGAACAAAAACACAAGTACCTTTCCTGAGCTTGGCAAACCGCTGTCCATCTTCTTCGGCTCAGATATCGCGCTTTTCACCGCGTTGAAGTTTGAACTTTTGAGCCTCGGCCTCGGTGACCTCAGTGGGCTCAAGGTCATGGACGAACTCAATCTCTCTGCCCATCGAGGAGAGCCCTATGTTTCGAGATATCGCGAAGATGAGCAGAAGTGCATTTTAAGGCAGCCAACGGCGTTCAAGGTCAGCACCGGAGTTCGAGTTGGCGAAGGTCGTGTGCGGAAGATCCACAACACAACCATTGGGAGAAAAGCAGTAGTGTTCGGTAAAACCGAGACACTGTGCCTCTTGCAACAGGGATAGCTTTGGGATGGAGGGCCAACGTTTGAGCGGGTGGAGCGGATGGATGTGTTGCGAGGGCGAGCGGGTTCGAAGATTTGATGGGCGGGATCAGAATAGTGGTTGATCAGTGGGTGCACCCGTTCACTTTCCCACGAAGTTTGATCGCCGAATTTTGATGCCCACTCAGCGACCCGGATGATGACATCTCTCCTTCGCCTATGTCCTACCCCCATACCTCTTCGTCCTCATCTTTGTGCAACGGATTTTCTGGGCACGATAGCCTGTTGTGGTTATACCGCGCAGGTGGAAGCACTGACTCGCTTTCCCATATGTTCACCCTTACTTTTGCCCTCATCTTTGTGCAATTGGTTTTTCCGAGCACTGCACATTGTCGTGGTTTTACCACAGTTAAATCTGGATGTTCATCTCAGTATATGACACACTTGCGGCGAATGGACGTCAACTCGGGTTAACAGCACTGAATTAGTACAGTACTAGGTCAAAGGCGCCTGCACGGTCGAAAACTTGGTGTGAATGTATCCATTGACCAAGTTCCATGGCACATCTCCAAAAACATTAACCTTGGTAATTTCGTCTTCACCTTACGAGCAAACTCCCTCTCCTCATCTATTTCCGTCCTACAAGTATATGTAGTAACCTCGATTTCACTCACAAGGGGGAAATCATCGAGCAAGTGAAGAATATAATTCTATACATTAGGGTAAGTTCCAATTTCTTCTTGAATCGGCCGAATCACTCACGTAGACAGGCACCGTCAACTCATCCAAATGAAGCGCCAAAGTTTCCAAAGATGCTACGCCTTTTGCCCGCAAGGCACATGAACATGTAAAGTTATCTGACACTGAACAATGCCTTGAAAGGCCTGCCGGAAACTCGAACTCGACCTTCATTTTTTGACGGGTGAGGTGAGTGGAGAATTGTCTGAATGTGCTGGCCATGTCTTTGATCTTCTTGCAGAACGCAGGTGTTTCTGGTTCTTCAAAAGGAGTCAGAATGCTCCACGGCTCCTGTCCGCTGATGCGCAAGCAGCTTAAAGCCAGAGGCTCCCTCGACTCCCAAACGAAATCGGGTGAAGTTGTCAGGTACCGAAGGAATGGTGGAACCTTATTCGCAATTCTGGCACGCTTTTTCTGCTTTTGCTGGGCAGTCGATGTCCGTCATGTGTATGGACGTATTGTCGCAAGAGAAGTCAGGCTGGAGTGGCACTCGTAGAAGGAAGGGTCAATCAAAATATGATGATCGCTGACTAGCCACATGGAGTAGAGACCCTGGAGTTGGATGTCTTCCCAATGGAATGAAGGATGACGGGGGTGGATGTGAATCCATAACATGGAGGGGAAGGGATTATTGAGCAACGATTGGAAGACGTTGGTTTTTTGGCGGCCGCTGATGCAGTAGAAAGCTGTACTGAGCTCAATGCAGTGAGCGTGGAGGATAGGGGTGCCAGTGTGCCGCTTTGGTGCATCTTCTCGAAATGTAAGCGCCCGCTGTGGAGGTTTTCTGTCGTCGCATAGAAGTTCTACGTTGTCTAATGCTGCCTTCGTCCCAATAGCATTCCATAAATCATCAAGAGTGGGAACCGCACGAGGATTCCGGAGTAGGTCGAGTTCTTCGGAATGGAGCCGGATTCTAATGGTGGAGATAGAGAGTGCGCGCCGCACGATCTGGCAGATGCTATGATTGAAGGAAAGCAGCGCCCAGAAATCGCAATCAATGGTGATTTTTGTAGTGACCTCGGGCAGGGGGAAAAAGGTGGAGAGGAAAAGGGGGTCAGTTTCGTTGATATTCGCACCAAGCATGAGCTTCAAGGCACTGAAGCAGTTGTGAAGTACCCCTCTTTCTTCCAGCCTTGGGCAGTATGCTTCCACTCCACAGCCAATGAAGCAACTGTCTGCTTCCATCAATGCAATCAACCCGTGATCGTCTATGATGTGGAAAATACAGAGCAGCAGTTCATCAGGCAGCATGCGAAGCGATAACCCCTGTTTGCCGATCCTTTCTGTTTTCATTTGGGTACCTTTGTTGTTCTAGTACCATTAGCGCATAATAACCGAAGGAAGCATTAAATTTACCAGTTTTCTTTTCTTTCTATCCTCGTTCTCGAGCCTTACGACTGCCTTCCGTTTGCGACTAGAATGTAAGCTGGAAATGCAGAAAGCCTGGCCCATCAATCGTGTGCACTAGATACAAAGTCAACTTTGTTGCATGCCAATAAGATTGCGGTACATACCTGTCCTGCAGCGTTAACGAAAAACCTGAACAGGTCACCTAGGAAGTGTGTTGAATGTGCCAAAGTATACATTCCAGTCGAATATCAGAGGCGGCTGGGTAGTGGCTATGAAACAAATCCAAGATATCTGACTGAGTAGTCTGCGCAGCTGATCTCCTTTAAATCCAAAAAATAAAATTGAATGAAAAATTGGCAGCATTACAACTCCTAATTGTCAAAGCCAAGGAAGCCAGCAGCTCTCCTGTCTCCAATTGTGCATGATTTCATTCAGTGGCTACCATTCCACTCCTCTCTTTACCCTTTTGTTCCTCTGCGACTTGTACAACCGTTCACAACTTTGTTGAACCCATGACTTCATCCTTTATTCATGGCAGGTCTATTGAAGGTAAATGAATGTTGACCCTTTTGCACTCCGACTAGAGCCTTGTGAAAGCATCTGATACTGGAATACAATAGCTTTCATATATTAATGAGGTAGACTCCACATTTGACCCATCACGCCATCACATGGTCCACCTCACGCCACCTAAGTGCATCTCACACCGCCTAAGTCCATTTGAGCACGGTGCAGTCATACTAGTGTGCAAACCTGAGCCCATACCTTTAGTCCTTTTCTCTGCTTTTCAAGCTTGTGTTTAACCAGTAGCTTGGTTGCCCAGCTATCCTTGAACCGTTCAAGAATTGGGTGTTTGTTCACTGCCTGAACAAAATAAGGTTTTCGTGGCATGTCTGAAATGAAAGTTTACCAAACCTGGATGCAAAGCCTATTGATCTGTGCTGCATTTTGTTTGCTAAAGGAAGCACAGAGATTTAGCTCGGTAGATACGAGGGATTGGATGGTTTCCTGGAAATATTAGCACTTGTGGATGAGGAAAATGGCCAGAAATATGAGCACACCATAATGCTTGCAAACAGTACTTCATCCAAGCTCATCATTTGCTGCAGGGCAGGAAGTGAGCTAGGGAGAGTGGCTGGCTTTTGGATCTTGTGTGATTCTTTGTTTAATCCATGTTTTGCACGATCATCAATTGGAAAGGTGTGCCTGAGGGTTGTGGGTGGAGGGGTGACTGCACGCTCGGGAGGGAACCTGCAGCGAAGGGTGATAGGAGGGAAGAAACGCTGTGCTCGATACGAAATTCTTGATGGGGGCATTGAGGTTACAATAGTCACTAGGTATTTTTATTGTCCATGTGCTATTATACTATAGGAGTATTGTTTATAAAGCCTCCGGGCTGATATAAATCATACATTTGTTCAGTATGTGGTAGCACTATTTCATTTCTGGTCCCACCATGGCAGATCTCAAGCGTATTGAGCGTGCTCTGGACAACGGCTTTGTACATGAATATGCTTTGCACCAGTGCAATAAAGCAACCCTTGAGGAACTTTGCAGTCAGCGAAATCTGGTTGTCCTGTCAACAGGAAAAAGGTCATTTAATAGGACAACAAAGAATGATTACATCAAAGCACTTCAAGAGGTATGAATGATGAACTTGTTCTGAAAATTTTCACTGAATGATCATAGTATGTTAAACACAACAGTCGACGGAGGACAATTGCAAGTGCTGACAAACACCACTATTCCTTTCCTGCCGAGACGGACTCATGGATGGGAGTGAATGATGTGGAGATGGGAGAGATAACCGAAGATAGAGAGCAGCCGATTTGCACATCTTCCAATCAAGAATGTGCCAGCCTCCTGACAACCTACTGTGGTGAACCTACTGGCTTGAGAGAGGATAGGACGGTTGTTATCCCATCTAGGTATGCACGATCTATGCCCTTGAGTTAGTTCTTATACAACAGTTTCACAGGGGAAAGAAATCAGGTCCAGAATTTGTGAGAATACGACTTTTCGAAGGTATTAAGGACTGGGAGCCAGTTGGCGAAATGGAGCTGAGGCTGGAGAGAGGTGGTGGCTTGAATTTGCTTGCTTTGCAGGAGAGACTAGGTCGGAAAATCCAGGTGAGTTCTAGTTCTATTAGGAATGTGACATACTCAGCATGATTAGGTCATTTCACCCTGAACATACCACCCATTCTATGGGTATTCAGCAGAATTTCTAGAAGGAGAAGACCTCCAGCAACTCTTACATGATGATTATCTACGAGTAGTAGCACAGAAATGATTGGAATATGTATTAGACAACAACTAGACAACATTGTAAATATACAAAAGATTGTCACCGTATTGATGTAAGATGCTTGTCGAGTTCCTCCTGGGACCACCTTTCAAGTTGCGTTCTGGCGCTTCGTGCATCCTTAAGACCACGCAGGTTGTCACGCCAGTTTTTCAGACCAAGTGGCTTGCTGGGGGCATCCCCTTTACCAACGGAAGTGATGCGCTTTGTAAACCATTCTTCATTTTGAGATGACCAGCGTATCTGATGTAATCCACCTTCTTCCCAGGTCTCAGCTAAAGGAAACCACGACACCTTCATCTGTTGATTGCCATAGCCTGGTATGGTAGGAATACATGAGAATGTGTTACAGTTGACTTTTGAGTTGCACTCACCAGTAAACTTAACGTACAGCCTGCAAATGAGATTCCTTTCATCTTGAGTCAGCTCATCATCAACGTATTCAGTCCCTTTGCTGTCAATGGCAGAGAACATGGTCTGACCAGTGGGGTAACGAGCGACGGGGCCTTCCAATGCCTCGCTGAAGCTGAGTACATCTTTAGCAATGCGCCACAAAAGTCCACCTGCAAGCAGTGCAGCACAACCGTGGTGCTGTTTGAGCAAAGCAGCAACATCTCGCTTGTAGAACTCATAGTCTATACTTGCAAATTGATCTGTTGCAATGCGGATGCGAGCGAGCACAGGTGCATGGAATTCTTGAGGAGCCGATGCAAGGTCTTGTGATTGGTGCATCGTCCTAAACCTGACACCGTTCTCCAACAAGTAAGTCGCAATGTCTCTTTCATCAACCAGAGAATCTGGAAGCCGACAGATGAGGAGGGCAACTGATGCAGAGTGGACAGCAAGTTTCCATGGAACGGTCGAGAAATCACCAAAGTCGAACATATACAAGTGTTCTCCTGAGCTCGTGGCCAGGGTCCGAATAGTGTGGATTCGCAAGGACATCATGGTGAAAAGGCGGTTGGATGGATGGAGATCCCAACTTTCAGTGGGAGGTTTGACGGGCGGAACTTGCCAAAAATGACATAGAAAATTGATGCAAAGGCGGGCTATTGGTGTCTTTAAGAGGGCCGGATTTTGCTGAGCCCCAGAAATACCTGTGATGGCCAAGGTGTTACGGCGCTCCATGGGTGTGCATTCTCCAGGAGCCCGATCAGGTAATGGTAACGGAGGGACGAATCCATAGAACAACCATAATATGTCAAGGAGTTGCGAATCAGGACTAGCTGAATGCTCAGGTGAGAGCGAAGATTCCACTTCGGGGAGGCCTTCAAGGAAAGCAGTCTCAAGATTTGCTATCTCTGCCCTCCAGTCCTCGTCTGCTTGCAACTCAAGTTCATCATCATCCTCGGGGTCATCAGGTCCAAGTTCGTCGGCGCAATTCCACTCATTGTAAAAGGAATCGTATTGTTTCTGCTCCAAGCTGAATTCCAAAAGCTTGTCGTAGTGATCTGCTTTGGGGACGAGGGTCCGTTGATAAAGGCCGGAATCAATATCCCAATCCCAGACATAAACGGGAGCCGAAGTCGTGGGTGGTTTTCGCTCACGATTCTCCCGCTGTAGGCGGGCTTCAGGTGTTTCCCTTGCCCGACGCTTTGCATGGGAAGCTTCTCGTTTCCGAAAAAATTCATCCAAAATTTCGCGGGCTGCTTTGGGTTGGGGAATAGCTTCTGTGGGATCGCGAGTAGTAGGTGGCGATGCAGGGGTAAAGCTCGAACATTCAGTGACAGGTTCAAATTCAATGGCAGGTTCAAAAGTGGTCGGAGAGGGTGGAACAAAAGATGGGATTTCACTGGTGGCCGCAGCAGAGGATGACAACGTTGGAACAAATGGTGATGTGTTGGTCAAGGATTGCGAGGTCGTGAAGGGGGAAGGCTCCCGAGTAATCCAAGTTGTCGCTTTCTGGAGCTGCCACTCTGGTGGAGGCAGAAGAGGAAACCTTGGATCGTTCGCCGATGCAGCCACCTCTCATGGACCCCATTGATACCATACAGGGACACCGCATGCAATAAACCAGGAAGCTGTTGGCTGGCTAGCAGTCTTGGGGAATGGGAGAATGACTCCAACACGGTCTGTGATCCAGTCCCTGTGCAGGAGAGGAGCTGTCCGTAGGCTGTCCACGATAGCTTGCCCAATCCCGAGTTGAACGGCTTGTTGGAACCACACTGGAGGAGTGATTCCTTCGCGATGGTTTGGGTCAGGGATTCTGCATATCATCCAATATAACAGACCGATCCAACTTGAGAACCAGTCGCGTGCAAGAACCACCTGTGTTCGGGCCTGCCGTTGTGTCTTGTGACCTTTGTGGTAGCCGAAATGATATGGAGGAAGGGGTCGCCAGTAACAGAGTGCGTGTTTCGATGCTAATTCCTTGGTGATCTGGGCCAAGAGTTCATCTACACCCAGCCACTGGTTGACGAGATACTGTGGCATCATAAAGCCACGCTTCTCGTGATACAACATACGGCGAGGAATGAAGGAAAGTGTTTCGAGGAGCGCCCCAGTAAAGAAAACAGGTGACCAAGGTATGAAGGCCAACCACTCCATTGGCGGTGCCCACCATCGAGGATATGATAGCGATCAGCAAGGAACGCAGAGGCTGGATGCCAGCGCGATGAATATTTGTGATGATGAAGGACCGCACCGCCAAACTAGAGTACTTACTCCTGCAGACCACCAATTAAATGTGAGTGGCTTAGTGATTTTCGCCATTTCAGCTGACCTCGCCTGTACAGATTCAGATTCAAGACTATCTTAAGGAAAAACACCTCTGGAGGTCTCCACCAGATGCGATCCTGCAACCTCCTCCGCCCAAAGATGTCGAGAATTACCAGGAGCAGCGACTTGGTTGCCGTGGTCCGACTGCTGCTGAACCGCAGTTTGACTGGAACAGGGTGTTGTCAAACGCCAGACGATGCCGTTGGAACAGCGATCTTCTTACCTTGCTCGCTCAGGAGTTCAAGGAAAGAATGCGCACTACCATTGATCATCTCAAGGAGGAGGAGGAAGCATTCTGCTGCCAGCATTCGAAGGTCCCAAAGGGTGTGAAGTCGACTCCATTTGACCTGCTTGATCTCGCTCCTGCGAAACTCACCACTGCAGCTCTGAGAGCAGCTCTCGACCACCACCTCACACGAACCAAGGTTGTGTACCTCGAGCAACAACCTCCTTTTCCCAGATCACTTGAAACTCCAGAGCAGAAAAGGAAGAAGGTTGAGGAGAAGCACAGTGCTATGAAGAAGCGTGACTGAGTACTCAGCCGCAGGAGAGGGGTACGTAAAAATGTGTTTTCAACTGATTTTGTACCTGACTAGCCTACAGTTGTACCGGCACAGAAAAACTATCATTCAGAATCGCCAAAAGGACAACCCACTGTTTTGGGACAGTGTTGACACTCTTGTTACTGATCTTGGAGAGCGCGGCATAAGTGAAGATGAAACCGACATTGAAGGATATGGTGTTCGGCCCAAGGAAGTCCAGCATGTCAGAGCTGGTTGGCGCAACCCCGATATTGTGAAGATCCTCGACTATGTTGATGCAACAGGTGATGGTAAAGTCAAGGGTGCAGGTAATTCTAGCTATGTTCAGCACAGGGAAACCAAATCAGACAGTGTTGACCCCTCCGAAAGCACAAAAAGGGTCCCCACTGGCCTCCCTGAGAATTACTATGACCTTTCATGGCGCAACGCCTTGACTGAAGGCCAGAGAATTGCCATGGAGTTTCGGTGCCAGCACCCTCTCCCTGACATGGTGCGTTTTTCTTGAACTCCCGACTTCTGGTTACTTATGTATGCTCGCAGGATGAAATGGAATTATAGTTCTATTGCTTTCTTTTTTCAGTTGTTTTATTGTCCTTGTATCTCTAATACATGGGTCCATTGTTATCGTAGATAGCTCTCAAACACTCGATTAATCATTGTGTATATATACATGTACATCTCATCCCCCTCCTTCAGCGCTTGCGCCGACAATTCTTCAATGAACTATGTATAAAGTCGATTGTTGCCCAGTCATCTTGGTATTGGTTTAGTATTGGAAATGCTTTCTTAGCCTAGGTTTATTAAGATATCTGATAGGATAATACTCTAAGTAGCCATACCTCTTCGCAAACTAGATTCACTTTCTGTGGATCTTGCTCAATAAATGGCCGGTGGTTCACAAGGTGTGTGTCCACAGCATTATGCATAAATTCCTATGTAACATTAGAATGCCAAACGGGCCAAGTTGGGGATGCCTTACCTGAACATTTTTGTAAGTTTTCATATCCCATGCAAGTGCAATACGCAATGAGTAACCACCTCTTCCAGGGCGTCCAAGTTCACCACGTGGCTTCAGTACGATCCCTTGAATAGCAATGACACTCTCCGTGTCATGTTCTTCACTAGCATACACGGTTCTGAGAGTTGTGTGTGCTCTGGGAGGTGATTCTTCGGGAAACACTGTGCGAAGCACTGCTGAAGTCTTCGGTGCACCCCCAGGCATGAGTGGGTTGGTTGCTAAAGGTATGCACGATATTTGGAGCAGTAGGAAGGTAAACAAGTGGGGTAAAGACGACGTAGGCTATAGAAATATATATGAGTAAGGATGTGCGCTGGTAAGACCTTGTCTTAATGATTGGAGCTGCACAAGGTATCTAAGCAGTGTTGCTTTGCAGGTTTTTGTCCTTGTTTTCACTCCTTGAGCGGGCCAAGAAACTGGACCTGAGCTGAGCGGGGTAATTACTGTGGGAAATTATTTACTTGATAGAGAACAATTGCAGCTGGTGCCCACTATGGAAACAAATAGCACAGCCATGTCAGACTGGAGGGACTTCACAATGTCCCAATTCCCCCAGGTCAGCTACCTGACGTATTCCCTGCCACTCAACTGATCTGAATATAATACAGTTTTTTCTTTCACGCACTTACTCAGGCCACACCAAGGCCATCAACGTCCTCAAGTTGAGCAATGATGGGTCTCGGCTCTTAAGTGGAGGTATGCTACCCTATCGGCTCTGTACCTGGTCTAATTCCATCCACCACTTTAGGGGATGACTGTAAAGTTGTTGTCTGGAATCTTCAGGATGCTTCATCTGATCCTGAGTGGGTTACCCATGTCCCTCAGCATGGCGCTATCTGCAGTGCTACTTGGGCTCCACTGGAGTGTGATCAGTTACTGCGCTGCATCATCTTCGGTTGTGCTGATGGTTCAATCCATGTATATCGATGCACAAGCCCAGGAGACTATTCATTTGTATGCAAAATGTGTCCACACAATGATGCCGTTCAAGATCTTGCGTTCGACATAAATCACAGCCGGCTGGCAAGCGTTGGTGGTGGTCAATTAATTGTGTGGAATATTGGACCTGAAGGTTGCACTTTTGCTTTTTCCTTTCGCGCCTTAATCTGACATTCTCTCCAAGACGCTTTGGTCCAGATGGCTACCACCTCACCTCGAGATTCTATAGCTCGGTCTACTCAGTTTCTTGAATGTGGTGCAGCAGTATTAGTAGCGTTTCTCCAGTCGCATGAAGTGTAGGAAATACCATAACGCATCAGTATTGTGCTGATCGTAATCTACAGGCATATTTATCAAGTTGACCCATGGAAGATGAAGGACAACTACATCCTTCAGACTAGAATGTAAGTCACCTTAGCTTCTGCAGCCAGAAACCACCAACCCAAGTCAACTAGTGGGTATGCTGCTACAGGGTCAGAGCAGCGCACGCTCCTTGTCTCAAACCTTGCGACAGGGATAGATCTTTATGATATTCCACCGACGAAACCAATCAGGGTCCTTAGGCACGTGATCTGAAAGAATGTACCACTCGCCGTTGTACCAGCCCTAGGTGATAGTTTGGCAATTGTTGGAAGTGATGACGGTTGCATCCGCATTTTTGACCAAAGAACTGGTTCATTGGCCAGTACTCTCCCTCATGGCCCTAGTGTGTCCTGTAACATCTCTCTTATTGCGTTGTTTACTTACTTGTCCACCTCTAGTCGGAACGTCGGTTCAAATAGTGGATGTGCGTATGCTTATTGGATACCTAATTGCCTGAAACTCATTTTTTTCAAGGCTTATTCAAATGCTGATGAATGCATAATCACTTCTGGAACAAGTGATGAGAAGGAATCAATCTTTGAGATCAAGCTCTGGAGCACGAAGGTTGGTTGCATGTTCACAATGTCTGACTGGCCAATTCCTTAATGCATTTTGTATCAGGACCCAGCTGCTCAGACCCGAGAGACTTGCTCAATACTGCAAATCCTCCTCCGAGTGTGGCAGTCACGGTGGCTTCTCATTGGGTGTCTGCTTGCTTTAACCATCCAGCATCTTATCCTCAGGACTCTTACTTGATTGTACTTGCCTGTGTCATGTGCCAAATATATAAAACTTTCTCAGAAAATCACCTCTAATGCTTCGTCACACTCAATACATCTGATAAGACTTACAGCATCATCAGGCCTCGGTGTTGGCTATCTGAGAAACAAACGTAATAATATTGCCCTTTGGGTTCTAGACTACATAGCAAGGAGGGACAAAGAGAGGGAGGGAGAGGAGAGATGGAACCATGAGAGAAAGATCGGTCCACCTACGAAGTTAACCTTGTGGAAAATTGAGTTGTTGCTTCCACCTGCGTGGTACAACCACAACAGGCTATCGTGCTTGGAAAATCTGTTGCACGAAGGTGAGGACGAAGAGATAGGGGGGTAGAACATAGGCGAAGAAGCGATGTCATCATCTGGTCGTTGAGTGGGCATCAGAATTCGGCGATCAAACTTCGTGGGAAAGTGAGTGGGTGCACTGATCAACCACTATTCTGATCCCACTCATCAAATCTTCGAGCCCGCTCATCCTCCCAACACGTCCATCCTCTCAATCCACTCAAATGTTGACCCTCCACCTCAAGCTATCACCTGTTGCAATATGCACAGTGTCTTGGTTTTACCGAACACTGCTGCTTTTCTCCCGATGGTTGTGTTGTGGATCTTCCACACACGACCTTCGCCAACTCGAACCTCGGTGCCGACCTTGAGCGTCGCCGACTGCCTCAAAATGCACTTCTGCCCATCTACGTATCCACCTGGGGCCTATCTCCATGGTCTCTCGAAGCACAGGGCTCTCTGGATGGCTCTCAGGGTCTCCATATCCACGCTGCTGGAAATGAGGCGTCCGAGCATACTTGACAATCACCAAAGGCAGTTGAAGACCGCCGTTGTTCTTTATTGCCTAGTTTTGAATTAGTGTTGTGTATGCAAGTGATTGGAAACCTCGTCCCATGTATCCAAGTGAGACTGTGCACAACAGCTGCCTTGTTCGGCACAAAGGAACTTCACTTCGAATATCACACCCACCGCTGCCTCCTTTTGCTTCCCGTTACCCACATCTTTCCTTGATGGGCAGATACAACGCGCGCACGTTAGCTCTTTGCCATTGCCCCCGCTGCAATGGCAAAGCCATACCCAAGTCGGACCAAATCCTTCACGCAGAAGAAGTGCAGGCGCTGAACAGAATAGCTCTCGGTGAAGCCTCAGCCTCAATGAGCCGTCTCACTTTGGACACCCCTACATTGACCCTTCCAGGTGAATAGATTGTTCGTTTAGCATAAGATCCGTTGCTGATCCCGACAGAACCGTCGCCCTTTTCCAAGCTACTAGAACTCCATGACTCTATCAAGGCCAGGACAACTCCTCTAAAACGCGAGCTGGAATATTGGAAAGGCAGTGTCTCCTCATCTTCATCCACTTGATTCCAAATTGCCTCGGAAGCTCGTTCCTATTTCGAAAGGGAGAGAAATTATTATTTGGATTTAGAGCTTCAACTGGCGCATTCATCCGATCGTGGTCAACCCAGTTGCTCGCTGATGATAGATGCCTGTATGGAGATAATCGGGGGGATGCTTCCGCAGCTGACGCATTGCTTGGAGACGCTGAATCGATTGATTTCTTCATCGTCAAACTCTAGCAATGTATACGACACGAGTGAGTGATTGCCATCTCTGGAATCCTCCTTATCTCAAATTGGAATACACAGATCGTCATTTCAACTCCTCATTGTCCCGGGCTGATCCCACCCTTATAATCATTTTCTTCATGGCCATGGCTCTAAACCTCCTCGTTGCATGCTCTAGATCCACAGCTAACTTCTGCCTACAAATGCTCAAGCTGGTGCTGAAAGCTTCGGTAGCAGATCCTGGTCAGAACGCCATAATCGACAGTATTCCAGCCGACATCCAGGCTGCACGCAAGATCTTCCCCCTTGATCTCTGCGTCACAGTATATGCTGCTTGTCCATCCTGCCATACACTTTACCCCCCTACACGTCGGGATGGAATCGATGTTTATCCTGCTCAATGTACGTCTCTGCGCTTCCCGGACAGCCCCCCTTGCCATGCGCGCCTCTGTAAACTTGGTGTCAAGAAAGGTTACAGTGTTCGTATCCCTATTCGTCTGTATGCAATGCAAAGTTTTACTGCATTCCTTGGAGCCTTTTACTCCTGCCCTGGTATTGAAGCAGCCATATGTTCAACCAATCACCGAATTCAAGGAGACGAACCAATTCGAGACATCAATCAAAGTCAGGGTCTCCGGGAATTCCGTGATTCAGCCGGAAACATCTTTCTTGAATCCCAGGACGAAATACGGAGTGTTTGGAGCCTTAGTTATGACGCCTTCAACCCATTCCATAATAAGGCTGCTGGGAAATCTGCCTCGGCTGGCGTTCTTGTGATGCTTTGCCTCAGTCTTCCACCAGAACTTCATTACAAGCCAGAAAATATATATCTTGTCGGTATTATTCCTGGGCCCAAACAACCGGCGGCAGACGCTCTTAACCCTTATCTTATCCCCCTCATCGACACCCTCAATACTTGCTACCATGAAGGTACATGGTTCACTTGCACTTACGAGTTTCCGGGAGGTTGCCGATCTCGAGAAGCTCTGATTCCAAGTATCAACGATCTTCCTGGCTCCCGTAAAATTTGTGGGTGTGCTTCCCATTCTGCTACGCGATTCTGCTCTCTATGTCACTTGCCAAGGGCCAACATCAACAATGTTGACTGCACTAGTCAGGCTTGGAGGTCCATGACTCTGGATGAGTATTGCAGGGCTGCAGTTGCATGGCAAGAAGCTCCTAACAGATCTCGTCGTGCGAAATTATACAAAGTCAATGGAGTCCGCTGGTCTGAGCTACTTCGCCTGTCCTACTGGGACCCGACCAGATACGTCATTATCGATGGCATGCACAATCTCTTTCTTGGCCTTGTAAAGCACCATTTCCGGGTCATTGTTGGAATGAATTGGGAGGAACCTAACTATGACGATCTTGATTTTCAGTCAGATGCCCCAAGAGAGAAGGACATGCGGCGCGGTCGTGAAGTCTTTTCGTCAACTCCGACTATGTCAAACCTCTGTAAACTCACTATTCCTGTCTTGCGAGAACTCTGCGAGGAACAGCAAGTGACTCATAAAGTCCAGCAGCCTAATCCGAAGAAGAAGGACTATATTTCTGCCTTATTGGTATGTGGAGTCGCGCCTTTTCTTGCCTTTGTCTAACTTGCAGCTAGACTTCCGCAACCCCTCAACAGTCAACCCCTGCAGTACAAAATATCCATACCATCCCAGACGATCTCGCTCAAATTGATTTCGACGTGTTACCTCTTGAGCCACCACTACTCGGTTTACACGAACTTCAACAGATTCATTGGGACATCAAGTCAACAAGTCGTCCCACTTGGAAGACATGCCCACCAGCCAACTTCGGAACACCCACCCATGGAAAACTGAAAGCTGATGAATGGAGAGCATGCATCGAATTTGATCTTCCAGCTTCGATGCTCAAGCTGTGGGCTGGGGAGGCTGGGGAAGCTATCAACAAAAATCGGCTAGCAGTCATCTGCAGCACAATCCTTCTCTCTATCGCCATTCGATATGCTACCTCTCATGCCATCACCTCAGTGCATGTGGATGAATATCTTCACTTCATGCACGCTTACATTGTATCAGTCTGGGAACTTCGTCCTAGCATTGACCTCCACCCAATTCATCATAATGCTCTTCATTTGGATCATTTCCTTCGTCTGTTTGGGCCAATTCACGGATGGTGGATGTTTCCCATTGAGTGACTGATTGGCATGCTCCAAAAGCTGAACATAAATTATAAACCAGGTGTGTTAAATCAACTCAAGGAGAGACAGCTGACATTAACATCTCCCAGGAGTGCTTGAAAAAACAATGGTCAAGTCATTCTATGCAGGTTCTCAACTCCGGGTTGCTTTGCACTGTGTCAAGCCTAAGAACTCGAGCTTGATTGAACAGGCACTCAAGGTTTTTGACAAGTGTTTTCCTTCTGCAAAAATTGGAACACTCGCTGCTGACAGTCAATCATTCTCGCATAATACCTGCACTATTGGCCTAGGCAAGGAGACTCTGATGGATGAGGCCATCTACAATCATTTTCGTTCCATTGTGCCAACTTCTTGCCGATCAATTGTTGAGTATACGAAATGTGCCGTGAATGGGAAGGAGTTCTTGACGTTCTCGAAAACTCAGCAGGATAGCCGCATCTTCTACTTCTGTCCCAACCTGAATGAATTGGTGCCTGCTGTCATTCGTTCTATCTTTGTTCCAGTTGGAACAGAACCTGGGTTCTATATTGCCATCCACCGACACCAGAAGAAGGAGTACCACCCAATTCTTGCAGAATATCCTCAGTTCGGAGCCTCCATCTGGTCATGACATTTGAAGGACGAGGTGGAAATATTGTCAAGCTCGGAGCTGGTAATTTATGGTGCTTTTGCTCGCCCATGGAATAGCAAGAGCCTGATTATGAAAGCTGTAACAGAGGTGGGATGTTTGATTTCCTGTGTATCATTTTCGCTAATGGCTTGGCAGGAATTGTGATTATGTATTCTGTGAGAGTCCTAGTATGGAGCCTCAATGCCTCACAGTGGAGTCAGTAGAAGTTGAAAGTCTTTGGTAGTTATTCATAAGTACTTGTCCTGGTCTGAAGTGTCTCGCGTTTTGCACCTTTAATGTTTAGTTTTTGTTGTATATCAAATATCTCAAATTGTTTCTGCCTAAGTATAATACTTATTATGAACCATATCA
>JAEUWN010000889.1:0-76616 GCA_018524465.1 Podaxis pistillaris | reverse complement strand
CATAGCTGCAAACAACAGTACAGGCACCTCTTGTCAATCCATCAAGCCAGAGTTGTGGTAACAGAATGTGTCCATTCATCTTGTCGTAGGAATAATTTATTTCAATCCCGCATAGCTGCAAACAACAGTACAGGCACCTCTTGTCAATCCATCAAGCCAGAGTTGCGTATCAACTCTTCGGCCTTTTTTGAGCGAGGTGCGATCCTACACGTGAAGGGTTCCGGGTATCTATCAATGATAATTAGTGTTAATGGCAAACAGCTTGCAGAATGACCCACGAAAGTAACCCGCTCGTCATCTCGGGTTTGATTTCGACTTCGTTCCCATCCTTGTCCAAACCAGGTCTGATATCGTACACAGCCAAGAGGTGGGTAACAATAGAGAACAGCGAGGTCTCAGCGAAGAATCTACCAGGACAGATCCTTCTTCCAAACCCGAAGAATGCCACAGTTGGATCACGAACTGCGGGATTAATCTTGCCGTCTTTGAGGAAGCGATCGGGATTGTAGGCAAGGGGGTCTGGGTAGGCCTCCGGGTCATGCAGAATCGTCCTACAGAGCGCCTTCAGTAAAACTGGTAGCGAGAAAATAAGTGGTGTGATCATACCATGCATTGCCCATCACAAGGGTACCCTTAGGGATGTAATACCCATTATACTCATCAGCGCCCGAGTTCATGTGTGCGATGGCTGAAACATGATTGAATCAAGATCATCCAAATCTCATACTTCAAAAGGTACGCACCAAGGGGCGTAACAAGTTGCCATCGCATGGATTCCTTGACCATAGCATTAATGTACGGAAGGTTTGGTCTGTCGTTGAATTCCGGCAAGCGCCCCCCAAGAACTCTGTCGAGCTCTTCTTGTGCTTTCTTTTGAACTTCCGGGTATAGGCACATGGCCATGAAAAATGCCTGTACGGTCGAAACAGTCTAGAACGCTTTGTGAACGACGCAAGGCAAGGCAGGGGTAGAAAAGAAGGCTATGTGTCATACCGTGTCAGCACCCCCTGCCAACAGCTGAGTCTTTTCTCGCTCGGAAAAGGGGGACAAGCTTACCAGCGAAAGCAACTGCACAAGCACCGCGGGACGCAGTATCCTCTTCTGCAAAATTGGGTGCATCTTCATCTGGCAACTGGCTAATAAGAGCCGTAGCGATGCAGGGTTCTGCCCTTCCTTGTTTCTGGACTCATGGTGAAAAGCATTGCATGGGATTACAGGAAGGGTTGCTCACGATCTTCTGTTTCACCAGGTTCCAAGGTTGATTGGCGACTATGTCATTGATATGTCGCCACCAGGCTGCCTTCTTCTTCCACCCAGCACCTGGGAACCAGTCCGGAATATACTTCATAACCGGGAATATGTCGACAAGGAAAGATCCCGGATTACCGGCTTCTGCGATCCCCGTGAGAGCTATTTCAGCCTGGGTAACATAGGGATCATTCTCTTCTTGGATGGTTTCACCGTATGTAATCTCGACGATAGTCGATGCAAATGCACTGTGAAGACAACATGAGGCTCGAGGCTCCATCCGCTCATCATCGGGGACTTACTGGCGGATATGATGCATGAAGTCATCTGGAGACTTCAGAAGACGACGGAGGAAGGCACGAGCTGATTTGATCTGAACGGGCTGGTATTTGTGCACGATGTTGGGGTGGAAGTGATCATGGAAGAGACGGCGGTGACGTCTCCACCAGCTGCCATATGGGAGAAACGACATGACGTAGTCCCATCGCATCCTTGTACCAGATCCGGTTCAAATACAGTACGCAGAAAATGAAAAGCACGAACATTTCCATGACCATGGGCATACGAGGGCGATCGGAGTAGTTGGAAGATCGTTTCTCAAACAGGTCGTAAGTCCTTTCCAAGCTCCCGAGAATGAGGAAAGGTTGTCCAAGAATCTTGAAGTAGATCATGTCCCCTATGCACTTGTCAAATAAGCTCATTTTATCAAGGGAGGTGCATACCGTAAATTTTGAACCACTCGTCATATACTAGCCAAGGCCTATATGTCGGAAGGTCGAACAAACTACCGATGACCGGGTAGCCCTTTGGGCCGGGAGGCAAAGGCAGCCGATTTGGGTTGTTACGACGTTCTTGAATTAGGGCATGAAGCCACCAGACAAGGATTAGGCCACCTGCACATAGAGCCGTTGGGTTGGGAAGGAAACCCATTGTTAATCAACAGAGAAAAACTCACTGTCTGGCGGCTTAAATAGGCCATGGATAGCCCCAGTTGCCTTTCGTATTTGGTAGTTGCTCCTCCTAAGAAGTCATTCTGTAACAGCCGTGAAAGTCATGGGTTGGGACCATTATTCCATGGGCTCCTGATCACAGAAATATGTGACCTTTGATTTGGTGGATAAATCCAGGAGCCACTGGTGGCGCTTGATGAGTTGTTAAGAGAAGCTCGCAGATGGTAAAAGCGCCCCAGAAGGTTGATACGAGTGGAAGCGGATAAGTGGACATGAGAAATTGTTTTTGCTAACGGCCTTGGGTCTTGGTAATCTATTGGGTATTAGTTACCACAAGTGTTTTGTCACACGAAGTGCACCTGCTCTTCTCGAGATCGATAACGTTCGCAATGTTAAAATTGGACAGAGGCGCCGGTGAGCCAACAATCTGCAATCGATCTCACAACATGACGGAGGCGATGTATTAGTGAAAGAAATCATCATATCCAGAACACAATATTGTTAGGTCAATGTTGGTTGGAGCAGAAAAGTGAGGATGCGGACTTACTGCGCGTCATCCCTCGGATTTCTGCGTGGAAGACTCTTTGCCTTACGTTACAGTTGTCAGATGAACACGTAAAGAGGGATGAATGAGGTATCGGTCCCATGGCTTCTTCACAGCATGTAATGATGCATCACTGTGATACAGAGAAATTTCCAGTTGTTGCGCAAAACGCTGGCCTGTACACGAAGATGTCGGGGCATTCAGTCTTGAGCTCGCGCATTTTGTAAGCCCTGATGGGTACATTAGCAGGACATTCTTGATCTGAGGACGATGAAAATAGTTACGGAAGGACTAGCCCTTATTGAAATGGACGTTCTGGGCTGGGATGCTGATGAAGAACGTAGACTCTAGCCACTTTCAGTCGCTTCGTTCTATGATTGGAGAGTGATGTGATTTGTTGGGACCCATATGCACAATGCATGATACGTCGATATCTATGCGTAACCAACCGTTTGGTGATCTCCGCCACAAGAGGAGGCCGCAAGAAGCATAAAGGTTAATTCTTGCACTGCGCGTTGTAGACAAACAGGGAGAGCAAACTGCATAGGAACGTATGATGGACAAAAGAAAAATCAAGTACATTGACCTATGTGGTAAGTTCAGCATCATGAATCAAACCCTTCCTCGCTTCATTCCAGGTGTAGAAGTTGCATTCAATATTTATGATCAATCCATTAAGCCAGAATTACGTATCAATTCTTCGGCCTTTTTCGATCGAGGTGTGATCCTACACGTGAAGGGCTCCGGGTACCTGTCAATGATAATTAGCGTCGGCGGCAAATAGCCTTGGTAAATAACCCACGAAAGTAGACCGCTCGTCATCTCGGGTTTGATCTCGATCTCCTTTCCATCCTTATCTAAACTGGGCCTGATATCATACACAGCCAAGAGGTGGGTAATAAAACAGAACAGCGAGTTCTCAGCGAAGAATCTGCCAGGACAGATTCTTCTTCCAAAACCAAAGAATGCCACCGTTGGATCTCGAACTGTTGGATCAATCTTGCCGTCTTTGAGGTAGCGATCGGGATTGTAGGTGAGTGGGTCAGGAAAGACCTCCGGGTCATGCAGAAGGGACCTCCATAACTATGTCAGTACAGCATATAAGGTGGGAATGAGGAGTAGATTCATACCATGCATCGCCAATTACAACGGTACCCTTTGGAATGTAATACCCATTATACTCATCAGCATTGGAGCTCATGTGCCCGACAGCTAAAGGCAATCAAATCATTTCAAGTCGGTGGTGGTACCTTGAAGAGTGCCTACCGAGCGGTACAACAAGTTGCCATCGCATAGACTCCTTGACCATAGCATTAATGTACGGAAGGTTTGGTCTGTCGTTAAATTCCGGCAAGCGCCCCCCAAGAACTCTGTCTAGTTCCGCTTGTGCTTTCCTCTGGGCTTCCGGGTAGAGGCACATGGCCATGAAGAATGATTGCACACTCGAAACTGTCTAGTATACACTATGAGTAGGGCAGGAGAAATAGCAGGAGAAACAAGCAAAGCATATGTCATACCGTGTCAGCGCCACCTACCAGAAGCTGAGCCTTTCTTTACTCGAAGAAGGGGAGCAAGCTTACCGGCAAAAGCCACTGCACAAGTATTGCGGGCTACAGTATCCTCTTCCGCAAAATCAGGTGTATCTTCATCTGGCAATTGGCTAATAAGAGCCGTAGCGATGCAGGGCTCTGCTGTTCCTCGTTTCTACACTGATGGTGAGAAGCACCGTAATGGGAAAAACGGGGTGGGTTGCTCACGATCTTTTCTTTCACCAAGGTCCAAGGTTGATTGGCGACTATGTCATTGATATGTCGCCACCAGGCTGCCTTCTTCTTCCACCCAGCGCCCGGGAACCAGTCCGGAATATACTTCATAGCCGGAAATGTATCGACAAGGAAAGATCCTGGATTGCCGGCTTCTGCAAGCCCCGTGAGAGCTACTTCAGCCTGGGTAACATACGGGTCATTCTCTTCTTGGATGGTTTCACCGTATGTGATTTTAACGATGGTCGATGCAAATGCACTGCGAGGAAAACCTATGAGATTCGAGGCTCCGTACGCTCGCCGCCTGGAACTTACTGGCGGACATGGTGCATGAAGTCGTCTGGAGACTTCAGAAGACGACGGAGGAAGGCGCGAGCTGATTCGATCTGATTGGGCTGGTATTTGTGTACGATATTGGGATGAAAGTGATCATGAAAGAGACGGCGGTGACGTCTCCACCAGCTGCCGTACGGGATAAACGTCATGGCGTAGTCCCAGTGCATCCTGGGAATGGATCTGGCGTCAAGTACAGTATGTGGAAGATGAAGACCACGGACATGTCTACGAGCATGGGCATGCAAGGGCGATCGGAGTAGTTGGAAGATCGTTTCTCGAACAGGTCGTAAGTCCTTTCCAAGCTCCCGAGAATGAGGTAAGACTGTCCAAGGACCGTGAAGTAGATCATGTCCCCTATGCGCGTGTCAGAGAGACTCATTTGGTCAGAGGAGGTATCTACCATAAATCTTGAACCACTTGTCGTATACCAACCAAGGCCTATATGTCGGAATGTCGAATAAATTACCGATGATTGGATAGCCCTTGGGGCCAGGTGGCAAAGGCAACCGGTTCGGGTTATTTCGGCGCTCTTCGCCCTGGATGTAAAGCCACCAGGCAAGAGTAAGGCCGCCTGCACATAGAACGATTGGGCTAGAAAAGATACTCATTGTCGGCACAGAGAGAAACGCACCACATGGCAGCTTATATATGTGACGGGTGGCACTATTTACATTCTCACTGTTTGAGGGCCGTAAGTAGACAATGCTGACTTGTATGGCAATCGCTTCTTCTAAGAAGACTCTTCTGTGGCACCTGGGACGGCCATGCATTGTAATCACCACTTCATCCTTTCACCTCGACGTTCTGGTCGGTGAGGTTCCGATAACAGAAATATGGAACGCACGATTCGGCAACGAATCCAGGCACCGTCAGCGGCGTGCGTCAAGCGTTGGAAGCGCTTGGGCGTCTAGAGCATCTCGCGGGAAGATCGACACTAGTGGGAAGGACGGACAGATAGGTGGATCTGAGAGATTGTTCCCTTGAATTGTAACTCGAGTTTTTGCAATTTTATCGATCTTGATAGGCCGTCTGGTTCCATGTGGCGCATCTAGTCTTCTCGGCATCGTCGCCACAATGCAGCAGTGGGGAGGTTACAGTGTTTAATGACAGGCGACGAAATGATAACTAACGGTCAATCATGCCAGCCACGAAGGAAAAGCCGACATTACTGACCGAATTATGAGAAAAAAGTCGCATCCAGAGCACAAAATGAACTAATCGATGTTATGCTTGTTGGAGCGGATGAGATAAGAAAGCGGAGACATAGTTTTAAGCGCCTTCTTTCGGTTCTCGGGCTGGAAGGATCCGTGCCGTAGGGTAGATCCATTGAATGGAAGAAACGGAAGGGTCACGGCTCCATGCCTTATAGCTTCTTGACAATGCTGCATGGATTACAGCGACACACAGGAGCTTCTAGGCGTGGGATGTAACGGCGGCTTTTACCCAAGGCCATAAGGTCAAGCTCTTCGTGACCTCACTTTTTAAAAGCCCTAATTATCAAAATTGACAGAACGTTCCTTGATAAAGAGGTGAAAATGTATCAGTGGAAGGTTTGCATCTATCGAGAATGGGCGTTTTCGGTGAGGACAGGCTGAGACTGTAGCAACTCTCAGGTCGCTTCGTTCCGCGACTGACGGGGTGTGAGAATGACAGATGATCGCAATCGCACGAGTCGGAGTTCAAACGTTCACAGAATGCAGACGAACACGAGAGGAAGCTGGAAAAAATATAATTAGTAAAAGAAGAATTGAGTACATTGGTCTCATAAGTTCAGAATCTGGATAACCCTTTTCCTATTCCCTTCTGGCCGTAGAAATTGTGAATAACGGCTAAACCAATCAAATTTTCGTGAATCCATCCATCAAGCCAGAATTACGGATCAACTCTTCGGCTTTCTTTGATCGAGGCGTGGTCCTACACGTGAAGGGTTCCGGATACCTATCAACAATGATTAGCGTTAGCGGAAAACAGCTTGCTGAATACTTATACCCCGCTTTTGAAAGCCCTGATTACGGACAGTCGAATGATTGTTCCTCGGGTTGGAGTAAGGGAAAAGGTGCTGATAGAGGGCTCGTATCAATCGACAATGAGCATTTCGGGTGAAACGAGACGGGCACAGGGATTAAGCGGCTCGAGGGTCCCTTCGATCTGTGACGGGAGGATGAATCGATGAAGTTGCATGCATGGCAAGTGATATTCATCAAGGAGCTGAAGACAGCAAGAAAATACACAAGATTACATTGTACACACAGCATCTGCGGAACGTAGAACATAGATATGAGCATAGCAAACAAACAAGGGAAACGAACGCTAAAAAGACTACAACAGACAAGAAAAGAGATTCATAAAGTACTTCATTCCATGAATTCAGAGTTTTTGATCAATTCCTCAGCCTGCTTCGACCTGGGCGTAATTCGACAAGCAAACGGTTGGGGGTACCTGAAAATGATCTCCGTATGTCAAAAAGTCCAATAGGCATGCACATGGGGTACATACGAGAGTAGACCAGTCGATATATCCGGTGTAATCTTCGCTTCATTCCCATTTTCATCTAACCCAGGCTTTATATCGTACACAGAAAGCACATGTGCGATGATAGAAAAAAGCGAATTGTTAGCGAAGTATCTGCCAGGGCAGACTCTTCTACCGTAACCGAAGGACGCTACGCTTGGATCCAGCACCTCAGGATTAAGCTTCCCGTCCTTTAAAAAGCGTTCAGGTTTGTATTCCAAGGGGTCTTCAAAAATTTCAGGGTCGTGGAGAATGCTCCTGCGAGAGTGATTCAGTGTGGCATTTGGAGTCAATTCCGAAAACGGTGGTGTTATTCGTACTTACCAGGAATTTCCAATAACCACCGTTCCCTTGGGAATACAATAGCCTTCGTATTCATCGCCGTTGGTGCATATATGCGGAGCAGCTAGGATTTGTCCAGGTTGAACGTCTTGAGAGAAGATGAAGACGAAATGCCGCACCAAGTGGAGCCACAGGCTGCCATCGCAGGGACTCCCTGACCATGGCATCAATGTACGGAAGGTGCGGTCTATCGTTGAACTCCGGGAAGCGGCCTTGAAGAACCGCGTCGAGTTCTGCCTGGGCTTTCTTTTGGACCTTTGGATGAAGACACATGGCCATGAAAAACGTTTGTACGGAGGAAATGGTCTGAAAACTGATGAGTTATCAATCAAGGGAAATGAAAGAGTTCTATACCGTGTCAGCACCACCTAGAAGGGGATCAGAAGGATATATAGTGGTGATTATGAGAGGGAAACTTGCCAACGAAGGCGACTGCACATGTGTGACGAACAAGTTCCTCCTCCTCGGCCCGATTCGGAGATCCCTCGTCTGGTAAATTCTGAATGGCCGCTGTTGCGATGCAAGGTCGTGCCGTCCCCCTTTGCTACATCGAAACATTAGAGACTGTGGACGCAAAGGCGCGAAGAACAGCCTAACCATCTGATCTTTAACAAATCGGAACGGCTCATACTGGACCGAATTGTTGGCACGCTTCCACTGTTCTGCCTTCTTCTTCCATTGGGTACCTGGGAACCAACTCGGTATATACTTCATGATCGGCAACACATCAACTAAGAATGCCCCGAAAGGCCCCGCTTCTGACAGGCCATCGAGGGCTTCTTGGACAGCAGTCACGTAAGGATCGTTCTCTTCTGCAATGGTGATACCATAAGTAACTTCCATGATCGTCTGCGCGAACAAGCTATGAATAAATGAGTAAAAAGCAGGTATAATAATGCTGCACCACTCACTGGCGAGTATGGTGTAAAAATTTATCCGGAGTTTTCAAGAGTCGGCGAAGGAAGTCGCGAGCGAAAGTCGCCTGGATGGGCTGGTATTTGTTGACAATATTTGGATGGAAATGGTCATGCATGGACCGCCGGTGACGACGCCACCTGTCCCCGTAGGGCATAAATCCCATATTGTAGTCGGAAGTGTCCATTCTGACAATTACATTATGCATTATCAGCGAGGAGTATTACCGTGTGGATGAGGCGTGGTTGACGAACAACTCAACCATCATGATGGAGTGAGGTCTGCCTGCGTAATTTGAAGAGCGCTTCTCAAAAAGGTCATACGTTCTCCTATGGGATCCAAGGATGAGGAAGGGTGATCCCAGGATCTCGAAATAAACCATATCTCCTGAGAATCTGTTCTAGCCAATGCCAGGAAGATCGGGAACGGGATGGACGTGCCATAGATTTTGAACCACTCATTGTATACCAGCCACGGCCTTTGGGAGGGAAAGTCAAGTAAACTACCAATAATGGGATAGCCTTTGGGCCCAGGCGGTAGAGGCAAGTTATTAGGATTCTCCCAGCGATTTAATACCAGTTTGTAGAGCCGCCAGGCGACCAGAGTGACCGTCGCATAGAATAAGAAAGGATGAACGGGGAGATCCATGACTACTAACAGAGCAGAGAGATCCTGAGCTTTCTTTATCCTTGGTATGTCTTCTTATGACTTCTTTGCAGTTTTCTTTGTGGCGAATTTGTCCTTGGCAGCTGACGTTCGAAGAGTGTCCGAAGAGTGAGATGTATCCCACGCACGAAGCATTGTGGAGAAAATGCGCGTCAGCTGATAGTACGTATGTGCGTATGCGTCCGGGATACCACCTTGACAGAATTCGTGGTGATGCTGACTGCATCCGAACCATTTGACAAACCGCAGCCTGTGGGTTGGAAAGACGCAAGGATTACTGACGCTCCAAGCAATGGCGGACATTTTTCTCGTGAGGTTATCAGGACGAGCTCAACTCATGGGAATACCCTCATAGACAACCATGAGTGCAACATCCTTGTTAGATTCGACTGCCAGTCCGACCACCAGAATATCGGAGAAGGTCCAATGCCAAGTCAGTTGAAGACGCCGTAAATAAACTATACTCCTTTAGGATAAAAGAGTCCATCAGTTTGCACGTTTGACAACGGTCTGCGATGATTGTCAAGTCACTCCAAGTGGACAAGGCAAGGGTCTCAAATGCCATCCCAATTGGACCGTGGCGACTGCATACGAGATTGGCGATCCAGCTGGTCTGACAAAGAACCCGTTTGTGATGATGTTCCGGTTCGGAGAAGCGAGCCACGGGATGTCGTGAAGCAATTCAAAGTTGGAGGAGCGTTTGGAATGCACAAGTGAAAGAATAAGTTCCAATATTGAGTGGAACGGAGCGTGACGTACCGTGAGACGGGGGGACGCGATCACGCGTCTGGGAGCATCCGGTGTAGCGATGCAGACATCAACGTTCCATTGTACTCCGTAGTTCTCTCGGTTTCCCCCTTGGATCACTTCCCTATCTAAGTTGAAGCGCAGTGTCATGCGATTTGCCGCTCCCCGGTCCTCCTCACCGTCGCCAGTCAGGGGGTAAAGTCGCGCCACAGTTCATTTCGTGTTCGCAACTAATTCTAGACCAGGCAAACTGGGCGTTCGACATATGGCCTTCGCTCGGAATATGAGGACTCAGATTTAGACGTGTTTGATGACACAGACACCTCAGAGGAACTCTTATCGTCAAGCAGCTTCGAGGATGGCGATATATCAGACTCTGAATACGAACCAAAGTCAGTTAGAGTCTCTCTATCCTAAACTGCTTGTTCATACCACCCACAGGAAGAGTCTTTCAAGATCGCAACGGTCACCCGAAGAGATAAGACAACTGGAAGAAACGATAGCTTCTATCCGCCTGCGCACACGGCATCATGATCCTTACGAAGAGTGGGAAAAGCAAACTCGAAAGGAGGCTTTTGTATGTCACTAGATCGTCGTTTAATGGTTTCGGGATTAACCAAACCCTTACCCACAGGTGACAGCTCGCAAGAAGCAGTCTATGACGATATCTGAATTTCGCGAACTACAAGAACGGCTCCGTCTGGAAGAGGCCAAGAGACTCGCCGCTCAACACGAAAGCGAGATGGCTGCCGTCCAAGCAAAGCTCAACCAACTTCGTCTCAAACAACAAGAAGACGAGAGAAAACTACGTGATGACTGGGATTTGCGCCAAAAGAACCTCTGGGCTAGAATAGAGACTGTCATCAGGCAGGAGGAGGAAAAGGCTGCTAAGCGATTGGCGGAGGAGCAAAGGAAGAGGGAAGAGGAGCAGAGGAAGAGAGAAGAGGAAGAACGGAAGAGGAAAGAAGAAGAGCTCAAGAAGCGGCTGGCAGAAGAAAAGCGACGCGAGGAAGAGGAGCGGAAACGGAAAGAGGAGGAGGAGGAGAAGCGGTTGGAGGAAGAAAAGAAGAGGAAAGAAGAGGAGGAAGAACGGTTGCGAGAGGAAGAGGAACGACAGAAGCGAGAGCGATTAGAGGCCGAGAAACAACAAAGGGAAAAGGTTGGTTTGTCAACTCCAGAGGATGACTGGCGAACAGCCCGCAATAATCTCAAGGTGGAACTTTTTTCGCTCACCCTAATAATAAGTAGTTGACAACGTTCCAGCGTTTGAAATCCGAGATGGCAACTGTCAAGGCCAATAAACCGATGAAAGCAGAGTGGGGCAAATGGCGGCGCCAAATCAGACCCAAAATCGGTCAGCTAACGAACGATCCCATTGCTATTAATCGTATTGTGAGTTTCCTCACCTGTTGGCCTATGCGATATACTGACACCACTCCAGTCCCAGGAACTTTTGGATATAATTCGACCCCCAACGGGCGCACATCATCCCCAAATTCACCTCGCTGTCCTCTCATCCCTCGCGAAAGATATCCTTTTGCAAGCAGAGATCGAAACCACCGCCGAAAAAAATAGCGCCGGTCCCCTCGCACAAGTAACATTCCACGTTCTCTCCACGGTAGGCGATTTTGCCGACGTATTCTTCGCCAAACTTGTCCAACGCATTGGCGGATGGCCGATACCAGCAGTTATCCCAAACAAGGATTTTGATGATCGACCATGGACCGATAGAGATGAAAAGCTCAAGGTTATGGGATACAGGAAAAGTGGGGATAGCGATAACTTTGAATCAGAGGCGGAGTTTACCTCGCGCGCAGCTGGCATCATGAGGATCTATTTCTCGATCTTGAAGATTGTGCCTACCCAAAATCCGTTACATCCTATGTTCCGGCTTCCCCGGTACTGGACATGGTTCGCGAGGCTGCTTGGTGAAAGAGTTCTGCTGGAGACGGCTGTTGCTGCGCAGTTGATGTATAGTCAGTACCATGTGTGCCTTCTCAAAGCTTCCTGGACATTAAACGTGTTATCTTTAGCGGCGCTGGACGTCATGGGCCATGATGCTCTACAAATCTGGGGTGCACAATGGGTGAAGATGCTTGCACTTGTATATGAGGGTGTTACCGTTGGCATCGGTGCGGACAAGTTTATTGGAGGTGTCAGCCCAGAGGGCAAAGCTGCGCGTGTGAGGGTACAACTGGAAATTGAGAGAATCATGGCTACTCCATAATCTGGATTTCCGGTCGTCTCGCTCATGGATACGCCGTTTCAGTCTTCCATCTTCGTTTTCCTTTTGACTTGTGCTGTCCGCTTCCGCATTCTACCTCACTTTTCGTTAAGCTCCCAGTCATAATCTTGTACCATATATCTGGATGACATCGGTATCTATGATTCGTTACGCATTTGTCACGTTGCATTGCACAGTGAATAAATTACAGAATCCAATAGATCATCTAGTTGCTTCTGATAAGCGTTTAAATCTTCATAGATTGGAAATCAGGGGTATGCAGTCGAGTTGTCCCTGAAAATGCTTTGTAGCTTGATGTATTTCGCATTTTTTGTCTCAGTATCATTGTATATCCCCGATTTTTTGGCATTAGAACATTACTACACCCCGTATGTATGTCACAAAAATTTGCGGAAGTCAAGAGCCATGTGTAGTGTCAGTAAATTCCCAATTTTCAAACATCTGATCGTTCTCAACCATGTGATCAACGACAGTAGGGGTTGTGCGTTTCTGGTGGAGAGGTTGAATTTCACTGTTGATGTCTTCCAAAAAGCATTGTCCCACAACATCTCCCACACGCTGCTTCTGGACTCAATCTTTATTTAACTTCGATTGGATTGGACATCAAAAAAGAACGTCCTCAGTCCATGCCAAAAACATTGAACTCGGGCACACCTCAACGTCATATATTGGGGTAGACCACCACTTTATCGGCTTCAGCATTTTTGGGGTTGCTTCGCATTTGGATCCGACCTTAAGATAGATGGAACTTTCGGAGTCACTCCCCTCGAATACAATATATAAAAAAGGACCGAACTTCGAAGTGCCCTCTTTCACAACCATCGTAACTACTGCCTCGCTTCAAACCATGGGGAACTCTGCGTCAACGTTACAGATATACGAGGAAGGGGTCGACCAGAGCATGAAGGACAAAATCAAAGGGAGTGCAAGGCAAGAGTTTGAGGCCGCGCTGAGCCAACAGGATGTCAGAAGGTTTCATCCACTCTTTTATATTCTGGTTTTGATACGATGCCGTTTCCAGGTGGCCCAGTATATCGCAGCCGCGACGAATGGAGGAACGGATTACAAGGCTATAGAGGTGGCGTCGGACGACCGGATCGACGTGTTCATGTCGATGATCGCCATGGTCACGTTCCCGGTCATGTTCCACTATGAGTACAACGACGATCCTGCCCTCTGCAAACCACCCTTGGCAACCGGAGGCTCGAAGCCTATTAGTGGTTTTTGCAGCGTTAGCACCCCACTCGATACCCAGATCCTCGGATACCTTGAGGCTGAGGTGTTCAGGTAAGCTTAGCCCAACTTGTGTGAATTTATCCAAATACAATTCGCCTTAGTAAATTAGGCCTGCCGACATGGGTTAAGCGTAAGCTTAATTTTCCATGCTCGTTCCAATTCCTAAGTGACAACGCCACCAGAACAAGCCACGGCAGAGTTAGTCGCATTGATAACCATGGATGTGAGAAACATCGACAGCCAGGAGCCTGAATGGTTTAATACATACTTCCACCGGATGTACGACTCTCCCGTCGGAGACCAAGGCAGTTGGAGACTTGATACCCAGATGACAATTGTGAAAGGTGCCCTCACGTTCGATGGACTTCGTGCCGGTTTCGCAATGATCTACTTCAGGAACGTACGTGGTCTTCCCATTAATGTCACGGAGAGTCAATCAACTCTACTCGGCAGGTTGCCTATCCAGCCCAGTCAAGCAATAAACCTATCCATGACGATATTCGCCGTGAGGCCTTCGCTTCGGCTGCAAGGCTGGCTGGCGGCCCTACACCAACTACAGATGCACAGCTCTCGGATACGCTCAAGCAAAGTGGCACAACCACATTCCAGAGCGAGTTCGGCTTCTCGTACGGCTCAATACCACCGGAATCCTGGCGCGCTGAAGGCGTGTCATCTGCGTATCTCAACTCTACCATACAGTTGATGTACCTCCCAGTGCTGAACCCGCAGAGCCCCCTTAATCAGGAATATGTGAGCACCTTCATCGAACAAGGACTCTTCAGGTAAGATTTGTACCTCCTCTCGTGCCCGATCTTAAGCATTGTATATTCATCTATAGCAACCTCGACGTACCAGTTTCGTCTGTCAAGAGTAAGATAATGTGGCTCATGCCGTAATTACACCCATATGCTCATGCGGAGTTGCATAGAGGGGGCCATCAACGACTTCACCGCAGACTCCCAGAGAGTCCTGGCCGAATCAGCTGTGAACTCCTGGGCCACTAGCAGCATCGACTATCTTTACCACCTAGCCGATCCAACTCTCAATCCGATTCGCCAAAAGAGCGTCCTGATGTTGTGGTATTGGTACGGGCTGGACTCGCTTGGGTACAGAGTTCCAGCCACATATATCTTCGTGCAGACAGTGAGTCAGCTCAGTCGCCGCCCGTCATCATTGATGGACCGTATTGCCAGGTGTTTTATGAAGAGCTTCCAGTTGAACGGAGAGCTGTGAAACGTCTCTTCCAAATTCTTTGTGACAAGATACGTCAGGAACTCCAGGTATGATCACCGCTCATACAATATTTATGTTCTTTCTTATGGTGAATGTTCGCCCAGAAACCACCTGTGCCGGACGATGACTTGCTGAGTCTCAAGGCAATGCTCATTGAGTACGCAAGCATGAAGTTCTACTCCAGCTTTGGGTTCGCCTATGATGGCAACAATTCCAATCCTCCTGACCGGAGACCCGGAGGTGCCATTAAGGGGTACGATGAGCTTCTTCAAACAAAGAATACTCCGACTTCCGCGGAAGAGGTGGAGAAATGGCTTGATGCTGAGGTTTTCCAGTGTGTCAACAGTCACACATAGCCAGACCCCGAGGACTTCATATTGACCGATGTTATAGGAAGGACAGTCTTACGTTCCCCGCATTTGCCAACAGTACGTAGATCTCTGCTATCCTCAGTATAGTTCTCAGCACGACTTTAGATAAAATCTGGGAAAAAATACGCGATGACGTAGTCGGGTTTACGAAAGTAACGACATCCGAAAATTGGTATACTGCCAGTAATAGCACTGTCTACTTACACCCAGACGGAGGGACAAATATCAAGCAGTACTCCCAGTACGTGTACGCAGTTGGGGAGCTCGAACTGGACGGTGTGAAGGTCGCCAGGGTCTATGTCTGTTACCTTGGGGTAAGTCGTCATAGTCTGGATTGTGTCAAATTCCGTAAAGGTTAACGACCACCTAGATTTATTGCGGAACCACAAAGACAAGTTGAGAGATAGGAATGAAAATTGGCCCCGTTAATCTAAGGAACTATGCCAGTCAGGAATGGGAGCCTTGAAGACATCGTGTTATTGTTTTACGAAGTAAAGGAAGCGTATTCATTTCAATAAATATGCAAAGTGCCTCCCGTTTCGAGGAGAACAGTAATGCAACATCGGGTCACTGATATATGCCCACGGCAACGACTTGATTGGGTACGATCTGCCTGGCTCCGCCGGAATGCATTGTTTGCCGGAGCTCTTGAGGAATCGGCTTAAACTAGGTGCTGTAGAGCCGCCGTGGTTTATGTGAACCGCCTAAAAGCTGTAGGCAGCTTGTGAGTCGAAAGATATTTTGGGCACCTCGGAAGCGACTAATCTATTTGCTACAAGGTCGATATCACCAACACGAGTTCAAGATACCAAACGAAGAACAACCTATGGCCCATACGTCTCAAAATACGTACTGTATATCTACCCCAGCTGACTCTCCTTGCCCAAATCCGAAGTGGTTGAAGTTACTTCGGATGCTCTCGCAGAATAGCCTCTAAAACACTATTTTACTCTCCCAAGAAGTCATTTCAAACTCCTCGACCTCCTTCGCCTCTGCCATCATAGCTTGCAACGCTTGATAGTGGGGACTCCACGTGAAGTCAATTACTATCTGGTTGTCGAATGGTTGAGTTGAGAACTCCATCAAACGAGCATGGTGCAGCCAATGAGGGGACGCCGGATCGTAAGGTGGTAGCGTGAGGTCTTCTGGATCGTCCTCAGGGCTCGACCAGTCAACAGGTCCATTACGCCTCGAATATAATACCACAATCAACCCATGCGGTGCAACGTCTCCCACGGTGAGGCGCAACGTACGCAGACGCGGAAACAAGTTTTGCGCTCCAGGTTTAATGGTGAGTCGATGCAGCCACTTTTGCATAACCTCATCTTCGTCAGTGAGCTCCATATTCAACGTCGTGAGGCTTCCAAACAAGTCCAAATGTTGATCGATGCAGTACTGTGACTGCGAGGGAGAAAAATCGAGCTCCTTGAGCTGCTGCATGCTCGCAAAGAAATCGCGAATAGGAAGGTCGTCGGATGGAAGTGGAGCGTCCCATTTGAGCTTGTGGACAGCTGGAAAGCGACAGTGGGTGAAGAAATTGGCATCCACAGGTTTAGGTTCTTGATGCCCCGGTCCATTTCTGCCCCATACAATCCAAGTCAGTCTCTGCAGAAATTGCATTGAGACAATTTCGCGACTTGGGGGAACTAGAGGACCCCAATCTCCGACATGGTATTGGAAGTCGAATTCGATCAAGTTCGGGTTGAGTGATAAAAATCGAAGGGCGTGTTCAGGACTGGTGTCCTTGAGCTTGAATTCAGTACATTTGTTCTGCGACAAGTCGGGAGGAATTTCTCGCTCCCTCGTCACAGAAGGGGAAAGGGAAAGTTGGGGCGAGGATCGTATGATGTGGCACCAATGAGAGCAGACAGCGGTGAGTTTGAGTAGAACTTTCGAACCAGAAGCCGGCTCGCGGGGATCGTCAGCGAAGGAGTCGGTACCACTTGCGTACCAGAATATGCGAGAGAGTGTTTCCGGTGGGAGTCGTGATATGATAGAAGATTGAATGGAGTTCAGCCTTTGTAAAAGGGCTGCACGTTTCTTGTTGATTTCTCGAAGTTCAGCGTCGAGGGCCGTGACTTGAGAGAGGATGTGGCCGACTTCTCCGCTGTGATTCATGACAGCGTCGTGGTGGGTTGGAAGCTAGTTCCGATTCCACGTTCACTGGTCGAAGGATCGTTAATTTCCCGTTTACGTACTAACGGCACACGTTTATGTAAAAAACGAACTCGTACTTAACTCAATAACCTTCCAGGGTTCTACATAAGGAGGGTTATTGTTGACGTAAAGAGCGGGAGAGGATAATAAAAGAACCCAGTACTTATGGAGACGAAACTTATACTGTATTGTAAGTACCTATAAATAATGAAAGAACTGTACGAACAATCAGTAAACTACGTCGGATTTGCTGAGTATGTATACAATAACTCGCCTCAGTATTCGTGGAGACGAAACTGTGGATAAGCCAACGATAAGTCGTGAATATTAAATCAATGGATGATGTCTGTAGGTCCGTTTTCACAACAATGGCTAGGGGAATTGTTACCTTGGAGTAGAGGTCACAGCAACTGCGTGGCTGCTTATTATCTTCTTTTCCCCGTCGGTGGCACGATGTAGGTTCTAGCGACCGACTGACTGGCTCACAGTTGCCGCGAACGTCAATTCTAGATGATGGATTAATGACAGATTTATGCCTCTCCTTTTGCACACAGTTCGTTTCGATTCGATGTGATTAGGGTGGTATTTTATAGCGCCGACGGCCCAAAGCGAAAGTGGTTGAAGCTACTCCGAATGTTCTCGTAGAGTGACTTTTAAAATGATATTCTACTCCTCCAAGACGTTACTTCGAAGTCCTCAACCTCCCTCGCCTCTGCAATCATGGCTCGCAGTGCATGATAGTGTGGACTCCACGTGAAGTCAATTGCTATCCCATTGTCGAATGGTTGAGTTGAGAACTCCATCAAACGAGCATGGTGCAGCCAATGAGTGGACGTCGGATCGTAAGGTGGTAGCGTGAGGCGTGCTGGATCGTCCCTGGGGCTTGACCAGTCTACAGGTCCGTTACGCCTCGAATATAGTACCACAATCAATCCGTGCGGTGCAACGTCTCCCATAGTGAGGTGTAACTCCTGCAAGCGTGGAAACAAGTTTTGCGCCCCAGGTTTAATGGTGAGTCGATGCAACCATTCTTGCATAACCCTATAGTTATCAACGAGTTCCACTTCCAACTTCGTAAGGTTTCCAAACAAGTCCAAGTGTTGGTCGATACAATACTTTGCTTTCGAGGGAGAAAAATCGAGCTCCTCAAGGTGCTGCATGGCCGCAAAGAAGTCGCGAATAGGGGCCGCGTCGGACGGAAGTGGGACATCCCACATGAGCTCGCGGATAGCTGGAAAGCGACAGTGGGTGAAGAAATTCACATCCACAGGTTTAGGCTTTTGAGGCCTCGGCCCATCTCTGCCCCATGCAATCCAAATCAGTCTCTGCAGATATTGCATTGAGACAACTTCGCAACCTGGAGGAACCAGGGGACCCCAATCCCCGACGTCGTATCCAAAATCGAATTCGATCAAGTTGGGGCAGAACGATAAGAGTCGAAGGGCATACTCGGGACTGGTGTCCCTGAGTTGGAGTTCAGTGCATTTGTCCCATGACAAGTGGGAAGGAAGTCCTCGCTCCCCGGTCACAAAAAGAGAGGAAGAAAGTTCGGGTGACGATTGAACGATTTGGCCAAAATGGGAGCAGACAGCGGTGAGTTTGATTAGGACTTCTGTGTCAGAGGGTGGTGGCTTGCCGGGATCGTCAACGAGGGAGCGGGCACCGCTTGCATACCAGAGTATGCGAGAGAGTATTTCCGGAGGAAGCCGCGATACGATATGAGATCGAATGGAGTTCAGTCTCTGTAAGAGAGCTGCGCGTTTCTTGTTGATTTCTCGAAGTTCAGCGTCGAAGGTCGCAACTTGAGAGAGGATGTGGCTGATTTCTTCACTGTGATTCATGATTGCGTCGGAGTGAGTTGGAAACTAGTTCCGATTCCACGTTCACTGCCCAAAGGATCGTTGGTTTCCTGTTTACGTACTAACGAGCCATATTTATGCAAAAGGCGAACTTGTACTTGACCTCATAAACCTTCTGATGTTCTAAATAAGTATGGCTAGAGGCTTACGGGTCATAGCAGTTGCGTGGCTGTCCATTATCTGTTTTCTAGCAGCCAGTGACGGACTAGCCCACAGTTGCCCCGGAGGCCAATCCTAGATTTTCGATGAGTGTCGGATTCATGCCACTTTTTCGCATACAATTCGTTTCTCGCCGGTGTGATTAGGGTGGCATTTTGTAGCGCTGACGATTATTTTCGATTTGGCTGTCTACAGCTCTCCCACCCCCGAGCTGGACATATCGAGTGATCGTGACGTTATTGTACGCTCCGTCGGGGTCGAACCTCTGGCGCCCAACCAGACGACAGGTGGTGACCAACGTTAGAAGTTGTGCCTATGGGGCTCTGACAGAGGGCTTGAGGCTCTTGCAGACATTATCTATTGAACGCTTTGGGTACGACCTGGTAGTGCGAAGGTGCTGCAGCGTAGGTGATCATGGGCGTGATGTTGAATCAGGGAGGACGAGTTGTTTTTGACCAGATTCCCTGGGGAACGAGGTACGAGGTAAGATGTGTTAACCTTCAAAACATGTGAGGGGAGAAGTTTAGTGACGTGTAAGGTTGCTCAGAAAGCAGGATTGATTGTACAGGTCATTGATGGTTCATTGAGACTCGGATATATTACAGATATCGTTTAAGGGGTTCGCACTAGTAACAATACACGATTGAAATTGAATACTGAAAGCTAGATAAAGTATGTCCCTTATTTGGTAGCGTGAGCGCCAGTGTGAGGAACCTAGTAGCACACATGTCTCACGAACACATTTGGATGCGATATCAAACACATAGTGACTCACCTCTGCGATGTTGAGAGCTTGTGCGAGGGCGTGGAACTCGGCATCAGTAGGTTTATCGGCACCAGTGCAGACTATGAGCGGTGTTGATGAGAGTCTGGGAAGGGATATATATGATGATCAAGGATACTGACTGTCGATAACGCGTTGCTCGGTGGCACCGATCTTGCCTGCGAGTTGAGCATACGTGAGACCTGCGTATCACCCAACATCGTCAACTATGAATCATCGGCGAAGTAGCAGTGAGGGGATTATACCGCTGTTCTTCAGAGCGTTAGCCACAGCTGTGCACTTTGGGTCAGGGGCCATGGTTGTAGTTGTGGGACGTGATAGATAAGATGAGGATCAGTGAAGGAGAGGAGTGATTTCAATTTATACAGACACCCAATCACCAGGTTCCCTTTATGTACCCAATTTTAGAAAGTCCCGCTGTTGAAATCATGACCATATCAAGATAAAGACATCATTTCGAAGATGGCGCTGAGTTAGGAAGGCAGCTTTTGGGTGACTAAACCGTCCCGTGAGCTATCTGAGCCGTCCGTTGAGATCGTAGTCAAGGAGGAACTAGCTTTTTGGTTAGGGCCACAAGTTCCGAGGTAGTCTGGGTTAGTAGGCATGATTCGATGGCGGCGGGTTGTGTGGGTTCTTAAGAGGTCATATGAATGGTTGAATGTGATCACTCTGCTTCGAGAATCGAAAGAGGACTGTATACATGGGTGGCTAGGTAGCTTCTTGAGGAGGTTACGTCCAGGTTGTCGAGCTGAGTCCGACTCGGCCTCGGAGTGAGAAGGCGTTCAACGTCCACTGGGGGTCGGCCGTAGGTAGTACAGTTCATATATATAACCCCAAGGAAATGTTGAGTTATTCCAACTGGCAACAACTGAGGCAGATGCACCATGCGGTCAAGTGAACCAGAATAGAATGTTGCATAAATTTCATAGGCATTCCATAGGAAAATATGAGAGCAAGCGCCCACAGTGACGCCAAGAGAAGCGCCTAACATTATTTGGCCATTGTTTGTTCCAGGGTGATCCGACCTGATCAACGAGATTTGTGTGTGAGCTCGTCGTCCGCCAAGTCATCTTCAAGCGCCGTCCTCAACCTAAGTCAAAATGGTGCGTCTACTTCACCCGAAACGCCTGTACGGGGCCGTATCTACGCTCTCGCGAAAGAACGAGCTTCTCAGGTGCTCTCAATCGTTGGATCGCGGTGCTGACTTTTGGATAACGTTCTTCCCCAATCTCTCGTTCCTATTGCGATTGACAGCCCCCCAAGAAAGTCAAGGCACCAAAGGAGGAGGCCGTTTCTCTCGGTCCTCAAGTCGCTGAGGGTGAACTCGTTTTCGGCGTCGCTCACATCTATGCCTCGTTCAACGATACCTTCGTTCATGTCACCGATCTTTCTGGCCGTGAAACCATCTCCCGTGTCACTGGTGTGTTTCCCACCCCCAATCGCACCAAAAGCCATGAAATTGACTCTAAAAACAGGTGGAATGAAGGTCAAGGCTGATCGTGACGAGTCGTCGCCCTACGCCGCCATGCTTGCTGCTCAAGACGTCGCTGCCCGTTGCCGTGAAGTCGGTATCACTGCCCTTCACATCAAGCTCCGTGCCACCGGTGGTACTGCTACCAAGACCCCTGGCCCTGGTGCGCAGAGCGCTCTCCGTGCCTTGGCTCGTGCTGGTATGCGCATTGGCCGTATTGAGGATGTGACCCCCATCCCCACCGACTCCACTAGGCGCAAGGTACGTCATACCCTAGGCAACTACTGATAACCTGTTTTAATTATTTTTTTTCTCGACAGGGTGGTCGTCGTGGTCGCCGTCTCTGATTGCTTTTGGTCTCCTCGTCAGCGTCAGTCAAAAATTATGTTGTCGTTTTCGTCTACAACGATTTGTAACATGGTTTGCTTTGAATACAATGTCGCCGCTCGACACGCAGCAGGATCTATTTATGATTCTGCCCCGTGGTCGTCCACCCCAAACTGTGCTGGCGTTTTCTTAAGCTTTTTGACTTGCGTGAGACTGGGAATGTATGTTGACGGGAATAGATATGTTTATTTCCCGCGCACTGACAGGTAAATGGGGAAGGTTGATCAACAATACGTATTTCAACGTTAACTTGAACCATAAACCTTCGTGTACAAAACTTTTCTTTCTCCAGCCTCGATTGGCTAGGATGGAGCTCAAGCTCGTCTAGCGCGCCCTCCGGAAAGCGTCGCGGTGGATGATAGGGGGCTGGTACTCGGATGTATTCATTGATGGGGCGGTAAATGTGCCGAAAAAAGGGCCGCTCATTTTGTATGTTCCCGAGGCATCTCCATTCTTCCTCAACTTAGCATTCCTCCTTCACACAGAGTAACAACGCATCATAATGAGATTGTTGATATTGCAACGCTGGGTGAATGTTTCACGCTGTCCTCCTTCTGCTCCAGTGTTGACTCGTTGTAATGTCTAGTGGCGACAATTCCTCATGGAAGACCCATCTGTTTTTGGACCAAGTCGACGTTATTCGGGAATGTAGTGACGAAGTTTATCCTGGAAAGCATTGATGCGATTAGGGTGGAGAGAGACTCGAATCGTGTTGCTGCTTCCTCGACTGAGGAGAGGAATGGTTCCGACGGGGCTAACACCGATACCGGCAACGATGCCGCAGAAATTGGCAACGACACCATTGATCTTGGAGGGAATAACACTGATGCTGGCAACAACAACGACAACGTTGTAAACGACACTGAGATTGACAACAACAACGACGGCACCGACGCGGACGTGAATAACACCGACTCCGGAAACGACAACACCCCACCATCTGACACGGACCCACCGACCACCAAGCCAAATCTTTTCAAATCCACATCTCGCGCTCTCGCCCAAGGCAAAGTCATTGGCATATTCCCAGAAGGAACGTCATACACCCTTCCAGCTATAGCCCAAGTCCTTCCTGGAGCTGCATGGGCCGCTGTTGAATATGTCAAGTCGGTGCGTGAGGATAAGTTGGCGAGGATGGAGAGTGATAGGGCGAGGGAGGTGTATATTTATGGCGAGGGGAGGAAGGGAGAGAGGACGGGGTTGAAGGTTGTACCTGTTGGGATTGTGTATGAAGATAAGGCGAGGTATAGGAGTCGGGTGAGTGGGATTGGTTTGTGTTTTTGGGGTTTGGATTTGTGTTGATCTTGGTTTGCTTTTTTGGGTGGCTAGGTTCGTGTTGGGTGAGTTTTTTGGTGTAAGATGTCGGTTTTGAGGGGGTTGACTGGGTTTTGTAGGTTTGGTGAACCGATTCGAGTGGACGCGTATACAGCCGAGTTGTTTAATGGGGGGTTGATTGATCTTAACGAGGCTGCTAGGTCGGTTGTGAACGAGTTGAATGCTGAGATTGAGCGGCGGTTAATTGGGTTGACGGTGAACGCCCCGGATTGGTGTGTGTTTCTATTGGATGTTTTGTTGTTAGGTTGCTGAAGGCGCCTAGGGAGACTTTGTATGCCGCTCGGATGGCTATGAAGATTCTTTGGAAGGATCAGAGGAACATTCGTATAGAGAATTGGGTGGGCGTTTCACAAAAGTGTGTTTATCTGTCTCCTGCACCACGCAATACTCACGAGCGGTTCTAGTCTCGTAAACATCTTTTCCCTCACCGAACCTGACCGAAAACTCGACCAAGTCCGCAAGTCTCTCTTACGATACTACTCTTTACTTTATTACTCCCAGGTAGACCACACGATCCTCTCAGAGCTCCTCCCACTCGCATGCCCTTCCTCTTCTCCCAATAACCTCAGCTTCTTGTACCTCTTCCGTGCATTTTGCAATATCGCTTCAAGTTTGCCGCTCGCTCTAATCTGCTTTTTCGCTTTTGTCCCTGTTTTCTTGTTCCACATCCCCGCGTATATTGTTAGTCAGGTTATGGTGAGGGCGCTGAGGTGGCCAGGACATGAGGAGACGGAAGCCGAATATCGGGCTATTGGAGGTGGGATCGGGATTGGGTTGAGCATTGTGGGCATTTTGGCGAAGTTGTGGAGGACCGGGGTGTTGGCAGGGTCGGGTTTTTTAGATAGTGTGAAGGGGACCTTTGGACTATTTGTGGCGGTGTATGCGAGCGTGTATGTTCTTGTCAAGTGGCACTTGTCGCTCGTCCAACGTGCGTGTTTCTCCTTGATTGATCACAGTTTCAAGCTAATGTTGTGATCACAGGAAACTTAAGACAGTGCGTTCTTAGCGTTGTTGTTTTGCTGCGGTTGACTGACATTTTATTATGCGCAGATTACGCCGTTTGACAACATTCGGAAAACTCGTGCGGGGAACACTGTTTTCTGGCAAGCTGCGACCTCAAGAGTTGCAGATGTACAGCACCCCTCCACCGCCGCCGCCAGTAAACACGTTTATCAGGGGCTCGGGCACAAATGCGGTCACAGCCAAGCCCCCACCACCGATCTCGTCGAGGAAGCTCATACGAGAGCTATTGAACGCGCGTCTACAAGCCTACATCAATCTTGGGAATTATTTGAGAAATTTAGACAGTAAAGAGATGACATATGTATTGAGCCAAGGAGCTCGTGTACCGTCTGTTGTGTCATAGGACTCTGTGATCATAGTTGTTGTGTGTATGTAGACTTAGAAGTAGAAAGTAATGTTGTTTTTTGCCATGCCGGCGCCTGGTGTCGTTAAAACCGGATAAGGTGCGGCTGCAGGGCTGTGAAACTCCGTTGTCGTCCCTTCCGTGACTCCTAACAGCTTTCCCCATTCTTGCTGTATGCCTTTCCTCAATCTTTTATAGTCCCCCTTTTATCCTCCTCTGTCCACGCACTAGCGTCTGGGCTGCTGTTTTCTTTGCCTCTTTCGCTCCTGTTTAGCTTCCGTTTCTTGGATACCCTATCCGGTTCCCATTGCGTGGATGCTGATTCTTCACCCTTCGAGCTATTGTGATGTCTGTCTTGAACCATACACATCCGACTCATCGCCACAAACCCCCCACGCTATCCCTTGCGGCCATGTCTTTTGTGCAGTGTGAGTTGCATACCTTGGTCCCTTGTTTCTTTTTCGGTTGAGCTCTGGTCTGACTTCCGGTATCCCCTTTGTGTTGGACCTCGGACTCATAGATGCCTGGAGACTGTCAACCCCGCAAATTGTCCCCTATGTCGCAAACCCTTCTCGTCAGAAAGAATCAAGAGGCTGCACGTCGATAGACCAGATTCGTTAGACGAAATCAAAGAGACCGAGTTTTTGCAGCGGTTGATATTGGCATGGGATGCTTCTGAAGAGGAACTGTTAGCTCTCCTGACGCAGATTGGGGAGTGGCTGGATACTAAGGATGAGGACGAGGTGTGCAGTCCCCCCGTTTGACCTTTCATCCCTTTTTACATGGCTAACAATTATACTCGGTAGAACACGGCTCTTAGAAAGGCTGTTAGTGTGTTGGCCAAATTTCAGAAACTCAAGACGCGGCGGGTGGATGATCATAGGGTGATCAAGAGGCTGAAAGATCAGATTGAGAGTGAGGATCATCAAAGGGCGTCAGAAAGTGAGGAGTTCAAGGCGATCGAGGCGAGTTTGATGGCTCAGGTTGAGGGGTTGCAGACGTGAGTTGTGTTTCTCTCTTGTATGGAGCCGATGTTAACGGCTGGATTTCGATAGTCAGGTATGTTCCAGTTGCTATTGAACTCCCGAGGGACAGCGCCAACGTGTGTGTTTTCTCTGCGGCTCTTAGCTTTCAGTGACACAGGAGGAGGTTTTACGACTGAGGACTGAAGCAAGTGCTCGGCTCGGAACTTCTGAGCTTGCAGATCTAAGAAAGTGAGTATCCCCCCCATTCCCAATTACCCCCTTTATTGAACCAAGTTTTCTAGCAAAGTGAGTTCATTTGGTGGTTCTACACGTCAACTCCGAGTCTTAAGTGTATCAGGTCGCCCAGTACGAAACCGAACTCGAGGACCTCCGACCGCTCCTGTCACGCGTCAAGAAATACGAACACGAACTGAGGAAACTGCGCCAAGAACTCGACTACTATGCTTATCCGTCTTCCACCTTGCGCGACAACCCCCTACCACAACCGCCCGCACTTGTCTCTTACGAGAACCTCCCCACTCTCGCACAAGCCATTTCCTCAAGCAGCAGACACTCTACGTCGACATCATCACCCTACCCAACACGTACCGGTGACCGGGGATTGGCCGCCGCATATACCAATGGATATACCAGTGGCGTCTCTCCCAGTTCCGAACACATACCAAAAAAGAACAAAGGAAAAGAACGCGAGCCTGGACCTTCATATAATCTATATTCTTCATCCTCATCTTCAGACAGCACGACCACACCCACGACCGCGAATCCCAACTCAACTTCTTTCACCTCCCCGACCTCAGAGGAAGTTCTCCCCGGTGCATCACCTCGACGCCGCGTCATACCCACCGCCAAATCCAAACCCTCACACATACCCACATCCACGCACAAAATGGATCCGAAACTAGTCTCGGGTGCTCGTCCAGATTTACCTGCCCCACCTACGCCTGAACAAGCTCTTGCCATCTTGGAACCACTACCGCAGAGGAGCCGTGGTGGTGTGGATCCTGCAAGAGATTTTGTAGATCCCTATACGCTGACTGCAGCGTATGTTACCGAATATGGCGCAGGTTATAGTGCAGGGTATCAGTTAGCAGAGTATACGCCAGGGCAGGCTGCTGCTGTTGGACCTGGACAACGCCAGGGACAGGGACAAGAGCGCAATGGCCAGCGTAATGTTCCGGGCGTTGAGGATGCGGTTGCGTACGTGAATGGATACACCCATGCGGGTGGCGAGAGGAGGGAGAGGAGGGAGCGGGAGGCTGAGGTGCATGCTCCTAGAGGGTCAGGATTGGAGAGTATGAATGCGTTGGGGATAGCTTTGCCTGATACATCCGTAACGCCGGTTGCTCGATCGAGTCAGCTTAGCAGGGATGGGAATTCGCAGGTATTCAATTATGACGCGGGTTCTACCACCACGGGTGATTCTGCTTCGCTTGCCCTATCCACCTCTTCTCGAGATGATTCCAATGCGTATCCTTCAAGGCGGGCACCACGCGACCCGGCATCGCAGGCTTCCTTGTCTTCGACCGCGCAAAGTCAGAAGACACAAGCGACAGGATATTTGACGGACACTGCGACATTATCGTCGTTCAGCACTGGGTTGTCGGTGACGACTGGGGGTAGTACGCTCACGAGGGACAGGAGCTTAAGGCAGCAACCTGCATCAAGGAACGGTGATTTATCGCAATCGCAACCGCAATCCGCGTTGGGGTTAGGTCTGCCCTCAGATCTCACAAATGGTACTGGGAACACCGCGAATGGGACTTCTTCAAGGCGGACGAACACGCGTCATATGAGCTTGCCTGTTCAACCCACCACCACTGTTGTTGCTTCCGCAACTACAACCACTACAGCACCAGCACCACAACCACAACCAATGTCAGCACCTAATGCACATGCAGGCGCGGCAGGGGACAATCATTCGGTTCGAACGGCTCTCACTGCGTCGTCTTGGGGGACCATCAACACGCATTCTGTACCCTTGCTTGGTTGGCAAACTACAGGCTCGAGTCTTACAGATCTTCCGCTGAGGAACTTTGCACCTGGTGCGGGGATGCCGTTATCCACACAAAGTACAGGCTCGGAGGTGGATATGGTGACTGCCTTGCAGAGATTGGAGAACCAGAGACCGCCTATGTCTGACGGGATGGTTGTACATAATACCGCGAATGGCGCCAATGTGGGTAGGACTGGAGATGCTAGTGCAAGTGCGAATGGAGATGGCGTGTTCCCAGTGAGGGAGAGCGATGAAGAGAGGACGCCGATGAGTCGGTCAACGAGGACTTTGGCTTCGATGTCGAGTGGTGGCGCTAACAATGGGAGCAGTGCTCGTTTGTTGGAGATGCTTGGTATGCAGGTTTCGTCACAGGCGCCTTCTGGACATGGAAACCACGATCGTGAGGGAGACAGGGAGAGGGATAGAGAAAGGGATAGGGATAGAACAAGGGGTCGCGAAAGAAGGAGACAGACACACCCTGCTTCACTCGTCCCTGCACATGCGGGTGAAGGAACCCGGCATACGCAGATGATGACTATCTCGGAGCGTAGCAATCTGCAGCCGAGTACCTATCAGTATGCTAGTAACGCTGGTGCGACGTATTCAAGTGCGCAGCAGATGAGTCAGTTGTGGTTCGAGAACCCTGCTGCGCCGGCGACAAGTTACGTCCAGCCGCATACATCTCAGCCCTCTTCACATCCGCAGTCCCAGTCCCAGTCACAACCCCAGGTTCAAGCACAAACTCAACCCCAACGTCGTTCACGCCGCAGATCCTCGGTATCGACAGCGCCGGCGCCGATTGATACTCAACACACAGGTTCACACTTGCAGTCAGCAGTGCCGAATACCGCACCCGTTCACGCACCTGCTCCATGGTCTGACGCAGGGTACTACACTGATGGGCCGAGTTCCTTCACACACCGTAACACCCATAATACCCAGAACGCTCATGGCACGTCGAATGCTCAAGGCAATGTGCTTACGTCACCGACATTGTTCAATTCCAATTCGACAACGAATGCGCTGGGCTTGGATGGATTAAATGACCCAAGACCTTTACAGATCACTGCACCGACGCCGATCGTATCGAGTAGAGGTTTCTTGAGGTCGTTTAGTTACGATAATTTCTCGTGAGTGCCGTGCATGTGGATTTATGCAACAGGCAGAAAGGCTGGGCGGTTTTGTATATAACTTTCTTTCGGTTATTTGCTTTGTTGTATGATATACTATGGTTTCTCCGATGCTGTGTACCTAATCAAGACCTGGATTTGTTTCTATTCTTTTTTCTCCGTAACTTGCATGACTGTACAATGTTCCCCTCCACAAATAGACTCATCCAATATTAACCTTTTAGCGAGGGTTATATCCCAACGAGGTCCAGGCTTTTTATCTTTCTATCTTAATGATCTGTCGCATTTCAAGACTCCGAGAATCGAAGGAGGTGGTGTCTGTGGCTGGAATGAAGGAGTTCTCGCTCCTAAGAAAAGCAGTTCACTCCTTTTGGCCAAGTTAACTGAATCCGAGACGAGATATAAAGACGGCCAGAGAAGATGGGCTTCAGAGGTAACTGCTAGAAGATGCAGAGCTCAAGGCCATCCAGGCAGGTTCGTTGGCGCAACGGACCGAACTACGATCATGAGCTGATGCATCCCCCACCCCGGTTCCATGAATGCTTAGATATTCACACCAGTGGCGCTGTCAACCAGTCGCACTTGGTCGTTGTCAAGAGGAGAGAAATACTTGCTCTGACGTATGCGTTGGTATAAATGATCAGACGACGCAATACAATAGGAGGTTTCGCGATTAGGACATGAGGCGGGGGCGGGAAAATCTGATATGGAGAAGGTTATGTGTGAGACTTTTGCTGGAAATAGTCGTGTCGAGTTTCCGGATCTGGTGGCTCCTTTGCGTTTACCGATCCCTGGTTAATGTATTGAGATAAGTGACTATCGACTATCGGTGTTGTGCTCAAAGTCCCTTTCTGGACCCTGCAGACCGACCCTGCTACGCGAGCAATGGCGGAGCCTTCGACAAGAGATAAGCCTCAAAAGCAACATGGATACTCATGGTTATCCCCATTTTCTAACTAAACTCTCGGGTGTTTCGTTATCTTGTCTTCTCGCTCTTCTCGACAGTAACTCTTACTACCCCCTGTGGCTGAGTGGGTCGCTTGATTTCGTGCAGGTCCAGTCTTCGACGGTTCGCGGACAGATCCCGAGTGCGTATCCGAAGCCGTTCGCCGTGTCCAGTTGACGGGATAGCGGTAGCCCTAGGTCCCCCGATGGGTAGATGTTCTTTTGGTGACTTTCAGAATTTGGATATTTGTTGTTCTTACTAGATCTCCACCGGATGGAACAATCTGGGAGAAGTTGATATGCGAAGTGTGACGAAGGCGTAGCCGCGGAAGTAAAGGCGGAAGACTTAAACACTTAAACGGTCGACCACCTGTCACTGTGAAGAGAGGAGACTCTTCACAAAGTACTGATATCTAGTTGTGCAAAGTCCCATATCGCGTCAGGAAACCAGGAGCCCAAGGAGTTTCGTCCCTTGAAGCGTTACGAGTCGAAATATGCGCTTATAAGTGTCCTATGACGCTATATTGCATGGTGAGCCTCTCATTTGTTGTCCATATCGGTATGATCACTGGGAACCGCGGGTCGTACTTTCTGTCAAGGAAGAGCCTAGCAAGTTCGAGCTCATGAAGAGGCCCCTGTAAGTTAGCATGTTCCTGGTGATAGAGGAGCATCGATAAGAAATAAGCGCTACCTTCACCAAGGAAGCAGAGTGCTGGCCAATCATGACTTAGAACTATTGATACAATGATAATGAAATGTCAGGACAATTTCAAGTGTGCAATCCAGCAAGTTGGCGGCAAGCTGTGCAGTGAGGAGGACACTCGAGTAAGCTTCGTTTGCCATATTTTTAGCCTTGGACTATGAGTGGTATTTGGCCTTCGATGGGGATTCCAGGGACCTGGTGGATGGTCAGGTGGGAAGTTGCGGGACGTAGTCCTTCCAGGCGTTCGGGTCGGGGACAAGAATATCGGATGCATGTTCGGGCAAGATGGACGCCAAGAAATAATTCTCCGATTGGAGGTCCTCCGGGAAACGTGGAGGGTCAGAATGTTCTTGTCTTTTGAGTTCCGGACGTATCAAGAGAGTGGTCTTCCCAACTTGAGCGCCTTCTATTTGATTTTCTGAGGTGAAAGTAGATTCCAGAGACAGGCACAAGAAAATGGGCCATGTAGATAGCTCGCATGCCGGCGGCATATGTATACGAGTCTTTTAATGATAGCTTGACCGGAGACCGTCGGAGAGTCTGTTCGAGTCTGTTCCTCGCGGATTTCAGTACGGGGAATCTGGCGGTACATCGCGTTGTGGTGAGACCGGGTAAGTGGATCGATGGAGATTCTCTCCCGAATAGTCGGTCAGTATTGTGAAATCAAGTGCATTCAGCGAAGAGAGTATCTAGTCAGGTGGGACCACATCTTGGGGCTTTATTTTTGGGATGGAAATGAACGCAGACCATGATACGGGTTTCGCTGCGGTATGTCCTCTCGTCCGGCAGGATGTTACGCCGAACGCGGAGGTAAGTTATTTCGTAAGATCGAGTAGACGGAAAGCAAGTGGCAATTGTAAGGAGCAGCGTGTAGAACCTTGGAGCTTGAAACTGTGAAGAGGTATAATTCAGGGTCGCGTTATGGGTACCGTGGGAAAATGTGGTACGCACATGGAGCAGGCAACAAGGAGCGTGTTACCAACTTATCCATTGACCTTTACAATCTTCTCCGACCGCAGTCATGTCGTTGGTACGTATGAAACCGGGTATAACACTTGAAAATGCATTTACGATTCAAACCCAGATCCATGCGCTTGTAGCGAGGGGGCAAACGATCCTTGCAGAACACCAACAGCCTGGGAAACGAGACTTCTCACAGGGTAGGATTCCTCGAGCTTCTGAACATGGGACGCCTTTCAATCATTCATCTTAACAGCCACGCAGACCATTTTGTCGAAAATTCCCCCGAACGATAGGTGAAATACTCTTATTCGTGTGTCACAGGAACAGACATTCATGTACTGCAACAGCAAGTTGACCTATGTTTGGGAACAATATCTTTTCCACTATATCTCGGAGGGAGGGTATACATACCTAGTGATGGCGGACGACTCCGTAGGAAGGTGAGGGATTATCTACAGTAACCCGAGTACTATGGCTCACAAGGTGACACAGGAAAATGCCGTTCGCATTCTTGACCGAACTCCAGCGCAAGGCATGTGTCTATCCGGCTATGATTAGACATACTTTCATCGCTGATTCTTTGCTTCAGTTCAACTCCGCCCCTTCCTCATCTGCTCAAGATGACCTTCCGGCATATGGTTTGCAAGGTTCCTTCGGTCCAGTGATATCTTCTTTAATGCATACATATAACACGGCACCACCTATGGATGAACTCGCACGCGCGCAATCTGAGTTGAATCAAGTGAAAGACATCATGGTGCAGAACGTGGAGCAGATCCTGAGTAGAGGGGAGCGAATCGAGTTGCTTGTCGACAAAACGGATGCCATGGCCGGACAGGCAACGGCGTTCAGGAGAGGTGCTCGTAGTATTCGTCGTCAGATGTGGTGGAAAAACAAGAAAGTTCTCGGCCTTTCTGTTATCGTCGCACTGGTGAGTGATCCTCAGCGTGGCTTTTGCGATGTCACCTTTTAATAGTTTATGGACATGCTAGCTTTTGATTTGGATCCTTGCTGCCGAATTTTGCGGCGCCGGACTGAACAAATGCGGCCGTAGCCAAACATAAACGTACGCGAAGGTGCATCAAGACATGGACTTCGTTTACCCATCTACAGAGCCAGGAAACAGGCATTCTTGGTCGTCGGTTATACTTTCTTGTTTCTTGTATTCTATATTCTAAGCTACTACACAATCTTGCTCCTTCTAGCCTACCACTCTTTCAATCACACCGTAGCAGTTTCGCCCGCTCTTTGGATGTCCAAAATCAAGAAGACGTCAACAAACCCGGGCTCCGCCCTTTAAATCATCAAGCAATTATTCCTCATCCCTCGTGCTATCATCGCTTAAAGGACCAATTGCGAGGTTTTGATGAAGATCCGGCCTATCTTAGTGTCAAGCTAGCATCCCCACGATGTTACCTCGGTGTCATCGCCTCAATCACAGCGCTCGTAAACAGGTGATTATTTGCGATGTCATTTGGCCAATCACTTCGACGTCAAAGCGGGGAAGAGCAGCTGAATGAGCCAGCTCCACCTGGTATTAGCTTTCCCCATCCCGTCCGAGGCGCTGCAAAATCCGGATTGAAGTAGCTCCTTGCGACAACCGTGCCTGCCTCTTGACTTGTAACAAATCATCAGGATAGTCGATTCAAGAAGGGGGGGCCTATTGGATGATGCTTGATTAGGATCTTTGCAATTGTTGTTCTGGCTAATCAGATGCATAGTATCCGTAGTGGTGCACTACCTCGGCAGATCACGTCTGTGTCCAAGTCTAAGTCATGTGTTCTGCGTCCGATAATAGGCCCATGTATGTAAGCACCTTCTCGTACTGTTTGAATGTGATGATGGTGGTGGCTGACAGCGAGACGTAGTCTCAATGGTTGGTTCTCTTGCCTTCCAAGTGCCCCATGATACGTCGAGTGAGAAGAGAAACCCTCCGATCCCGGATCTTGCTTATCCATCAGCCGCCACTCTTGTGGTGAGCGTGATCTTTTTTCCCAGTTGCCAGCTACTGGCGGTTAGGATAGTTGCGAGAGAGAGCGAGGCCTAGCAGGAATTGATGGAAATTCCATTTTCGCGGTCACTTCTGCATACTAGAAGAATCCTCCCCTTGATCTTCAAGAAGAACAGCCGAGCCACACAAAACAGTCCTCCACCTCCTTATGGCCCATCTGCACTTTTCAAGACGGTTCCCTGTAACTTCCATGCCAGCAGTCCAGCATTAGACACTTTGATCATTCCCCCGCGTTCTTCAAGTTGCCACTTCTCGGTTATCCTTGGATACGCGGCCTTTTGTAGTGCATATCAGATGAATTAGAGGAAGCTTAATAGAAGAACCGTGTTTCGTATATGCTTAGCTTCTTGTGAGAAAGCTGAAATCGGGGGTATACCGAGGCCGAATGAACTCGAGAACCATGCATATGCTATTGTTACAAGTTAAAATAATACATTGATGCGTAATGATATGTATGAATTTATGCCAGATGATACAGCTCAAAGACGAGAAAGCGAGACCCAAATCGCGATGAAACTGAGTACCGCAATAAACATACTGGAACGACAATTAATGAAGAGTGAGAGGGGTGAAAAGAAGATCGGTTGAAGATCGAAAAATTTGAGATGAATGTTGATTACTTGCTTTATCCAACATAACGTATGAACAGGGTCCAGTCTATGTCGGGAAATGACATAACATGCAATGTGAAAGGAGGCAGTGGTTCAATAAAAACAAACGCCTTGGACGAGAAGACGCATGAGAGGATCGGATCGTGGGTGATCAAGTGTAGACACTGGACGGTATCATTGAAGCGGAACTGTGACTCGAACTGGTACTCGTATGTCGCTGAGAAGTATGAGGCCCAGTAGAATCCCGACCAGAGGACGCGTGTGGTCTGCCATAACTCGTAGACGAGATGCTTGTCGTACTAGCAGTAACACCAGAGCTGTTGGATGCCGAGTTGGAACGAGCAGAGGCTTCTTGTTCAGCGGCTCTCTTCTTCTCCTTCTCCAATCGACGGCGTTCACGTTCCTGCTCCTTCTTCTCCTTGCGCTCTTTCTCAATAGCCATAGCAGCGTTGCTGGCGCGGGAGAAGACCGGAGCCGGTGGTACCGGAGGTGCGGAAGGAGTTGCAGGTGCCATGGAGGAAGCCGCGACCTGCGGCGAGTTTCTGACACGTTCACTATCACCTTGCTTAGGCGATAAGAGTGGGTTTACCCGGTGTTGCAAAGGCGTGGCTCCGGAGCGAGAGGGTGGCCGAGACGATAGCTCTGCCTTCTGAGTTAGCTGTGGGGTTTCCCGAGTGAGAGAAGCGGGGAAATGACTGGAAGACATGTTCGGAAGGGATGATGACATGCCTGCATTATCTTGGAGGAGATCATGTAATCTCGACTTCAGCGACTCCGTTCCTCCGCTTTGGAGGCTGCTGTGATTAGAGAGGGGACTGCTGATAACGCGTGAACTGCCACTCGGACGGAGTTTCGGAGAAGGAGCGCGACTAGGAGGACGACTGGTATGCGTGGGAATAGTGTGGGACCGTGCTCTCCCTGGGCTCATCGGAGTTGGGCAGGATTCACCACTAGGAGTCGGAGGCGGAACTTTGATGTGAGCCTCGATAGCAGGAGTTGAAACGGGATCGGCAAACGAAGGACGCCGCGATCCAGGTTTCTTGACATCTTCGTTGAAGATCGCAAACTCCTCGCAATCACAAGTGTACGGGTGTCCAGCAGCATCGCACTTCTTGGGTGATGGGGTCGGCGGAGTTGGAGGGAGAGCAAAGGATTGGAAAGCTAGCTGGGATTCCTCCTGACGGGGAGACTTTGTAGCCGTGCTTTTTGCCTTGAGCTTGTCCCGCGGTTCGTCTTCATCAGGAAGGGCAACAGCGTCAGGCAATCGCCCGGTGAACTGCGGAAGAGGTGATATCAGGTAAGATTCTGGATCCCGTACGGCGGCCCTCTGCAGTCTTGTCTGGTCGAGTTCGGCCATGGGACGAGGTTGCGGAGTCTTGGCCATATCTGGGTCCATATCCATATCAGGGGTGGTCGGCTCTGGGTGAGGCGTCGGAGGCATCCGCAATAGCCTAACCTCGTGCTGCAGTCGCATCCATTCTTGAACGACGAAGTTGTACTTTAACGATGAGCTCCTGTCCAGTTAACATGCGGAGATAGATACTTACTTGGCTGAAGATCGAAGCCGTTAGATCAAGAAGCGGCGTAAAAAATAGGCTACTCACTCAACAACGGTCTCGTACGCCTCGTGTGCTCGGGAGCAGTGGTCTCTTAGATTCTTCTCCACAACGAGTGCCGTCTGACGCTCGTATTTGCGCGTTTCCTTCAACTCCTGGATGCGTTTCTCCAACTCTGCCTTCTCCGCTCCCAAGGTATTGACCTGGTTTTGCAAAGCGTTGCACGTCTGGGTTTGAGCCAGGAGACTCGCCTTGACCTCACACAAGTATGCGATCATCCTATGGGTGATCCTCAACTCGGGAAACTGGTGTGAAAGATGAACGTTTTGTCGTGTTGGAGATTGACAGAATGCGTACCATGGAGCGGGGTTGGCTAGCCAGAAACTTCCTGCACTCCTCGATGAGCGCTCTGAGATTCGCCTCCGAAGAACCAGTGTTAGCAACGGTCGCGATAGCATCCTGCAACCTCCGAGCCTCTTGCTCTGCCGCAGTGGCGCTCGGAGGTTGAGCCTTGGGCGATCCCCGCTGCACGTTCTCCACGTCAACGTGAAGCCTGACGACGGAGTGCGGATCGAAGGGTGTCCGACATAAAGGGCACTGAGGGCGCGTTAGGTGTTGTAGACAGCTGAAATAATGAGAAGGGAAGAGTGGGTAAGCGGGGTAAGAGAGGGTCGGACATGCCACTTACTCAACACAAAAAACATGACCGCATTGTATCGAACAAGGGCCTTTAGATTCTTGTCCAAATGGTTCAAGGCATACGTCGCATGTTGAACCTGGGCCAAGACTAAGCATTGCCGGGTAACGAGCGACAGATAGTACGGTGTAGAGTACAGGTTAGGAGGGTATTGAAGGGGATGCTCGAGAGAAACAGCCCACGGGGTATATGGATAGTGAAGAGGCTCGTCAAAGGTGGGGAAATGGTCAAAGAAATGTAATGGGGGAAGGACAGAGTCCTGTCATGGGCCGAACATCAAGATGTCTGCGGTGGTATATATGTAGGCCCGTTACCGGAGATCATTTCGTCAGGAAAGGGAACCCCCACCCATCAATTTCTGCCGGAAACAATCTTCTTCTGCCACCAGGTGGTTGGTCCCTGGACTGCTTGGCCAACCAAACCACGACGAGCTGGATAACGGATTATCTAACCAACTGGCCAAGACCAGCAGGCCCCCGTGGGCGTTAGTACTGCCTCTAGAAGGATAAGGAACCGCTTAACGAGGATGTTCCGTCACGATCACGTTGTACTGACTATCCACACCCTCCTGTAAGCATAGAGGTTCATCTAGCGAGCTAGATCAAACCACCTTCCATCCGTGACCATCAAGCTCAGGTTTGAAATGGTGGCCCGTGTGACCGGGGGGACGTATCGGGTACCGGTTCGAATCCTGACCTCGTGTTAGGCAACATGTTCCCCAGGCCCCTGCATTAATACTTCTGGTTTCATGGAACTGTTATTGCTTACCAAATCGTTGGTTTCTCGAGTTTTTCTAAAGGAGTTAGGTCCTAGAGACGTTGTCCAAGGACGTTGCCTTTGATCTCCACAACGAGTTTCTCTTTCGACCTGCCGACCTACACATAACTTGAGATGTTGTTTGGAGAGGATCGCAAAACCGATAATTCAATACTCATGTTAATCTGTCTCAAAGGGTCTGGAAGCCTTCTGGCGCGGTGATGGGTATTCCGCTAGTGACTCCGATGTCGAGAATGCCTGACTCCGAGTTGCCGCATCCGAGAGGCGAAAACCTATCTCATGCACGTTCCGCTTTTTGACACTACTGCGGAACGTTGGCCGGATCCCTCGATTGCGGCCGCATTCTTCTTGGGTTTACGCGGCTCGATGGAGCCGATCCACGGTGTTGCATCGTCCGCCCAATCGATGAGTGCACAAACTTTGTCGTACAAAAAGTATGCGTATACTAATGTGGTTCACGGGGTGAGCTATATAGAGGACGAAGAATGTGGGTATATACCTGGGATACAGCAGACCGAATGATTCTCGTGCATTCCTGCTGGTGCAACCCGGAGTCGACGCTTATGGCGAACCCTCAGAGTGATAGCCTATCCACTGCTAGAAGGTACCTCCACGTGATGATGATGATATGGGGCGAATGCTTATCAGAATTTCGGAATCTGCTCAGGCTTTTATGCCTGTCTACTTGCTAAGTTTGCAACCCACCAAGACATGAGAAAAGAAGTTAAATCATTCCTTTGGACTATCGGGACCTGTCAAAGAAACGAAAGATATAACGGCTTCTAGACCTCAAACCCGCTTCCAGGGAATTGTAATTGAGACGCTTCAGGGCCTTCAGTATGTCTGCGAAATCGTAACTATCCAGAATTGCCATCATTATTTGAACTTGGTCAGCTGATGATGGCCTGCACTTCGAACAACGAGCGGCGTTCGGAGACATGTCATTACGCCCAATTCTTGTGAATAGTCAGGGCAACGATCCGAATCCGCTGGTTGTGGAAAGACATAGGCCATCCCGTGACCTCTTTCATGATGACCATTACGGCCCCAACGACCACATGTGAGAGTCCTTATCTTTCAATTGATAATCGATGGCGAACTCGCTTCGCATGGTGCCAGGCTTTTGCGTTCTGAACCGGCGTTGCTCCTTCTCAGTCGTTCTCGAAACATAGGCATACCCACCTGTGGAATGGGCTGGCAGGTGTGAAGAGCGTGATAATTCAACCGGGAGGAATCTGTATCGTCCCTTGTTTGCTCCTAATCACAAGAAGCTTGTCAATAATGGCTTCTTCAGCCCCAGTTAATCGGGCCATGTTCAAGCCTTGTACGCTTCTTGCGTGGTTGAAATGACTCCTCATTTTTTAGACCAGGCTTTGACCTTGAAAACAGCGTCCCACAGACACTCTCCTAAGGGAAAACTTAAGAACGCCTGGGCCCTCTAGTCAACAGCCGACTCCAATTCCCCAGTTCCAGAATTCCGTTCGACACCATTTCTATTTGGCCATATTAGAACCTGAAGATACCGGGGAGTCTAACGTGTCAGTCACGCGATGTGGCTTCCCACGATCATCCAACGACATACGTCGCAGGTTTGTGTGCCAGCGCACCACGATCTGCACTTTCACTTCGAATAACCTCCAGTTTTCTGTTCCCGTATAACAATGGTAATCTTTTTTAACAAATGTGTTTGTGAGATGCTAATAACTGTTCTCTTAGTCTGACTCCGATTCCACTCGCGTTAACGGTCGTTCTTCCTCGGGTGTCGCTAAACCCCCTGGTGCTCAAATTCGGTTCGTGGCGCAACTGGAATCGAAATTGGACTGTAACCTTATGCTCTACTACATGTGTACAGGAGACGTGCAGCGGGTTCACAAGTTTCAAGACCTAATTCAACGCGAGCAGCAGGTGCTGGCGGGTCATCAAATACAATGCTCAAACTTTACACCGACGACTCTCCTGGACTCCGAGTGTGAGTCTCACTATTTCATTTCCTGACGCAGCTCTTATGCTTTGCTTCAGTGACCCTTTCATCGTCCTTGTCCTCTCGCTTTCGTTCATTGGTTCCATCTTCTTCCTACACATCTCGGCCAAAATCATCCGTGCTTTCACCAAATAATTTGCATCGAGCAACCCGTCGTATTTATTTATGTGTTTCAGAACTGGAGTATGTTATGCTTTGCCATCGGGCAGTTCTAGAGGACTGCTTAACGAGGGACGAGGGCATCCTCGGGGGCACCACGGTATCTGGATCGTTTATTTCGCGCCTGTATCAAAACCCGTCCCGTCCGGGGCAATCTATGATATTTTATACCACTCTCTTTCCCGACATTTCTAGAGTTCGTCGAACCTCAAAGGACTTCAATGTTGTCACTGCAAACATACCTAAGCATTGTGGTTACAACTCGTGCCGTGACGATGAATACGTCTGTGCTCCGCACCGGGTTATGTTGTGGCAACCTCGGAGGGTTGAAAATTAAACGCAAATGACACCATGGAGGCCCACGCTCACCACCGTCCGGGACGCAAAACTCTGGAACGGGTGTGGGGTCACTCCTCGGTAGTCACACTTTGAACTGGTTCGGATGTCATTGACAACGGAGCGCTCAATGATGAGCAACGAGTTAAAGAAGAAAGTAATCATTGGGTACATCACGATTAAACGCTCCCTACCTCATGACATCCTCGTTGTTTCGAAGACATGAGGGCCACCATCACTCGATACGCGCGTTTGTACCGAATGGAGTAACGAATTTTAAGCTCTGCTTTTGGCCTGAATGGGCTTCCATCTGGAATGTAGAATTAGGTACGCTTCGCCATGGGTATGGATCGGCGGGGTCTTTTGGAGGGTTCTTGAATTGCCGAGGGTGGGGACCAGTGTTGTCGACGAATGTGTTGAGGGTGAATGTTCGCGGTCTGAATGAGGCTCACATGCACTTCCATTGCTTGGTATGGCGTGTTCAACTCATTTGTCTAAAACATCAAGAACGTATGGTTCATGATTCTGCATAACGGCCGACATGAGAGTCGGTTATGTCGGGCGAACGCAAATTCCATCCTTCGGGAATTCCAAGAAGTCTGTCACTTTTTTGAAGAAATCTTCCAGCTTTATTTGGGCAGCAACTGGAATTTTCAGGTCCAGACTTGGAATATGGCTTACGTTCTTTGTCGGTTCCGTTGACTCGTCGGACAGCATTGTTTCGGCATCCACAAGTATCTGACGGGCCTACTACACTTTGCTCTGTCTGTCCTAGTCTACTTTCCTTTCCTCGTAATCACAGTTTCATTGCTCTGCGAAATGAAATCAGAATACATCACATATACGTTCAGTGTCCAGTAGCTCGTGGAATGAAATGTCTCTTAACTTCAGCGCTGTAATCTTAATCAAATCTTCAACTTCTTCTGGCAAGAGCTCGTTGTTGCTGCGCGATGAAGGACGCACGGCGATACCTATTTTGCGGGGATTTTGTCCCTTTCTGTTCATGAACCAAACTATGGCGAACGATCGAAGCGCGGAGGCTGCAAGTCACATCGGGAGACCTGAAACGATCTCTCAGGGCTCGCGGGACGCGAACAAAGTCGCACATTATGCAATCCGCTCGTATTCCGCTCGAAGAATCTCGCGCAAGGCGGGCACGGCAGAAGGAGGTGTTCTTAGTTTGGGACCGTGAAGGAGTCGATGTGATTCATGTCATAGACACGTATCGCCGTATCGCCACGGCGAGCGCGACAGATCTATGAGCTTGTGGAACTTCTGCGGCTGATGAATGTACGAAGCGCAAATGATCTTTTTGAAGCCAGCAAGAGTTGGTAGTTTGATGTGAGTCATACGGCAGCGTTTATGAGAAGCGCGGGTTGCGCATGATGCCGCAACAAGGCAGAGAAACCAAGATAGTGAGGGCTCTTCTTGACCCTGGTCATTGAGACTTGAGTCTGTCGACGTCTATATTCCGATAGAAGAAGGCTGGTACGCATATGGTCAAACCTTCGTCGAGGGTCGAGCAAGTCGCGAGGTCGAGGTGCGTGCGGGGGCGGATTTCCGTGCGTTTTGCGAAAGACGGCGCCGTCAAGTGTGACATTCTATGCTCCAACCCCAGTTGTCGCTTATAGACAGACGATAGAGATCAAGGGGAGGTAGTCGGCTGTTTTGTGGGTTTCCGTCAAAAAAGATATCTTCGGACACCAGTCGGAAACTATGAATACGCATCTTATAAGCGCTGGGTGGACGTCACAAGGACCTGACTGATGCACCAACACATTGTCCTTTGAGACTCGGAGAATACGTCTCTATTAAAAGTCGCTGTCGGATTCCATCTATAAAGGACCATTAACGCCAGACTGGAGCACATGAGCTTTTACAAGGTCTATGCAAGGACCAGCAATATTTGCCCCTGTGAACGCTTGACAACTTCCAACGACCACAGTCCGGCAGAATCCCGGTTGCCGTTAGAACATGGAGTCCACATTTTAGAACAAGCACCAGCACGTCGAACGTGACCAAGAATAGTAGATATAGAGAACAGGCAAAGGTAAATTGAAGCGGTGGGAGCGGACTCGCGTTCTTGACACGAGGCTGAGCAAACATGAGGCGTGGTGAGATACATTTCCCTCCTTGAACCTGGATCCTAGGCTACTCTTCTGCATTTAGACCCTCGGCGACAATTGCTTGGTCAAGAAAGGTTGGATAATTGTGTCATGGATGATGTGCGGTTGACTGATACACGTTGTAGGGTTGATAGAGAACAACAAATGAAAAGCTAAATGCTCCCAATGGCCTAGCCACAGAATGGTGTTTGTACCATGTTTGGTTCATTGGTGTTCCCAGTGGCTTTCAAAACTTCTGCAAAGGAGGCTTATCTCCCTAAGGGCCCGCATTTAATACACAGGAGGGGCGCAGGTGAAGCGCCACGCCTCTCTAACTCGTTCCAGAACACAGGACTGGCCTGCACCAACCGACATGCATCTTTAAAGGGTCTGATTGTAGATGCTGCGGGCCCCGCCATGTTCGAGGCTAGCCCCTTCAACCAACGACTTGCGTTCCATGTAAACCACAGGTCAAGACACCAAAGATAATCGCTATGTCTTTTACGGAAGATAATGAAGGCAGACTGCCTCTGCATGCACCAATTCATTGCTCTATAAATGAAGAGCCAAACTAATAAAATGAGGATGTTTACATGTCCAATCACTAGTAGGTCACCAGGACGCTCTGAGCTCAGGAATTTGCCTCCTGATTTCTCAGAGAAAAGTGACTGCCCGTTAAGTATGTCCTAAGCCTTGTGACCAAGCAGACTGACGTCACTGGAAATGGACCCCATCGCTCGCGTATATAAGCAACCGCTAAATCCTTCCCACCTTTCCTTCCATTAACAACGGTAGCGTGCCAGGTATTTACGAGCGCGAACCACAGTATTCTGTGGTAGGCTGAAACGTTGACCTTTCACCCTACCTGTCACTACAAGCGAATATAAGAAAGTCCGAAGCCGTTCACCAACGCTTCGTGATTTTGGGTGTCACGAATGCCTACTAAGAGCGTGTTTTCACCACGTTTTCACAACCAATCGCCCTCAATCATGGCGCCCTTCTCTTCCCGTCTCAATGTCATGATTTACGGGGACAAAATCGCCGATTAGGCATATGTGCAAAACAGCTCCGATAAGGGTAAGCACCCCGGAACCCTTGAGAAACCCTTGTGCTGACCCTCATCAATACGCGATTCGAGATCTACCCAAGAGTATCCATCTAAATGCTGGGGCTGGCCTCTCTGCCGCCATCCGCTTATCATGCCGCTTCCCTGCATATGGGGATGCAAAAAAAAATCTGGCGGACATCACGAACCGGGTTCCTCAAGTAGACGTATATAATTTTGCGTCCGTCCATTGGTTGAAAAAGGCTTTGCCTGGGTTGGAGAACTGTCGCAGGCCCTCCTTTACATGGGGAGGAGCTAAGGGTCAGGAGAACTTGGACCTTTCCTCCGTATTCCCATCAGGACGGTGGGTCCCAAGTATTTCTTCGGTCTTTGACTATCGACTTATTGCAACTCATTGAATCGAAGAATGTCAAAGGCAGTGATGTCTATTGAATCCCCTGATGGGAGTACAGGAGAAAGCCTTGCGATACGGCTGGGCTACGATGAACCAAGTTGATCATGCAATCGAATCGGCCAACTCTTTCCTGCACTTCAAACACACACAGTCAAAAAACCATTCTCTCAATGCTTCCCTCCGCTTCGTCACCGGTTCGTTATGATCAACATAGGAGATGCACAACTCCTCGCCTGCATTCACATCGCGCAGGGCGTAATATTCCATCATCCGGCCTTGATGTTTCTTGTACAGAGTTGGCGAGCAATCTGGACGAATCAAACGTTTCAGGCTCATCCGGCATTGCAAGGATATAAAGACAGACCATGATTGAAATATGATCCGAACGGATATAGACCCCAGCCCAACATTTCACTGTCTACCCCTTCCGGCGCCATATCCCATATCCCGAAAACATTCCCGTGCTCTCGTCCCAATATAGCCCTCGTTTCCTGAGGCGTATCCGCAGATTTCTTCAACATCTGGACAAGGTGTTTCGTTTGCTCCGATAGGTTCTTAGTGTCTCTGGACGCGGAATGGACGACAAACTTGATGAACGCCCATACCCGGATGTTGGATGCGAGAATGTGTGGTTTCGATTGGATATGTGCGACGGTATTGTCTTGGAGATCAAGAACGTCGGACCAGGTGCCACTAGAACACACGGAGGTATACAACCCCGAAAATTCCTCAGTGCACTTTCTCAGAAGACCGGTCAAGACGAAACGTGCGGTGTCTAGTTCGAACTCGGAAAGCACAGCAGGGGAGAGTGGTATTGCTTTCGTTTTGCCTTTCCCGTTAGTTGGAACATCTTTAACTGTAGGTGTCGACGACCTCGAGAGCGACGAAAGTCGTTCAGCACGTTCCCAAATGCCATCCAAAACTGTCGAAGAGATATCACTTCCAGATTCCCTGTCCTCGAGTGATTGTAGAAATGCCGCCCATTCGAGCTCTATACCATTAGGAGTGGGTATTGTACGGGACTTCGTCTTGTCCTTCTCCATCGTCGCCAAACATCGTTCCAGAGCTGCGTTGACAACCCCCCTAAGACCCGCATGACCAACATTATCAACCAAACTCGTATCTTCCCCATCGGATATCCAAGCATGACGACACTGCTCCCCGCAGAACCAGACTCCCGCATTTGCTCCATTCCCGGCTCCATTCTTTGTCTTACCATTTGGCTTCCCACAGTCGCCCACTTGTTGAGGTTCGAGCGGGACACTTATACTCCAGCTGCTCTTCCTTGCCACTTCCCAAGACCATGCAAAACACCATGCGCAAACTTCCTTTCTAAATTTTCGGCAAACAACGCTGGCATAGGGCGCTTTGCATGAGAGAATTAGGGTATCTTTTGGTATATGCTTGGATGCGAATGCACCACGACCACCGTAAGGCGTTTCGGCGATGGTGAAGTAGGGTGAAGTTGGACCTGGAGACATGGGAGATCGATAGGGGGTAAAGGGTGAATAGGGAAATGAACGAGGCGCTGCTGGCAGTTAGCACGTTTGTCTCGGAAGAAAAGGAGATAAGATAACGTTTTTTCGCGAGGCGCGGATGTGATTGGTTGTTCTGTAATCTGATAATTTAGGAAATCACAATCTTATCCTTCGCCTCGGGCAGTACACGATAAACGAAAACAAAATAATTTTATTGATCTTCCTGCATTACACTGTCCGACACACTTTGCGTGTTAACCGTTTCTCAACCCTGCCTTGCGTTGATGATGTTTACGAACTCGGGCTTGAGGGAAGCACCGCCGACAAGGAAACCATCGACATCGGGCTGAGTGGCTGAGTACACCCGCGTATCAGTTACAATGTTTACAGGAAGAATGACAGCCATATTGTACGTACCGAGTTCCTTGCAGTTGGCAGCAGTAACACTACCACCATAGATTATCCTGGTTTCCTCTGCGACGGCGGCAGAAACCGCTTTGGCAAGGAAGGCGCGGACCTCGGCTTGAGTCTCCTGGGCCTGAGCGGAGGTGGCCACCTTCCCGGTACCGATGGCCCAGACGGGCTCATAGGCGATGACGATGTTCCTAGTTCCGATTATTTAGCATGCGGCCCTTTCTGATACTGCGAAGGCCGAAACACACTTCCAGTCTTCAAGCTTAGTTACAGCGATGACGGGAGTGAGCTGAGCCTCATTGACAGCACCGGTCTCTCCGGCTTCGCGCTGCTGGAGAGTCTCGCCAATGCAGAGGATGACCTTGAGCCCGGAGTCGAGGGCGGCGCGGACCTTCTGCGCAACGAATTCGGAGGACTCGCCGAAGATAGTACGGCGCTCGGAGTGACCTGCGTTTACATTTAGTTCACCATCATCATGACATCGTTACATAGAAGAGAAGAGAAGAAGTATGCACCGAGGATGACCCAGGGGATACCGGCGTCAACCAACTGCTTCGGGCTGCGCTCACGGACATACATCAGTCAACCCATACATCCTTATGATGGAAAATCTGCGTACCTGATCTCACCAGTGAAAGCCCCGGAATCCTTGGGGTACAGGTTTTGTGCGGAAACGGCAACGTCTGGCCTCACGCTTGCCTTGACGGAAATGAGGTAGATAGCGGGAGGAGCAATGACGACCTCTGTTTGGTCAAGGCGTCATCACATCGAACGAAAAGCACATGTCTCGTTAGTACAAACGGCCTCTATCTGCGAGGATTGCGGTTTGGTGTAGAGACGCGTACCGGTGTTGGGGTCCAAAGTCGCGGAGTTGAGGCCACCAACGAGAGCGGACTCGGTCGCCCTGTTGATAGGGTTCATCTTGAAGTTGCCTCCGACGAAGAATTTGCGTGGCATTGTAGGTGGTGTAGGGATATTGGTGGGTTAGAGTGAAGGAGGAGGTGGATCGGATGTGGTCGGATGTGATACTCAGTACTCAGTGCTGCTGATCTAGAGGATCCTGGATGGTGTGATAAGATTAGGTGTACTTGGCTTGATTCGGGCATCAGTGATCACATCATATCTCCATCAACCTGTGGTAGTCCAAAATCAGCACCCGAAACGACCAGATAGACTCTATCACTCACCGAAACTAGTCATAAAGTGCTGGGGGTGAGTCTTTATACCCACTCAGCACTGAACAAGCCCCAGGTAAATCCGTGACCAGAAACCATCAGCAACACCAGAAATATTCCAAATGTCATCCCGATCTCATGATACAGCTACCAAAAACTTCACTACAACAGTTATTACAGAACCTACAAGTCCCTTATCACACCCACAGTTACATTGATCGCGTAAGTGGACTGCTCGCACGTATCGACTCGCCATAATAATATATCCACACTGGGAATGGAATTCCCAATATTGCACCCAGTAGTGCCAAGACCTGCCGCCGTTCACCGACGCCAATTCGCAGCCAACAGAAAATCACGCAAAACACAAAGTGCCAGAGGTGGGTAACAACTTATTAGCCTTGCCAAGGTACATGATCTACGATGGTTAACACTCACCGTATTCCCATAGCCAAGTCCCAACCGGTTATACATATGTTGGCCGAATAGCGGGAACGAGAATCCGAGCAATGAACGGAAAACCTGCATTTCTCCGGCGGTAAGTAATTCACTTATCAAGAGTAAGTTTACGTAACACTTCTTGATGCGCTGACATGAAGGGTAGCAAGGAGATAGGGGCGGAAGAGGACGTAGGAGGAACAAAAGATCTGGAGGACTTTGAATGACGAGTTGGAAAGTGCTCACCATTGATGCCGCGACCGCACTTGCAGCGTATGTAAAGGCATCGACGAGGTACAATTGGATGGGAAGACTAGCAGTCATCGTTCGTATTGCGGCGGAAAACGGGCATTTGACCATTAAGCGATGTCTTCAATACAACCCGGCGACATAATCAGGAAATTAGGACCTACAAATTTGTCATAGTGCCTAAGATGCACATCAAAACAATCAGAACACAAGAACGATGTCAGTATGCCTTCTTGCCCGACGTGATGGGACGTTGACATGCCAAAACCAAAGATTCCAGACCCAATGACCGGCATAATCCAATGGAGTTTCGCCTGCGCGGACCATCCATACCATCTATTAGCGGGATGATACAGTAAAGGTCAGCCACCATATTCTCACACAATGACAGAAGCCTCAAATTTATAGCTCACAGTAGGCCGATGGGAATAAAGAACGAGCCAAAAAAGAGTGCTGGCATCCGCATTTCAGGTTTGCCCTTGCCACCGTTTTTCAGCGCCAGCTATGCGAAATTCAAAATCGTTAATTCATGTGCCTTAATCCCAAAATGGATGAGTAGAAGAAAATCGAAGAACATACGTAGGCATAAGTTCGATTGGAGAACTTGGCACCGATGACGGTTGCTATTATGAATCCAATCCCTAGGCCAAGATATGCCAAACCCGCAACGCTGGGTTTGAATCCGTACGTGTTTGCGAAGAGCCCTAGTAGGATCATGATAAATTGGGTCAGCTGAGGAGAACCAGCTCGGGGGTGAATATGACGTACCTCCAAACGTCGTGAACATCATGAATGTAATGCCTATGCGTGCAGATCGCATCAGCATCAGCCCTTCGACAGTACTTCTCCGCCGTGTTAGCTCACCATACATACTATATACTCAGACGTTAGCGTGCAGATAGTCAGATGAGTGACAGATACCTACAAGGCCATGTAAAGGCTGAGAATGAAACAAATGAAGCTTCTGCAGAGCAGCGTTGCGGGCCTCTTCAGATTAAGCCAAATGACCGACAGGAGGTTGCTCCCGTTCCTAGGGATTTCACACGACAGCGCCATTGCTCTTTCCGTATCACCCATCTTCAGAGCCTTGCGATATTGTAACACCGGCCCATACGTCTCTTTGAGCAATGAAATGCCAACCAAGGCTGCGAGTCCACACAGACCTATCAGTTGCATTTACCCAAGTTTGTGTTTTAGTAAGGGAAGTCGTCAGCTCTAAGATTGTGCATCTATCCCCGAAAGATCTCGGGAAAAGGCGAGGCGGGGTAACACACCTGCGAGGAAGATGAAGAGATATTTAACACCGGCACGCTCGGTAATGATGCCCCCCACGATGGGTCCCATGATTGGTCCTATGAGCGGTCCGAGGCTGTAAATGGCCATTGCGGAGGCGCGATCATGCTCAGAGAATAGGTCGCCTATCGACCCTGCGCCACATGCGAAAGGTGCACCTCCTGCTAGCCCGCCTGATTATACCGAGTTAATGGTAATGTGGGGTTACATGGAATGGAGGCAATATACCGAGGAAGCGGAATGCAATGAGGACCCCGACACTTGGAGCGAATGCGCAACCAAGATGGAAGGCCATGCTGAGGAGGTTGCCTATGTGAAGGACCTGTCAAAAGACCATTATGTTGCTGGGTTCATTGAGCGTGGTCTCTCCATACATACCCACGTACGGCCGTACATCTCTGACATCGGTGCAAGAACAAGGGGCTATACATCATCAGGCAGAATTCATGGCGCATATAATGAGGTAGCTTACTCCAAGTGCATTAGAAAGCAAGAATATGCTCAACGTCATAGCAGAGACCGTCGAGTTGGTGATATGATATTTCTGTGTGAGGGCCGGTAGACCAGGTGCCATGAGTGTGCTCGCAAAGGGTGTCAGAAATGTATATAATGATACCTATACATTATTGAGCTGTATTAGCATTGTGGAAGCATGCCAGATACACTACTTACGATCGCCGTGGCTGTCCATTTTCTGCGAGAGCTCCAGTTCCTTGCATTGTCTGAATCCATCTCCCAATCGTCCTCGCTTGCCGTAATGTAGTGGATCTCATCGTGACCTCCGGTCTCTGAACTCGTCTTCTGTGAACTCGATGGCATGGTTTCAATGTGCTTGTCGTTCACCGCGGAATTGGGTGGTGTCTCTAGTTCGACTCGTTGATCAGCCTTGGTGGACATATCGCAGGGCAAGAGTGCTGCTGATACGTGACAAGAGGAAGATTGAGCGAGGGACAAGAGATCAGGGAAAACAGGCCGCGAGTGTGTGGGTGGCTTTTTGAATGTCTAAATACTTGACGTTTTGGCGCCATGGAGTAATAAGAAAGCACATTGCTAATTCGTTTTGTTTCAGAATACCAAAGGTTGACGTACCCGTCCATTTATTACTGTATGCGGGACATGTAGTTCCTCATTCAATGTTTGGATGACCTTTTAGGCGCCATGACCAGAATCTTTGTTAAAGATAGATGTTTTTGTCCGGAGGGTTGAATCCCCTGATTTTCTTTGCAATGGCTGGTGTTGAAGGCGCACCCGTGAAGGGAAACAACTTGTAGATTGACATGATAAAGAGGTGATTTTTGGCCATGCACGGCAGGTGTGGGGTTCATGTCACGAACCTGCACAACGGGTGGACCTTGGGATGGGCTCCCTTCAGTTCTGCTAGGAAATCTTTCGACAAACCTGACTGTTGGTGCATGTTCTCTTTAACCCTTGAGTCATTTTTGTCAACATCGTCTGGATCTGGTCTGGATCTGTCAGTGTATGGTGAAATAAACATTCCTGGACAAATCTTGGCGGGGATGTGGAGTTATGATTAAAGGCGCATGGGAATATGTGGGAATTTGTGCGTCGCCCGTTGATTCCATCTTTAGCTGATCCCAGATCTGGTGCCCCGCATGCTGAAGCACGTGTACTTGAAGATACTTCTAACTGGAGTCACTCTTCAGTTGCCTACCGCCCATGGATTCAAGGCTCGGATAACCAATATTGATGGACGCCACGTTACGGCAAGTGTTGCGTTGATTAAGCTAGTCTCCTCGTTCCTCGCCTTCGACTCAACTCTTTGTATGCGTCCATGTGAGCTTTTTGTTCCGGGAAGTACGGGTACGGGAGAGGGACATGTTTGTATCCTTGCGAAGGGTGCCGCGGGAGGGCGAATTGCGAAGCGATAACCACCAGCTCAAAACTACTGGCCATGGAGTATAGGGCTCTGAAATAGAAGAATCGACGTCCTACTCGATTTCAACGGTATGCGTTAATTCTGCTGCACAGAGGATTGATTCAAGGCGTTCAACAACACAGGTCCGTATAGCGCGGGTATCTAAAGTGGCTCTTGATACCAGTCACTTCACGGTATCCCTCTGCTTTGATCGTCTGTCAAGCCGGCTAGAGCCACTGTTTCGACAACGTGAGTCTCCTAAGACTCAAAGGTAGCCCCATTACAGATCCTCAATTCGCTACGTCGAAATGTTCATTCCGGCGTAGTCCGGCCAGTCTCCTCAGTGTGTGCAGGGTTGTGTGTTGGGGTTGTACATATTTCAGGCGGGAAGACACCTAAAGACACCATGTGACGGTTTCCAAGAGAAGAACGGGCACAGCATCCCTGCATTTCATCAGAGTTCGGCGCTGTAATATAAGTAGTTCTCGAGGAACCTCTTAAAGACCGGTGCTATGTCTTGGATCGAGAGGGGTAGGTCGCATCGAGCGAAAGCTTTTCACGCACGCAAATACGGAGAGTCCAGCTTCGTCTCGGTGTACGCTCGGGTGGATAAGACACTGCGAGGAAAGGTTGNTTTGACTCAGCAGCTGCCTGCCCCATGGGATGTGCTATGGCAGAGGCTGCAGGAGTGGGCGAAGGAGCAGGTGCTACTGAATTTGCAAGAATTTCGGCTGGCAAAACCAAAGCAGTATTGGGATCCATCGGGGGCTTGCAAGGCTTGGGGGCTTTTCCCATTGGGCATGAGGGGGGCTGCTGGCTTGCCTGCTGATGTTGTGGAGGCTGAGCATGATGATGGGAGGTGTCCTGGTGCCCCACAGTGAAAACAATTGGATCCCCTGGGCCGCTTGGGCGGTGCTGGAGCAGGTTCATCTACGAGGCGACGCTTTGAGGGGGAGGACAGCGACTGAAGGCCTCTGGCTGCCTGGAGGGCTTGGCGCCCTACAATGGCAGTGACACAGGTGTGGTCAAGTGTGGAGTAGTCGTGGGACTTGTCAATGTACGCGAGCTCACGTTGTTCAATGTCATATTCAACAGCCACGGCCCAGCTCCAGCGGGCAGCTACTCCTAGTACAATTTGGTGATGATCTCGAAGCGCATCAGCTCGTTGGTCCCCATGTAGTCTTCTCACTTCTCTTTCAACCGCTACTGAAACACTACACCAATCTTGCATTGAAATGTTCCTGTCCTCGGTACGGTCTGCAGGCTTGGTCAGGAGGGACGATAACTCGGCTAGAAGGGGTGATTCAGCCGACTTCTCGAAGGATGACTTGAGGCGCGAGGTGAGGGTGATAGCGGCATACGAGATGTAGTTGAGTCGCTGTATGGCTGAGATGACCCGGGGAGGGATGGCTGTGGTACACAGGGGGCAAGGAGGGCAGTCAGAGAGTTGTAATAGACGGGCAACGAACAAAGCAGAGGAGCGTGGCCTTCAGCCTTTGAGGTGCCATGAGCGGGCCTTCAGCCAGTGACGAGGAGCAAGCAGGGCTCTACCCAGGTCGCTTCATAAGGGCGCTTGTGATCGAGGGCCTCCAGCCTACAGGCCTGCCGCCATAACAATGATGCAAGAGGAGGACGAACAGGCAAGGACTTACGCAGTTGTAGCGGATTCACTTTGTGGCCTGGGACAATGGGCGGGAATTTGGATTTGCCAGCCAAGCTGCTAGTACCCAGTGCTTGGTCTTGTGGTCCCAGATCTTCATCATCTATGAAAAGCTGCTGAGGAAGAGTGGGTACTGCAGTGGGCAGGGGAAATGGGGAGGCAGGAATTCCTCCTGAAGGGTTGGCTGCTTGTGCCTGAGAGGCTGCTGTCCCAGCAGGGGTTGAGGCTGCAGGATGGTTTGTGTTTGGCACCTGAGGGGAGTGGATGGAATTGGCAGTCACTTGGGGAAGTTGCGGAGGATTCTGAGTGGCGGTGATGGGTGCCTGCGCATTGGGGGCGGGCACATCGAGGGAGCCTTGGGTTAAACCAATGCCAGAAGGTCGGGGTTGGGGGTTAGTGGAGGGAGAGGCTGAATGCTGGGAGTGTGCGGGTACTTGGGACCCTGGAGGGGATGGTAACGCGTCGTTGTTGGTGGGCCTAGAGGACCCGGGCAACCCTGGGATGGCTAAGTTATGTAGTAGGTGTGTCATTGGAGGAAGAGTGCGGGAGGCTGAGTGTGATGAGTGAAGGGTAAAGAGTGACGGGTAAGAGTGATAAAGCGACTATGCTAGGAGGTGCTGGTGGCAATTGACGTCGGGTGTCGAGGTCGGTAATGGAACGAATGAGTGGAAGGGAAAGGTGAACGTGTCACCTTCGCTTTGCTGGACGCTGGGTGCCGGCAACTTCCGTCCGCTGGCACCCTTGCTCAATCGTCCCCAAGGCACAAATGTCTCTAAGTGATCTAGCGCTTGAGTCGGAAATTACCGTGAATTGAAGATTCAGGGCCGAGACACCGAGTGTGGTATCTCTCGAGTTTCTCGCAGGGTACGTACTCCTCTGATACCGTGGTTAACATGTCCTCTCTGTCGTCGTCGCTCCGCACAGACCGCTACACTAATATAGTCCCACAGAACGAAAATGCTATCAACGGGTGCTACTTCCGACTCGAGACGCGTCAACACTCCCAAAATACCCATTTCGTGGGATAATAGGAGAATCTACGTGGTACGAGGTGATATGTCAGAAGTATTTTTGCCGGCCGCAAGACTGCGTCACTTGTTGCCGCGCTGCTTATACACACGAATGCTGTAGAGGCGCCGATGACAATACAGTCGCAGCTCCACCTTATATAGGTTCTCCAAGTCCGACAATTCCCACTAACCCCTTGACGAGGCATCTTGCGTTGGCTTTTATACACCATAGAAAGCTCGAGTCGGTGCCAGCGCGCGCAAGAATGAAATTCCCAAATCCTTTTCGACCGGAACCTGCACCCCCCGGATTCGGTACTGGGAAGCTTATACCAGAAGACACTGCACCGTACGTGATTGCCACTTATTTGTGATACTGATTCTGATGCCGAGCTCTTGCTAGACTTCTCTCAAGGTTGATATTTGAGTGGCTTTCGCCGTTCCTGCGAGTTGGGTACTCAAGGCCGTTAGAGAAAGAAGGTATGACGCATACCCTGTTTGCCCCTATTCTGCTGACGTCTGTTAGACTTCTGGGAGCTGCCAAATCCGCACCTCACTGGTTCCATCAGTGATCAAGTCGAACAAAATTTCTACGCTAGATGCCCTCCCGACAGACGCCCTCGGCATCTAAGCCGTCAATTCCCCGACGCCCAAAATGACATCCATGACGACACCAACGACATAGAAAAAGCTCAACCTGATTTGGAAAGCAAGCTTCGTGACTCCCCTGATTCTGGTGCTGCTTCACCTACCCCTGTCGAGTCTACCGAGGACACTGGAAAGTCAAAGCAGGATACTCAAACTAAGCACTCCAGTCGTAAGAAGAAGCCGAAGTCCGCATATGACCAGTCTTTGTTCAAGGCCATATTTAAGACGTTCTTAAACCGGATATGTCTCGCTGGGATATTAAAGATTTGTTCCGGTGTGCCTTGGGTCCTTAGAAACGCGGAAATCCATCTGACGACGTGGTCTAGATACCCTCAAAACTACGACCCCCCTCCTGACCAAGGTTCTCTTATCTTGGTTGACGGAGTCATACATATGGATCCGTACGACCGAGCAACAGCATGTTGCGCTTGGGTTGAAGCAGCCGCGGGGCATCGGATATGGTATTGGACTTGCAATTGGATTATTCGTCATGCAAGGTATGTTGTGTCTTCCAAACCAAATTCCTTTACTTACGTTCGACTCTAGAAGCAGCAAGTTTGGTAAGTCTCAGGGTACCGATTTCCAGATTCAAACCTAATCTAAGGTGCAGATGAGTAATCACTATATGCAGAGTACGTGCGCATATACGTTACCCACCTGGCTTTGCATTGACCCATTTCGCAGCAAGCATGACGAATGGACTCCTGATCCGGTCAGGGGTAGGCATTTCGCTCCTCGTGGAAAGCTACTGTGTTGACGAGTTCTCTACCTTTTTTTTTTAGCTTATTGGAAGCATATTCCGCAAATCCCTACGCTTGTCTGGACGGGCTCGGATAGAACACAGCGTTGGGAAGATTACAACCATGATATCTACAGATACCAGTCGGTTGGACCGGTTCTCGGCCTTTGGGCACAAGTAAGTGACGATTGTCTCTCGACGGTTGGGAGTCTGAATATTTCAAGTCTCTGGGTTTCTCCGATTCAGATCATAATTGGCGTTGGTCTGCTGCTGGGAAACGTAAGTATATGTGTGTTTTCAACGAGCTCACCGGCTCACCATCGTTTCAGCTGGGCTATTCGGCCCTTGTCGGCCTAGGTGTCTTGCTCCTGGCGTTCCCAATTCAGTTCAGTCTCGTGAAGGTCATGTTTGCTCAGCGGAAAAAAGGAGTCAAGATCACAGATACCCGAATCCGGCTGACAACCGAGGTCCTTCAAGGCATTCGTCTTATCAAGTTTTATGCTTGGGAAGAATTTTATACACATCAAATTGGGGATTTGCGCCGGAGGGAGACTAAGACGATCAGGAAACAAGCGTGAGGGCTGTTTTCACATGCATTCCTGTCGTGACACTGACAAGAAATGTAGTATTGCTCGGTCGTTGTTAATTGCTCTGGTTACGTTCATTCCCGTCCTTGCGGCGATATTATCATTTGTAGGTCTTTGTAGTTTTCGTGCCCGTTTATGTTCTAATCATGAAATCAGATCACCTATGCGCTCAGCGGTCATGATCTAAATATTGCCATTATTTTCAGTTCTCTTCAACTCTTCAATGTAAGTCTCATCCCTCTCCTTACTTGTCCGCCTGCACTAAATCATTCTGCCAGGTCATCCGCATGCCTCTCATTTTCTTTCCTTTCGTCCTGTCCAGTCTCTCGGATGCCCTGGTTGCTTTAGGGCGCATATCGAGTTTTTTAACTGCGGAAGAACTTCCAGAACCACATAAGATTGTACAAGAGAGGGAGTGCGCTGTTGAAGTTGATGGTGATTTTACGTGGGAGACCGTGCCTAGTGCGCTCGTGCGGGCTGCAAATGCAGGGTTCGCAGGTGGGAGGGAAAGGGAAAGGGGTGGGGCGGTGGGGAGAGGCGGGAGAGGCGGAAGGAATGGAAGGAACAAAAGAAAGGTTGGTAATGGCGATGCTGGGGGTAATGCGGATAGGAAACGTCGGGACTGGTGGATGTTTAGGTCGAAGAAAGAAACCGTTTTGGAAGGCTTGCCTGTCTCAAAGAAGGATATTGATGCTAGTGAGGGTAATGACGATCAGGATGAGGATGAGAAAGTGAAGGAAGAGAGCTCTGAAAAAGAGAAAGGGAAGGAAGATGAGAAACCGTTTGAGTTGAAGGGGCTGAGGATGGTGGTTCCTAGAGGCGCGTTTGTTGGTGTTGTAGGACGTGTTGGGTCGGGTAAGGTGAGGATTTTATGCCCCTGTTTTTGGTTCAGTGAGACTGATACGTATGGTCATATGATCTAGAGCTCGCTTCTACAAGCAATTATCGGTGAGATGAGGAGAACACGTGGCGAGGTTCGTGGCTTCACAACACATTTTTTGGGTTCAAGCTTATAAATATCGACAGGTTGTCGTCGGAGGGTCCGTAGCTTATGTTCCCCAAACGGCTTGGATCAGGAACGCGACTTTAAGAGAGAATGTTGTCTTTGGTCAGGAAGATGACGAAGTCAGGTACGCTACGATTTTATCGTTCAGGACGGTCCGAATCAAGGATTAATGTGTTCTAGATTCCGGGAGGTTATTAAAGCCTGTAGCCTGGAGCACGACCTCGAGGTTCTGCCCAATGGCGAAGAAACGGAGATCGGAGAGAAGGGTATAAACTTGAGCGGTATGTTGTTTTAGGCATCAAAGCATCGCTTGTTCCTGATAGGTTTTTGCCTGCAGGTGGGCAAAAGGTATGCCGTTCTTCCCAAGTGGGATCCCTACGACATGGGTTCTGATAGGTTTGGTGCGGTCTAGGCCCGAGTATCATTGGCAAGAGCGGCGTACGCAGACGCTGACATTGTGCTGCTTGACGATCCTTTGTCAGCGGTGGACGCCTACGTTGGCAAGGCGATTTTGGAGAATTGTTTGACCGATGGCCCGTTGGCAAAGAAGACGAGAATCTTGGTTACCCACGCGTTGCATGTGCTCGATAAGACGGACTATATCTATGTTATGGATGAAGGCATCATCATCGAGGAGGGGACTTACGAGGTTTGTGGCTAGGTGCTCTTCTGCCTCCGCAGCTATTCATGATATATGAACAGGACTTAATGCAAAACAGCGTCGTCTTTGCGCGGCTCATCGAGGAGCATGGAAACCTTGAACAGGAAGACGAAGATGCAGACGGCCACCCAAACAATAAGCACAAAGCAAAGGATGAGAAGGGCGACGAGGGCGGTAACGGTGGCGCAGCTAAGAAAGGCGCGGACTTAATGCAGATTGAGGAGAGGAATACAGGTGCTGTGACTTGGGATGTGTATAAGCGCTATCTCCAGTTTGCCGGCGGTGTTATATGGGCGCCAGTTGTGATCGTGTTACTGACTTTGACACAAGGAGCACAAGGTACGTCTTTTAGTCGAGTGCATATAATGCTGCGAACGCTCGACTGATGTAACGCCACTCTTAGTTGCCAATAATCTGTTCCTGGGTTTCTGGACGTCGCAGAGCATCCGTGGGTTCAAACAAGGAGACTACATGGCCGTATACGCGAGTTTGGGTGTTGCTTCGGCTTTGTTCATGTTCTTGCTGAGTTTTAGTTTCGCGTGAGTGTTTCTTCGGTCTCATATTTGCTTCTGTGTTACATGCTGACAATCTCATGCAGTATCTTGAGTCTGTACGCAAGCTTAAATCTGTTCAGGGCTGGCTTGAAAAGGGTGCTGCGGTCCCCTACGTCGTTCTTTGATACCACGCCGATAGGTACGCGACCTGCGGATTGTGCAATTAAGTGAATTGAGCTGATCATTGGCATTGTTCATGACAGGGCGGATCCTTTCACGATTGTCCAAAGACCAAGACACCCTTGATAACGAACTCTCCATGACTCTCTTGCAATTCTTAAACACTTTCAGCTCTATCCTTGGAACAATTGCTTTGGTCTTCTACACTTTCCCTTATCTGGGAATACTCTTTGGCCCAATGGCAGTCATGTACTACATTGTCGCTTCATATTACCGAAAGTCATCCGTAGAAACGAAGCGATTGGACTCTCTGATGCGTTCAACCCTATATGCATCTTTCTCGGGTAAGGGCTTAGACACACTGGTGAAGTCGGCGACTGAAAGACTTTCACAGAATCGTTGACGGGGTTATCGACTATCCGTGCCTTCAAGGAACAAGTACGTTCGATATGACTAAACTATGGATCTGTCATTCATTGCTGGCAGAAACGGTCGATTCGAGATGCAGAAAGTGGCCTGGACATGGAGAACAGGGCTTATTATATGACAATCTCTATCCAACGTTGGCTTTCCGTCCGTCTAGATCTGTTTGGAAACATCTTGATCTTTGGCATTGGGTTATTTGCGGCCGGGTTCAGACACTCGGTCGACCCATCAAAGATCGGTGTGGTTCTGTCCTACACTCTTGGCAGTGGGTATTTTCTTATTCTACTCGGTGTATCAATGTGAAATGCATGACTCACTTTCATTTAGTTACGCAGGTCTTTTGTGAGTGATGAGCTACATCTTCTCATACCCATGTGTTGACGCCACCGTTCGTCAGCCGAAATGGTGTCTCAATTTGCACAAAATGAGCAGAACATGAACGCAGTGGAACGTGTGCTTCATTATACTGAGTTGCCTCCTGAAGGCGTCCCAGTGAAGCCGGATGACCCTCCGCCTTCGTGGCCCACTAGCGGTGGGATCTCGTTTAAAAATGTGGAACTTGCCTACCGACCTGGGTTGCCTCTTGTGCTCAAGGACGTGAGCTTCGACGTCAGGCCTGGGGAAAAGGTGCGTGTTAAAATCTTTGAATCATGTTCATTCATAACCCATCCGTTTTGAAGGTTGGTATCGTCGGACGCACTGGTGCAGGTACGTCAACACAGAGCTTTCACTAATCGGCACCGTAGCTAATTTACCTCGTAGGCAAAAGTTCTCTCCTCCAAGCATTGTTCAGGTATGTATCTTCTCTGTTGGAAACTCGATTACGTGCTGATTGTTGTCAGAACGGTAGAAGTTAATTCTGGGAAAATTGAGATTGACGGCGTCAACATCCGTGACGTTGGGCTTGATACTCTGCGCAACCGACTCGCACTTGTACCGCAAGACAGCACTCTATTCTTGGGCACCCTGAGAGATAATCTGTATGCGTCCCCTTTTTCAGCTCTCGGTATCCTCTGACATGGAGCAAAGGGATCCTCAAGGGACAAGGACAGATGCCGAGCTAATATCCGCTCTACAGCGAGCGTGGTTACTGCCTCGGGATGGAGGTTCACCCAATCCCGCAGCAGAAATTAAGTTCAGTCTCACTGCTACTATAGGAGATGAAGGTTGGTCTGATCAACGATGTTGACTTCCACGATGAAGTGAACTGATTCGGGAACGAAAGGCTCCAATTATAGTGCGGGCGAAAAGCAACTTCTTGCACTTTGTCGAGCGCTTGTCAAGAATAGTCGAGTCATCGTTCTTGACGAGGCGACAAGCAGCGTCGACGTTGAAACCGACGCCAAATTGCAGAGAACGATTCAAACGGAATTTGCATCTTCAACCTTGTTGTGTATCGCTCACAGACTAAACACCATTGGTATGTTGCCCTCACCCCAAACATGGAGCTTATCCTTGGTGCTGATGCGCTATTTTAGCCTATTATGATCGTGTCCTCGTCATGGATGGTGGTAAAGTCGCAGAGTTTGACACCGTCTTGAACCTGTTCGACAAGGAAGACTCGATATTCCGTTCACTTTGTGATGAGGCGAACCTTACACGAGCAGATATCCAAAGAATAAGAGCCGATCATGGGGCGTTAATTGGGTCTGTGGCTTTGGAGTCCTGATTGAAAATACTCTATAGACTTAATTTGATTTTACCTACGTGGCCTTTGTCGCGTATTTCCCTCCCACTTTGCTGTTGATGGTGCTGTATACGCCGTAGATTTAGATGACCATACTGTACGCTGCATGATCTGATAGGCCTTGGAGTTTTGTTTGATTGCAATGATGCTCGCAATTTCAATGCACACACGCGAGAAATACAATTGATTTAGCAATACAATCGTGTTTCAATCATTCTGATGTTACATTTGTATTTACACGAGCACATACACAGCCAAAAGGGACATTCAGACTGCATGGCCTGGAAGTCAGATTGGTGCAGAAAAGATCAAGACCAACTCACGTTGTTCAAACCTCCAGCATTGATTCCTGCCATTCCATTTACTCCAGACCTGCACGCGTGTTCCTGGAGACGCATCACCATGGCCCGAGAGATCGATGTTAAATCGGGTGCCAGGAACAAAAAGCCTACATGCAGTGAGCTGGGGTGTGATGGTATTTCTGGTATCGAGAAATAATAGACTACCTGAAGACGGTGGGATCTTCTTCGTCCGGCCTGATATCCCATTCGTACACGAAATCAACAGCAACAACAGGAGCCCCATCCCTGGGATTCTCAGTAATGCCAGCATACTTTCCGCTTCTCAAGTTCCTCAGGGTAAAGCGGCCATTAGATTTGTCAACGTGCCACTATACGGTCGTTAATATGACGTTAAAAATGTGGGGCGCCAACAACCTTTTGATTGTCACCATGGTGAGATGGCCATCCGATGACTAGAAATTTGTGTCAGTCTCTTGAAATGTATAGTTTACGCACGAGTGCTCACTCGAAAAATTGTCTGCACCAGAGAGGTCAATCACGGTGCCCGATTTAGCGTTTGGAAGCTTATAGACTGCTCCAGGGAGAATCATGGTCGGAACTTTGGGGGGTGTCGCGTTCACCGCGTTCACTTGCAATTTTCCCGGAAAAGATCAGGACCGACTCACGTTGTTCAAATCTCCAGCATTGATTCCTGCCATTCCATTTACTCCAGACCTGCACGCGTGTTCCTGGAGACGCATCACCATGGTCTGAGAGATCAATGTTAAATCGGGTGCCAGGAACAAAAAGCCTACATGCGGTGAGCTGGGGTGCGACGGTATTTCCGGTATCGGGAAATAGTAGATTACCTGAAGACGGTGGGATCTTCTTCGTCCGGCCTGACATCCCATTCGTACATGAAATCAACAGCAACAATAGGAGCCCCATCCCTGGGATTCTCAGTAATGCCAGCATACTTTCCGCTTCTCAAGTTCCTCAGGGTAAAGTGGCCATTACATTTGTCAAGGTGCCACTATACGAGCGTTAATACGACATCAGAAGATGTGGGGCGCCAACAACCTTTTGATTGTCGCCACCGTGAGATGGCCATCCGATGACTAGAACATTGTATCAGTCCATTGAAATGCATAATTCACGCACAAGTGCTCACCCGAAAAATTATCTGCGCCAGATAGGTCAAGCACGGTGCCCGATTTAGCGTTTAGAAGCCTGTAAACTGCTCCAGGGCGAATCATGATCAGAACTTTGGGGGGTGTTCCATTCACTTGCAAGTTCCTTGCCTTTAAATACTGGCACAATCTGGCGCGGGTGGACTCCTATGGACTCACCACAGAAGCCTCGATGAATTCTCCAAGGTTCTTGACATCCTAATACGACCACTTATCGATATCGATAGGTAGACCTTACAGGCCTTTCGGCTCAAGTGTTAAGCTCCATTTATACAATTAGGTGCAGCCGACGTTATGGTTTCGGCCACGAAAGCTTCTCCCTGGATCCGATAATCTTCATAGTGCTCAAGGGACAAACACAACGCACTTATCGACATCGATAACGCGATCGATGTCGAGAAGCATTAGCTGGAGGAACCGGGGTACCTCCATCAATTCCTTTTCCGCTTAGTATGTTGACAACTTACCACAAACTGACGACCCCAATTGCAGACACTAGGTTGATGACCTATGACTGATACCTATCTGAAGTTGTGAAGCGTAGTGACGGGTGGGGGCGTCGGATGCATGTGCAAACGCCTCAGCGTCCATTTGACATTTGGGCTTCAACACGAAGGACAAGGGAAAGTAGGTGAAGGTGGATAGGGTGTGCGCTCCACGGTCACTCGTGATCGGTCGATCTCCAGGAGCGGAGCACAGAAGACTCAAGAGAATGATTCAGACGCGGGAATTCCTTGGCAGATCGTCTGATCTTTATACTGATATGGAACTCGTTGGTTTAGGCTCTGCAAGTGTAAGTAGGACATTGAGGCGGGTATGCTGGCTACTCACAAATTCCGTTCGCCGGTCACTGTAAGCCATAGATCAGGATAGTTATTAACTCGAGATGAGTTCTGGCTTCGGGAATTGTGTTTGGTTGTGGTAACTTAAAGTTTCAATGCATCAGTATAATCGACGGTCATTAACATCTTTGTTTCTTATTCACCCAAATGAACGTTTAAGGAAAGGTGGATTACCTGAGAACGGTGCTATTACGATCGTCTGGCCTGACACCCCTTCAGGCTGTATGCGAAGTCAACAGTGATGATTTGAGCGCCGACCGAGACGTCCGAGAATACCAGCATGCTTTTTGCTGCGCATACTTCTTAGCGTATAGTATCAGTAAAATTGTCTATATGACACTACGTTAGTATGAATATGAGAACCAAGGTATTTGGTAACCCTTATCACTTTTGTGAGAGACTTGAGGCAACCGTCCGAGGGCATTTAGTAGTGCCCAGGAAAAGTGCCGAATGTGTATGGCGGTCCACCCGTCCATGCCAGAGAGGTCAGGAACGGTGCCCTATTTTGCCTCTATGGGCCTATAGACCGCTCCGTGGCGAATAACGACTGTATTTAACCAGGAGAATGCTATACCCATGTTTTCTTTACCGAATTTCCCTTACGCCATAAATCCAACTGAAGTTGTTAACTCACTAGATTCTCTGAGTCTGCAAATCCCGGCAAAGCTCTGAGGAAAGGCAATTCTGGCTGCTTTCCTATATATATATAACGGGATCAGTGTCAAAGAATCTTTAATAGGTGGGCAGAAGACCCCACTGGTTGATGTCTATCTCGAACTCCGGATTAGTAGACGGCGGAAGACACAGGAGGCGAATGCAAATATGCTTCATTTCTGGGAAGGGGTCAAAGCTACAAGTTAATAATACGATGTGTTTAATTTGGCTTCGCGAGTGAAGCAAGATCAGCTATCGCGGTCAGTCGCTCGCCTTAGGTTTCATAGATTGGCCATGCCACTATAGAACCACTCTGCATCTGTGATGTCCACAAGTTTTGTGATCACCAAGACGGCTGCTAGTGATCATTATCCTTCTGCGGTGGTACCCAAGCACTCCCAAGCAAGCCTCAAGTAGAGATGCTATTTTTGATTGTTATGTACTGACGAATGTCACTGTGGACTAAATTTAGATGGTGTTGATCGCTAGCCTTGTTGCCTCCGAAAGGAGGGAGGACGGTTAAAGCGTCGGAGGAGACGGTGGATGTGGCTTCATGTCGTGGGTTAGGAAGTAAAATACCGTCATAGTGCGGTCGCATATAGTGCGCTAAAGATGATGTAAAGTTGTGACAGTGAGAATAGGATAATTTAAGGAGCGACGTGAAGGTGGGTTTGCTAGTCCTAGTGGGTAGCAAGCCCTCCGCAATGGTATATATCATGTATTCCCGGAAAGTCAAAGCTTTCATTACAGTCAGGACAAGGATCTTACTGCAGCTCTTCAAATCTCTCTGAGCCGCTCTGCCTTTTTATTCATTATTCATTTCTTTTCTCTTCAAATGGCCCTAGCCTGCGACTTCAACGACAAAACTTCCGGCGTTTCTGTATGTTGAATGGTTTTAATTGTTGCGGGCTGATTTAACGCTGAAGCAGTTTGACTGGCCCTCTGACATTACTGAGGTCGAACGCGTCGCTCTTTCCGCACGGGGAGAACTTCAGCGGGTTTTAAGGTGTGTCACCATAACGGTTTCATATTTTCCGGTGACAGTCATGGGGCCCCTCCAGTGCCTATTTTGCGCGGCCGATTTCCATCACGGTCGTCTACTGCCGTACCTTCTGGCACCCAACAGCCGGTTCTCCAAAGGAGCCGCTCCCTCTTCCCCCTGATCCCCTCGCCATTGTTCAAGCGTCCCCGGAAACCCCTGTTATCCAGAAACGTCAGGTTCATCTTGTATGCTCTGGAAAGGTAGTGTGCACAGCAACCTCAACCGTGCATATAATCTCTCCTTCGGCTGCATATCTTCTCTTGATGGAGAACTATGCAATATGCCAGATGTTTAGACGCATGGAGAGGATACCAAAGTTTGAGCTCTTGAGTGTAGGTGTTGGTCCTCATCATTTTGAGGATGTCGGTGCTGGAGCAAGCCACGGGGCCGTTGGGACACAAGACTTGTGGAGAAGGTATAGGCTAGAGATGCCTTGTTTTAGTTGTGAGATAGTCGAGGTCTTTCCAGATAGGAGAATGTTCAAATGCGGAATCGCGTGGCTCGACGGGGCTGATGTTGAGCCCCTCCAACAGATCGAGAATGCGGAACGATATCCGGATTGTATGACAGTCGCAACTGTGTAGGAACCCGAGAAGGACAATCCAATCTACAGTAGATACAAACATCGTCCTGAATTATTGCTCCACAATCTGTGTAAGCATAAGTTGGGAGGAAGCTGTTCCGTTGATCCGAAGCTATAGCGTAGGGTTGTGATAGAGTTTGTCTCAAAGCTCTTACCTGACTCTTACTAACACCCATGGCAGCAGCAGCCGGTGGTATGCGGTGCGTTCGCGCAATATCGACAGGGGCGGCAAAACCACTCTACGGAACAGTCCCTTCTCACTCGAGCTACATCTTTCTCCCTTCAATGGTGCCTCCGTCGGAGTTTCCAGTTAGACCTTCGACGCCTATCGAACGCGAGCTGCAGCTACGGACAAAGCAATGGGGAACCATTGTCAACTTCGCTTGGACGGGCAAGAATCCGAAAATTACCTGGGACAAGACTTGGGCCACCGCTTTCTCCGTATTGGGCGGAAGACTGGAGATACCCGAAGTGTCGCTGGGGAATATGGATGAGGTGGTGGCAACATTGGAAACGCATGTCCAACACGGTCCTATTGCGCCTAGAACCCATGAAGAAGTCCATCTATACGTTTGCACCCACGGTACACGGGATTGTCGGTGTGGTGAGCACGGTGGTCAATTTGCGCATGCTCTGAAGGAGGAGGTTGAAAGACGGCAGTTGGGTAACCGGATAAAGGTTCGCGAGGTTGGGCATGTTGGCGGTCACAAGTACGTCACCGCTTCGTGGGTGTTTTATCCGTTCTAACTTTCGGAAGATATGCTGCAAATCTACTTGTGTATCCACATGGAGAGTGGTCTGTGCTTCCACACATGTTGGGTTCCGCAACTCAATTGCTCGTCTTTGTAGGCTTGGCCAACTCAGACCGGACGATGTTCCGCGCGTCATTGATGCTATCCTCGGGCAACCCGTTAGGCCATTTATTGACCAGGATTACCCAATCCTTCCAGCTTACTGGCGCGGTCGTATGGGTCTCGGGAAAGATGAACAAATACGCCTTTTCGAAAAATACGATTCCCGAAAGAGTACATAGACACCTGTGTCCTCTACCTAATCATCATAGGGCTTTGTTGATATTTTCAAGCCTGACCCTCCACCCATCTGGGAAACCCGGAGCTTCGCCCTTACTGCCGTCCCACCCCGCTGCCATCATTGCGATCGCGAGTAGGAAGGAACCAGAACCTGGGAAATATGGCGTAGGAACCCTGACACCACCAATTGGCATTCCAACGTCGTCAAATTGGTACAACGGGTTGAGAAGCCAATCTATCGCATGGTTGGCATCCCCATTCCGTGCAGCCGACATCGCGAGCATTGGATAATCCCATCTGCAACGCTCCTTTTAATTGTATCATTGATTTCCTGAGTTTTGCACTCACCCCCAGAAATCTGTCGCGTTCCAGTGTGTCCAGACCTTCTCTGCTGTGGCTTTTGCCATTGCGATATCCAGCCCTTCTGTCGGTGGCAGCCAACCATGCAGACCCACCAAAGCTGGATGATCACTCGTAAATTCAGGATCATCCCAGAAATTCCTTTCTATCCCTTCATATACCATATACGTGCCATTATCGACGGGTAATTCGGCCAAATTTTGCTTCACCTCTGTCCAGGACTGTGGGACCTCTTTTCCCAGCGCATTCATCCACTTCTCCGCGATACCCAACCCAAACCTCCAATACGCGATTTCGAACGCCGGATTCTGCGTTGCATTAGGGCTTGTGTCTTCGCTAACAACAAACATCGGTGGCCCTAAGTCGTACACCTTCGTGCTCTCGTTGAACCAAGCGAATGCCGCCATCCAGTTTGCCGTCTCGCGAACCACGACTTCCCATTTCTCCAGAGTCTCCTTGGTTGGGAAGTTGCGATACTCGTACTCAGCGAAAATGAGAGGATGTGGTTGTTGCCAGATGAGGAGGTTGTTAATTTCTCCTGGAGCTGAGCGGCCAGAAGGATCAGTCATCTTGGGCCAGCGCGCGCCAGAGGACCACCCTTGCTGGATCTGGGACCGCTCGAGGGAGCTTGGGAGGAAGCGGTCGTAGATTGAGCTGGAACGTCGCAGGATGTCCCAGTTGTTCCAGTGCGCCCAATGGGCGGAGTGCCAGAAGTACATCTCTACAGGGATCATTTAGTCGCATAGATGGCGAGCGAAGGTAGAACCTCACCCATATGGAACTTTCTAATGGCAACAGGGCATTGTGTCATTGTACCCGTTGCAATGCAGTGGGAACTCACCCATACTGCCGTTGAGCCCATTGTGTCAGTGCATATGTTCACTTGATCATATGAAACGCACGAACCCAGCCGTTGTTCACTAAACCCGACTACAGGAGAAATGTTCTCAATCATAGTAGTGGCGTGTGCGGTCCTTATGACTCACCTCCTGTGGCGGTGTGTCTCCTGCCTCGTTGACTCTCATGAGGTATCTCGACAAAATAATCCTTCGCTGAAGCTCGTTTGCCCTTGAATCGATCGAGCCGGTGAACACATCAACAAATCCATTATTGGACCAGTACTCCTCCCACACTTTTGCAGACTCTTTGAAAATTTCTTTTGCGGCGGGGACCCGCTCGACTTCTGATAACCCGAACGTCACGGTTAGTGACCATCCACCCTTCGAAGATTTTGGTTGTGGGACGATGATATATCGGTGCGCGACTGAGTTTTCACGTCGAATATGATATGCTTCACCCCCTACTGTTGTTACGAACGTCGCGGAGTCGAGGTCGTGTCGAATGGTGGCACGGTTTGAGGACGAGGTGTGCAAATGAGTCGTGTGGTTGGCCGGGACATCGAATCTTCCAACGAATGGAGCGCTGAACTTGGCTTTTCCATCGCACCAGGGAAAGTCGATGAATACCCCTAGCTGGCCTTTCGCGAGGAGGGAAGACTCTAGTTGGATGGCAACAGTATCGGTTGTGTCCCCCGAGACGACCTTGACCATGATTGGGATGCCTTCAAACGAGAATTTGCTTGTGATGGTGCCACTCCACAAATCAAGAGTCTGTCTAATGTTCTCCAAGTCGTTTTCCGTCACGTTCGTCGCCAATCCCTTACTGTTCAAGAACGCTAAACCGATCCTTCCGAGGTTAACACGATTCGGGTTTGATATCAACCACTGCTCAATCGGGTTCCCCCCGCCGAAATCATATTGGACCGATCGACCATGGTTCAACCAACTCGCGCCTTTGTATGCTTCAACGTCAGCTTGGTTGACACCCTCTGGCAAGCTGTCGTTTTTCCAACCCCAGGAGGAGAGTGTATTGAAAGGGAGGAAGGTTTGGAGACCTGTGACGTCTGCCCCGAAGGCAAAATTCCCGTTGCCGACTTGGATTGGTGTTATTGGGTTTGAAGAAGTGCGGATTGGGTTGTATCGTGTCACGAGGGAGTGCCTGTCGATTTTAGGATTGGATTGAGAGGCGGCGAGAGTTTGGACGACCAGGGAGAAGAAAAAGAGGTGTTTAGGTGGTTTCATGGTGCCGTTGGCCGTTGGGTTGGCAACCTCGGTGCCACATAATATTTATTGGTGGGAGCTCAATGAGAAGCTCCTATGCATGCGGCCCGGCGGTACTTCCTGTGTGTGCCCCATGATGAGTGGTTCTATCATCGAAGGGCGTCCGCAGAAAATGCAGATAAATCGAAAGGGGTTGGGCATTCCGTCATATGATAGTTTGTCTTTGTCAGCATGCCACAAAACCACCAACCACCTTCTAAAATGTTCATCCGGGTCATCGAGAGTCATTTCAATTATGCATAAGATGCCGGCTCTGATCTACATGTGCCTTTTTGTCGGACACCATCCTCAGACTCATCGAGATGGCTACAGGCAAACTCAATTTCCACATCCTCGATGTCTTCACCGCCACCAAGTACTTGGGAAACCCACTCGCTATCGTCCATGTGCCGATCTCACAATCCGCGAAATTGACGCAAGAGCAAAAGCAGCTCATCGCTCGCGAGTTTAACCTCTCCGAGACGGTGTTTATGCACGAAAACCCTCCCGATGCAGCTTCCGACGCGCCCGTAAAGATTGACATCTTCACTACTGAAGAGGAACTGCCATTTGCCGGACATCCTACCGTCGGTTCCAGCTGGTTCTTGCTTTCTGGGCCGGGTAGTTCGGGAGAAGGTCGAAAGGGAATCACGCTGAAAACCAAGGCGGGAGATATTCCTGCTGTTTTTCAGGATTCTGGAAGGGTTCTGTTGCGAGTACCGATTGACTTCAAGGAACACAGACCCATCCAGCTTTCGTCATTCAAGTCTGCCCAACCGAGCCTCCAGGCAGCGGACTACGTAAACGGACTGGAGGGCGCGGAGGCCGTCGCATCCATCGTCAAGGGCATGACTTTCGTCTTGCTCAGACTCAACTCGGAAGACGCGTTGAAGAGACTGCAAGGCATTGCAGAGAGGATTGAGGTGCCATGGCTGGGAGAATGGCAAGGCCATGTCGCGTTATATGCGTTCTATGAAAGGGACGATGGGGTTGTGAGGACGAGGATGTTAAGAGGAGCATGGGAGGATCCGGCTACTGGGTCAGCAGCTTCGACGCTCGGCGGGTGGCTAGGTAAGAGGAAGGGTCCCGGGAGATGGACGATTAGGATTGTACAGGGAGTGGAGATGGGTAGGAGGAGTGACATTGAGGTGCAAGTTGAGGTTGGCAGTGATGGGGAAATTAATAAAATTGAGCTCGGGGGTGAGGCAGTAGAGGTTGCCGGGGGATCCATTTCTCTATAAATGACTGAAGTAGCCTTGGGCTAATTCAATGACATGTCAAGATGGTTGTCTTAATCAAATAGTAAAGATTGTTGATACAATTCGGAGCCTACCTGGGATCCATCATCCCACTACTGAGCCGCGGGTATCCAGTATTCATGACAAAGCCGGCCATATGTGAAAAGCGGCAATGTTGGACGCTAAACGAAGCAAGTCTTTTCTGGCAGTTTGGGAACAGTTACAACCAGTTTAATTGCGCCATTAATCCGACACTCAGTTGTATTAATAAAGGATCTCGGTTGGCGCTGGAAGAGTGAATTTCATCAAGGGGTTGACTCAAAAAATTTGGGATGCAAGAGAGTGGGTGCTGAATTATCGCATCAAGCGGGCGGGAAATCCCATTGACTTTTTTCATGGTTTGGCTTTCAAGGCCGAGGTACGTCTTCCTTCACTCTATTACAGTCACCAACTCTGTCATAACCCATAGCCCTTTGTCCCGTTCGGGCTATGGGGTACGACAGAGTTGACTCAAAGGCCCTGAGCTCGACTTGACTCAACGTCGCTGCCCCAGATTAACGTAAGCCTCTAAAAATGCACCCTGTTCCAGTACCTCTCGACCGACGTCTCCAGGAGGATCTCTGACAACTGTGAGCCTTTACACGAAGCTATGCTTGGATCTCCAACTCACACTTGTCAGTTTGCGGGCTTTACGGGGGGTTTGGACCGCAAGTCGTCGAAGCATGCCTCTTCGTGGAGCTAGCTAAGACCGACTCCGAGGATTTGTATGGCCACTAGGTTGAATGAACACCAGCTAGGTTTCGATAATTACCCTTAGGTAAAGGTGACCAGGGACCCATAACTCAGTTCCACACGGATTGACAGCCGCGACAGCGGCCGCCTCGAGGGAGCGAATCCAAAATGCCCTCAGCGCTGGACTAATGCCCTGATACAAGTTCAGCAAGACACAGGAAGAATACACTTGTACTCTCTTGTGGTATAGCAAAGGATGCTTGGACCTGGAGCCCGGCAGCCAGTTCCTGGAGAAGTGAGTCACTCACGACTTCAAATCCACCTAATTTACAATTCCAAGTTTCTCACAATATTGAACCTAGCTGGAGAAGGATAGCCGCAATTTCGAATAACTTTTCGTTCGTTGGTGATTTTCCCCACATTTGGCGGCATAACGATCTGGGCGGGTGGACGGGAAAAAGCTGAGATCGAAGCCTTAACACTTGCTACCTTAGACTTGTTTGAGAACGGGAATGGCGCATTAACCTTTGCTGAGCAGCGAAGCCACTTCACTGCGTGGGCTGTCGAAAAGTCTCCTCTGCTCGTTGGGATAGATGTACGTAGACTTTAGGCGCTCCCTCAGACACTTAAGATATAATTACGATGCGTAGGTGCCCCATCCAACAAGACTCTATTGACATTTTGCTCAGCCCCCAAAAAAACCGCGGGCGACCATTAATCAGGCACGTCGATGAATCATCCAAGCCGTTTGCCTGGGGCAAGAACCCAGGTAGCATATGGGATCCGTAAAGTCATGCATCTTTCGGCTAGCTCGCGCCACCACTGATCTACTATTGGGGCGTTCCTCGCCTAATATTGGAGGTGAATTCGCCTGTCTTCGTGCAATTTATGCTACTCATCACGCCCGACTTTACAATGGCTATTTTGAGGATCAATAACACATTGCGATTGTGCATGTCAACTTCGACAACCGAAGTTTCAACTTGCACTTTACGTTTTCGTGCTCACCTCGCCCCAAGGCTGACAAGTGCAGAGATTTATGGAAACACGAAGACATTGGCATATTTGGCGACTTTTATCGACGAAAGTATTCTGACCCACAGTACATACATGCATCTCTGCGAGGCAATCTTGGTAAAGCGAGCAGGCGTTTGGGTCGCACAAATGTAACTCAAATCAATGTCTTTTGCTTCCTCAAGGCCTCGAGTTTGATACAATTTCAAAACCAGGCTATTGCTACAGCCTCCTTCGGCTTTTTCGGGGTCAACGGTGCCTTCAGCGGTGCTTCCTCCGCAGCCACTATAGTCCGCATTCTCCTTGAAATAATACAGATGATGTGGATCTGCGCCACCGAATCCTCAGAAGACATGCCGTTGCAGCTCTCTTTGGAAACAAAATATACACGCTTGGCATCAACCTAAACAATAACTGTCACTAAAGCAAGTGAGGCCTTCATCTCCGATGAATACTCCGTGGATCAACCTCTCGCCCGTAGTCTTCTCTCCCTTCTTCAGACACCCATATGATGGAAGAAATGATGTGTCTATTTGTGCCTCATGCGGTCTATTTATGCCAAGCAACACCTTCCGGTAACTTACGCACGACCCTATTATTGCAAGTCGCACGTTGACTTGCTCCATGTATCCTATTATTAAGATGCATTTATGTGGCGAAAATCTACTTCGACAAATGGATGACAACAGCTTCTGTGCTGGCTGTGACTTTTGCCCCATTGGATTTGGAAGAGCTCATGGGGGAGGGTATAAAAGGTGCAATATGTTGCCCTGAAATGACCAGAAACTCCAAACCAGTTTCAGCTAATAAAGCTACTTCTCAAACATGCATTCCAGCCTCGTCATCCTTGCTCTTGCCACCGTCGGCCTCGTCGTTAATGGTGGGCATTATTTCTACTTCTGTTGAAGCAAAGGCTCAACATACCGCTGTCAGGTCTCCCTGCTGGCAACGCTCCAGCCCTAGTACCGCGCGACTGCTCCGCCGAAATCACCGCGTTCAACATGGCGCGTGCTGAAAAACGCGGTCTCGACTCACGATCGTTGTGGTTTGGTCTCCAGAACGTAAGTGGCATACGCGGCACAGCTGCGTCGGCTCAGGCTTCTCGTCGTGCTTCACAGACTACTTGCATCCTCGCACCTGAATCGTCCAAAGGTACGATATTTTGTGTCGAAATTGCTCACATTAAATATTTAAACCGACCCGTCAGATAACTATGTTGCCAGACCGGTGAGTGTCACTTCGCTTTTCCTGATCATATTTCAGAAGGGAACCGAATGCTATACTTATGATTCTATTAGCCCCTTCGTGCTGACATCACTGGTGGACAAACGTAAGTCTTCATACCAGCCAACTCGGAACCTGAGCCCTCACGCACACGATTCTTCGAGGCAGTGGGGTTGCTTTTACCCTTGACGTTGGTCTCATGGACATAACCACCTGTCAACCGCTTCCAAACACCATGGTCGAAGTCTGGTCGGGTAAGTGGCGCGTCTCCTTTACCCATGGTAATGAGCTAATTGTGCATGACCAATTATCTAGCCAATGCATTAGGAAACTACGGTAACTTCCTTCGAGGTGCAGTTCTATCCGAGTCGAATGGTATCGCAGAGTTCCAGACTATCTTCCCTGGATGGTCGGACGGTGCCAACCACTTCAGCATCGCGGTTCATACCGGGTCGAGCCTTTCCACTTCTACTACTCATGTCGGAAAACTCTACTTCACTGACGAGTGGACCACCGTTATTGGTGGCGTTGCCCCGTACAACCAGAACACTCATACCAGAACCTTGAACCTGGACGACGCCGACTATAGAAACGCATTGGCAAAGGGCTACTCCCCTGTCGTTTCGTGAGTTCCTGCTTTAGGACAAATTTCAAAGTTTTTACTGAGATCCCAATAGTGTTACTTCTATTCATGATGACTGGCCGGAGGGTGTCGTCGGAATTATCAGTGAGTTTGACCTGCGTTCGGTCTTATCCCCGAAAATCATTCAAATTTTCTCAGCCGTCGGTGTTAACCCCCACTAAGTCCTTTTGAGGAGGACAGTGTCTCTTAGCCGAAAGATTGAGCTGTTCATTGTGATAGATATGAAAAACAAGCACCTCCTTCCAAGATCATTTTGAAAAATTGCGAGGAATTGTCATTGAACCACTATCAACGCCGGATCTCTGCCGGCGATGAAGTAGCGATAAGCATGAGTCATTTAATACCCGGCGCGTGTTGCCTGGAGGTATAGGTTGATATGGATAGGGGTCTGATAGGTACCATGGGCAGGAGATTACCATGCTTCACCCCACCTTTGTGCTCCCCCCTGCTTTGCGCTTTTCCCCTTCCCATTCTTATTTCGGTCTCATACTTTCCCCATGTATTCTTGCATACCTTAGTTACAATTTTCAACTTTTTCCATGTTCTAATTCGACGTATAGCAAGAGATATAAATTCGGGTACTTGTCACGCCTGCCTGGGGAAGCCGCGTCGGAGTATGGATTTACTGATGCAATCATAGCCTACTTTGGGTCCCTGTAGTGTCGTTCAGCCTACAGACTCTCGAGTTCGGCGCCTTCGGCTGATGTGACGTTTGATGTGACGAGCAAAGCAAGGGGGAGCGCAAAGGTGGGGTGGAGCATGGTATGTCTGATCACTAATATACGCCTCAAGATACTAGAGCTCTATAGGTCCCGGTCGCTTCATCTTCCATTTGGCCCTTCCTTTTCCCTTCGTCTATTGTCGATGAACGGTTATGGTTAGACTAGGATTCCGCGGAGTTGGTTGTGACCGCTCCAACTGGCCATCCAAAGCTTTCACTGAGCTTCCTGCTGGAAATTCGCATATTTTTGGTCGGGACCAGAAATTTCCTTTTCGGTCACCTTTCGGAATCGCTGAATGAATGAATGGCGTCGATTTGCATAATGCTGATTTAAACATGTGACTAATCATAGAATACTAATGCCCTCAGCTCAATTGATTCTCGAGGCGGCGCATCTCCCGGCGTGGTAGGATCCTGGAAGGCAGTATGTGGAGTGAAAACGGCAACATCACCGTCCTGGACCGAATCAAAACTGTCGACGAGAAACGCGTCAGCACTCTTAAGCACCAGCTAATATACCAAAAACCAACCATTTAATCAACACAAATTCATCTGGGGTCATCCCGCGTACGTATTTCCATTGGTGTTTCGGGTTATACTTCACGCCCATAATTTCTCCTTCACGGTCGGGAAAGATGAGCGTGACAGGAAAAGTATCGTTCTTGGGATCGATAGTGCGATAGTCACAAAGTGCAAGTGGCCAGTCGTATGCCGGTTCGCCGATCGGTCGCCACAGGTTTATGATTTGAAAGCGTCGTTGAAGGAGGGCGGGAACATCTTCAGGAGGAAGGTGTCGGTGGACACGAGCGATGGAGGCGGCGGATGTTTGGTCAACATGGACTTGGGCTGCTGGCTGACGATGTTTCGAAGAGTCCAGCTCGCCCTGCCGGCGAAGACGATGTGCTACAAGAGGAGATCAACTAACGGAAGCCAAAAAGGGAAATGAAGAGCATACTGTGGTCAAAAAGGACGACCCGCGACGCGCCGGTGAGCTCTTTGATGAGTGCAATGCTCTCCGGATAATACTCCTCTTGGATTTTCTTGTTATCTGTAAAGTCCGTAACCTTGGTTGGGCGTTTGTAGAACTGGAAGCCGGCGTTGTCGAGGGTGTAGAAGCTTTCCTTCCCCCGAACATTCTCTATCTGGATGTCGTGCTCGTCCGGCACCGTATTCTTATACCAAGTTCCCGTCTTCGGGTCCACCTCGGACTTGTGGTAGGCGCGTACACCATTGGGGGGAGGATTCTCGTATTGAACTGTAGCAGTGACGACGGTACTAATGGCAGCTGGGGCAGCAGTTGTGGACATGATGAACTCGAAGTTGTATGGTGAGTTGAGATTTTACTTTCCGCATAACTTTCGTGGTTTATGTACTTCACGAAACTGTATTCCTTAATGGATATACAATCTTATGCTGACGAAGCTGGAGAAGGGTTGGGTTGATTGCGGTGTACTTGCTGACAAAGTTCGTGGAACATATAGCATGGTGCTGAGCTCGTCAAGTGGATCACAGACTAACTGACCAATAGCGTCATGGCTTCTGGCCAGTGTTTGTCAGCCAGACAAGTTGCAGGTTATGTTTTAGTTTTTGCTCATTCTCGCGCGATTTGCCAAGGATAATCCTACAGCGAATATGGGAGGTTTACAGCCACAAAGGAACTTGCCCGGAGGGTGCGTTTCCATGTAGCCCTACATTGAACTTCTCCTTGGGTTCAACGGTCTTATGGAGGGCTCTAGAGCCCATATATCCAGACAACCTTTCAGTCCTGCTTATCCTACGTAATATTAATGTACTTGAACTCCGGCTACACGTATCGTGCTATTAGAATCATCATCAGACAACTCCACAGGGCAAAACGCCTTGGCTGCTTCTCCTTAACTGATCACTAGACTGCATACTGACGGGATGGGAACGGCAACCACCCACCTGGCGTGACGATGGCTGACTCTTCATGAATCTGCTTGCCTTCGGGTGCTTATGTTGTACATGCAGGGCAGCTAATTGTTACCAGTGAGATGAACCCAATCACTCTCAATGGCATAATCTCTTCATCAAAGATGCACTCTCAATTGGTGGCCACGATGCCACCAATACCCTAAACTACTATGTTGAAGTATTTTTGTTACATAATGTAATCACCTTCTGGATTGTTGGCATACCAGGTGTACTACAAAGTCCCCCCACTCACACAGCTTGCAAGGAAGTCACTTCAACAAGTTGCATTCAGTCATTGCTATGCCACATTGGAGGAATTGTGTCTCCCTCTTATTTGTTGCACTGACAATGTTCTACTTATATGATCTTGGAGAGCTTGGGAAGGACCATGTTCTCTTGCAGAGGCTGTTCATCTATGATATTGGAGCAAGTGTACATGTCTTGCATTTGTGTTTGCAAAGTCTGGCTACTTTCTTGTAGGTGCTCAGTGGCTACTCTGCTTCTTGAAGTTGGGATAAGAAAACAACCTGTTTGCATTTCTTTGGGTAGTGAATGTCTTGCTGGCAGAATGTTGAACAGTGAAATCAACCAGCATAATGGGCCAATTCTGATATTGGATAAGGACACTTATTGTGGGAGATATTGCAAGCTTCAAACTTCAAGTTTCATTGTTAGCACTTGATTCTTCTGGTCCCATCTCACAACATCAGTTGTCTTCACTCTCTTGCCCTTTGGACTATCTGACTGGCTGGTGGCAGCCCCAGTTTCTCAGCTATTTTTTGCTTGTCATACCACAAGGGAACCAGAGATACCACTGTCAAATTGACTGGGAAGGTACAAGAGTACATGGGGTCTCAATTGGGCTAAGTTTATGCTGGAGAACTTAAAGGATAAGTGCTGGGAGAACCAATGGAACAGGTGTTGGACCAATATGCTGAATAGAGGAGATGCAAGTGGTACAATGGAGCAGCATCAATGACTGGAAAGACATGTCCAAAAGCCTGAAACCTTCAGTTGGGCCTATTCACCATTGTTCTCTGGAGTTTGGGAGTGGTTGAATCCCTTGGCCTCTGCCAAAGCTTATATTGTGTTGTCAGTGATGAATAAGATAACCACAGGGATATATACATTAAGTACTACAATATAAGCACCTTTGGCTGGATGAAGACTCCATATAATATGTTATAGTGAGGCTACTTCAGTCTGTGAAGAGGCCTGATACATATCCATGGATTGTATCAAAAGGAGACTTCTTGTATACTAATGGATAAGCTACCTTAGAGCACTGGCCTTATATAACAAGGTAAATGTGTCCTTAGTAGTTGTCTGTAGTTGCACAATACATCTACTTCCTCAATAGAAACCTCTGCAACTTAGGGAGTGATAAAGATTATAAAGAGAGCTTATAATTTGTATCACTTTAAGTTGATAAAGACTTCTATTCAAGTCTCTACCTAACCAAGTAGAAACAATGCTTTTTACTTGTTAGTGTCAATAGTTTATATACCTACAGACAATGTATCTAAGTATATCTACCATCAGATGTCATGAGAAGAATTTCTAATCAATGAAGCTTCTTCAAGTACCAAGGCTTGACTTGAAGATCAACTTGGGACTTGAAAGAAGTCAATCTATACTAAGAATAGACAGAAGACTTCTTAATAAAAAACTTCTTTAACTTCAAATGCTTCTTCCTATGAATAGAATAAAGCTTATCAATCCATTAATGTCATATGACTTTGAAGTTTATATGAAAATAGGTCAACTATTTTTATCTAAACTAATGTTCAGAAATGTAACAAATAATCAGAGTGTTATGAACCCTCAGCAGAACTGCCACAATGTTATCTATCATGCCTTAATCCATGAACTAGGCCTAGACAGTGCTTGTTATGATTTACGCCAACGTCGAGTAGTTTCTTTTACTCGCAAATTATGTTTTCTATTTCTTATTTCTCAATTTGTACTTGT